>OX637391.1:5289200-5889200 GCA_951799425.1 Ilex aquifolium
TGCAACTATTTTCTTTTGAATTTCCTTTTTTTTTTCGAGAGAAAATGGTTGTAAAATTGTAGCGTAATTAGATTTATAGCTTCTTTTTTTTTCTATAATTTTAGGGATTGGTTTTTCGAATTGTTGATTTCTGGGTCGTCGTTGAATACTTAGAGAGCATTTTTATTGTTGATTTATGTTGATTTTTTTTTTTTTATATCTGGGATTTCTTAATAGTTGCCGTTGGACATTCTTGTAAGAATGATATTTAATTTAATGGTTATTGGTTCCATTTGGCAGTCCTATAGTTGTTTGGTTATTATGTGTTTTGGCTGTTGCAAAACTGTACAGAAAGTTAATTTTAGATGTAAAGTGAACAAGGTTTTTCACTCTTTTTCACCTTGGTGATTGGTCTTAGTGTTGATTGTAAAAGGGTGGGTTCACGAGGCTCCCACCATTGCAGGTCGGGGGAGGGTTAAATCTACGCAGCCTTGTGATTCAAAACCCCAAGGCCCAGGGTTTGAGTGTTGATTGTATTGCTGTCAAATTGGAGGAATCAGTAGTTATAGCGATGCAATGGGGGATTATCAGTTGGAAATGCACACACACACACACTACCTTTCTTCCTATATCTTTTTTTCCTGCTGTATTTAAATGGCGATTCATCAACACTCCTGAATGTTGATGAACCTCACATTATCGGGCACCCAGGGTGGGTATGTCTTTTTTCCTTGCTGAAATAGGAGCAAGGAAGGCATAGATATAATACACACACACACACATAGATGTATACACATTGATATACGTATCTTTGCTTTTAGCTTTTAATCTGTTGGAAAATTAATCGATTTGATATCCTAATTTTATTAGTTTTACAAATATTATGTGATCTGCTTTTACATTTACATTTTGATCTGCTTTTACATTTGCATTTTGATCTGCTATTAGTTTTAATCTGTTGTATTCTTTTTCATTCTGATTTTGGGTGAGGTCCTGGGGGAGGATTTGAGTTTCCTGGTGGTGGTGGTTAATTCTGATGATGTTTTTTTAACAGTTTTTAAAACCGGATCAAAGGTGGACCATTGTAATGGATCCTGATATCATCCATGATGCATCTGCTCCTGGTGAGGATGCCCATGCTGGTGAGCCAGAGGTGGAGTTAAATAACATTGCCACACTTGAAAATACATCATATAGTGGAGATATTCTGCGAGAGCTTGAAAATGCAGGGGAGGTTCTAACTAGAGCTGAACTAGATTTAGCATGTTTATCTGAGAAGTTGCTTAATTTGAATATACTTATGATGCACGTGGCAACTAAAGAAAGTGACTTTGAGGCCTTTGTAATGGACAAAGAGCATATTTATAGTGACTCTGCTGAGAAGGCACTGGAATTTGATCTTTTATCTGGAATTCTGGATTCAGAGGTGGAAGAACTAGATGACTTCATGTCTACTCTTCAAACTGATGTTGTCACTTCTCGTGAGGTTATATCTTCATTTGAGCACCTGGGAGAAGCTGCCAAGGAGATAGAAGAGAAGTTACATGATTCAGAAGAATCGTTGAAGCAGTCACTAGAGCAGTTATCAGAATTAAAGTTGCAATCTGCAAACTTCCAGAAGATCTTGTCGACTTTTGATGCAGATGAAAATCGTAAGCTCCTAATGTTTAAATTTATTTTCTTGTTTAACTTATATTTGTGTATTAGTGTGAATCAGACATAGGGTGCCTCTTAGATAGACTGATAAGTGGTCAAATGCATGCTTCTACTGGAAATCACCAGGCTAGTGTTGTTGGGGCAGGGGGCCAATTTGAAGTTTGTCTGTTAGAAGCACCAATAGTTTGTTTCCTATCAAAAAAAAAAAAAAGAACTTTTTCACATGGCATTCTTGTTGAGCAGCTCTCATTCAAATCTTTCCCTGGAGCTCTTTTTTTTGGTTGGGGGTGGGATTAGAGATTAAAACTTGTGATTTTATGATTATCTTAATCTCTGCCACTGGAAAGGACATGACAAATAAGAAGTTAGTAATCTTATTTCACCATAAAGCGTGCGTTTTGGCAGGAAAAGATGATGGTGTGGAGTTTCAAGAAAATGGTGACTTTTCAAACCTCAATGTAAAGATAAAAATGCAAACTGCTGAACAACAGAGGCATATTCTTAGGATGCTTGAGAAATCTTTGGCAAGAGAACTGGATTTTGAGAAGAAAGTAACTGAATCAAGACAAATTGAAGAAGATTTGAGACTAAGGTTGCATTCTTCAGAACAAGAAGTTTTCTTCCTTGAAGAAGAAGCTGCTGTCATTTGCGCAAGGTTGTTTGAAGCAGACAATGCTGCTGGCGTCCTAATGGGAATTTCAAAAGAACTATTGGGTCGACTTCAGATCCTACAGTTTAATCTTAATAGTTCAAATCAGCGAGAAGGAGAATTGAGATCTAAGCTTCAAGATACCTCTGAACAGTTAAAAGCCAAAGACAGTACTTTGGAGAAGCTTGAGAGTAGTGGTGAAAAGCTTATCAATGATTTGGCAAATGTAGCTGAGGATCTGAAAGAGAGAATTTCTAAAGCAGAAAGCAGGGCTGAGAATGCCGAAGCTAAATGTAAACTGCTGGCAGAGACTAATATGGAGCTCAATGAAGAGTCGAATCTTCTTAAGAGTACCTCTGACAAAGTGGATTCACTTGAGAGGCAGCTCAGGGAGTCAGATATTCAGCTACAACATGCGGTGGCATCTGCGGAAGCAAGTCAGGAGAAGCAAATCATGTTGTATGCTACGATTAAAGATATGGAGAATTTAATTGAGGGTCTGAAGTCGAAGTTTTCAAAAGCTGAAAGTCGGGCTGATAGTGCAGAAGATAAGTGTATTATATTATCAGAGGCTAATTCAGACCTCAATGAAGAACTTGGTTTCCTTAGGGGCAGAATGGAATGCTTGGAGGCATCTTTGCATCAAGCTGAGGAAACCAAAAAGGAAACTGCAAAAGACATTCGCCTTCGAACTAAGTTGATAACAGATCTGGTCATGCAACTGACCCTTGAAAGAGAACGCCTTCACAAGCAGGTCATAACCTAGGATAAATTGTATTGCAATTTTTTCAATAGGAAGCTAATTATTACTTCCCATGCCTTTGTTTCACTGTCTTTTTTCTTTCCCAATGATTTGGAATTTGTTTCTTATACCTAGGAGAATAAAATGAGATACTTCAGAGGAGAAATGAGATTATGATGCATGCAAAATGATTTGTAACTTGCTACAGATTAGATTGCTTGGCAAGCAGCCAGCAGCATACTTAAATATTTTCACGATTACAGTGGAAAACTTGGAAGTTCGCGGCTCAAATTGTGAGGGAAGTTTTCAGGTCAAAATATACTTTTTATTTGTTGGAGTTTGGAGAAAAAAATCTAGAAACCACCCCCAAACCCTTCATTTTTCCCATATACAATCTGCATATCTGTAGTTCTTGGTCAGCTTTTCATCAAGTTCCATGTTTTTTGCTTCAGCAACATGTGGATTGTTGTTGTTATGGTTTAGATTTTCCTGCTACTGAAGCTTTAAAAAAGTTTTGGTTATTTTTGATGGTCATGAGATGTGAATAGAAATTTCATTGAAGCTCATATAGAATTCTTTTATAGAAAGAATTAAGGTCTACACATCACTTTATTTGGCGAAACCTTAGATACTAGCAACTTTTCTATTCTTTTTCTTTTTTCTTTTTTTTTTTAAATTTTTGAGTGGGGGAGGGGTGTTGTCCAGTAGTCGAACCATTTGCTGCACTTATATGTCTGACGGGGTTCACTATATGCTTTAACTGCTTATCTACCTCTACAGTTTTTTGATGACAGATCTACGTCAATACTCCAACACCTATAGCTAGAGTGTTCATTTGAAACTATAAATCTCTGTGGAGATGACGAAAAATTGTGAAGTTCTAGGAGTTTCTAGCATAGGACATCCAATATTATGTTTTTTTAGTCCGAGATCTACATCTTCCTTTCTCCCCCTATAGTTCTATGACTATATGACCATGTTCTTTATCAATAGCTGGTTCTAAAATTATAATTGGCAAATTTTAAGAGAGTCCGATGTCATAATGTGTATACATGAGCATTTCGAGAGCATTTCAACTGAATATATACTCAGTTGATTAATCACCGTTCTTCTTCCAACTAAATTTGCTCTGTTGTGTTGTATGCAGATACATTCGTTAAGAAAGGAGAATAAGACCTTGGTAAAGTGCTTACAGAAAACAAACAAGGACCCCTCTGGTACTAGGAGCCATGACAGTAAAGGAAATAGCAAAGAATTATGGCTTTCCAAGCATGATTTTACCTCTGTAATTTGCACGGAAGAAAGAAAAGAAGCAGCTGAGTTTTCAGCTACCAGTTTTGAGGTATTTGTTTCTTTGGGCTCTCTTTTTGTGCACTTGAATTTGTTGATTTGCATGCCCATGGGTGGAACCTGTGAAGATGTAGTAGTGTTATTCAAACTGTGGTTGAGAAATAGCCTTTTGTGCGTGAGGCATCTGAAACCATATGTGGATTGCCTCCTACTGCCTTATTAGTGACCTAGTCACCAAGTGGAACACAATCTGAACAACCCGACACTGAGGCATTGCAAATTGTTCACGCACTGCAAATCTGTAAACAGTTTTATGATTATAGCCTTATATGTGCTTGCAATGTGTCTGTCAGTCACAATGTCACCTCCAATTTTCCGGTAGTTTGGTTTGCTTATAACAGGCTGCTTTACCAAGCGTGATGCCTTCTGTTTTCATATTGCTCTCTTTTTGAAGCTGTTGCTTTGAGTTGGAGCAGATTTGACTGGGACGTTATCCTAGTTTGTCAGTTAAGCAAGTTTTCAGGCAGCCGGGACCCCGACTGGGAGTATTATGTACTCACTGGCCATATATTGTATCAACAAATTATGTTGATTTTTTTGGCTTTCTTCCTGTACTTGGAGCACCTTGAACTTAGTTGGGTTGTATTGGTGTTTTTCAAGAAACCACCTCTTCCACACGAGCTGTCCTTACCCTTCTTCCCCAAGCCCTCTGATGTGATTACATCCTCCAATCAGATCACCAATGCAAATTTTCTCTCTATAAAACCTGAATACTCTCTCCAACAAGAATCGTTATGGTTGACTGTTTCCAATTGATTTATTCCGCCACCACTGACGACCACCATCAGTGTCTGCCGCTGCCTTCAACCTTAAGCTGCAAAAACCCATCCTCATTATCAATGGCCTTACCCCTGATATTTCAAGTGCTACCACTGTTCAGATTTAGCAATAAACAAATCAGACAAACAAATAGACTCTTTTGTTGATGTCTCGGAGTCTGAACTCTAATGAAGGGCAGAAGACTACAGACAGTAAAAAGAGAGAAAAGACAAGCAAAAATCTCAAGTACTCTTTGCGTTATGCAATTATTGATTCTTTATTCAGTGTTTTTTTGTCAAATAGGTGGAGAATGCTAGCTTCACCCCATTGTAGAGGACGTTACATTAGTTTAAGAGTTGGTTTGAGTTCGACAGAAATATATTTTCTTAATAACGTCATCTCATTATATGGAGGACAAAGTATATTCTACAACAAATCCCTATAATCAGGTTCAGAGAAGGTAGGTTGTTTGTGTGAGTTTGCGTTTTTCATGGTTTATTTTTCCTTTGTTGAGAGAATGGTTTGCTTGTGTCCGCACTGGTGCCTCCTTGGACCTCTATACATATCTCATTAGGTAATTGGCGTACTTTTACCCAAAAGCTGTTTACTTCTAAACCAAGTTACTATATATTTCTTTTTCCTTTTCAGCACAATGGAGCAACCAGAAAACGTATACATTTTACATACTCGAAACAAAATGGAGAAACTTTATGTTACTGATTTCGATATGATTCCTTTTTGTTGTTTGTAACAGGAGGAAAAAACCCCAGTAAATGTTTCTGTACGCGAGACTGAAATGGGTGTTGCTGATTCTTCATCAAAGCTCGAGATTGTGCGGAATATAGATGCATGGCAGCTTAATTTTAAGCTTGTTTTTATTACAGTGCTTATGTTAGTGGTTTCAGTCGTGGCCTTATTTTTGTTTCAACGTCCTAACTACGGATTTTGACTCTAGTGTTGGATCTCAGCTTCCGACCATAGGAGTTTTTGTTTACAACTTATATAGAACTGTGAATGGAACGATGCTGTCTTGACTTTCATGTTGATTAGTGAAAATCTTGAGTTTCTTGCCCCGTGTTTTCCTCTCTTTTGGTTGAGTTGTTGGACCTTATAAAAGGTGGGGCAATTGAGGGGGGAACTAATATCATGATCAGTAATTTTGTAGCCGAGGCGATCTCCTTAGCGAGGTTCTTTTTTTAAGGGGTGGGGCACAAAGAAGAGCGCCAAGAGACCACTTCGATAGACCTTAATTGGTGGGATCATGAGATTCTTGATCACATCTGTTATTTCTCTTGAGAATGAACTTAGTTAGACTAGTATAGCGATCAACTATTAAGTCTTAATGTTGATTTCAAGACTCGAACCTTTAACTTCAGGGTAAGAAGTTTGATCGGTATTCTACTGAACCACTCCACTCAGTGGTGAAATGAGGTTCTTTGGCAGGTGACTACATGGGGTGTGTGTGTGTGTTTGTTTTTTTGGTAAGAATCCTGCATGGTGTTGGAACACAATTAGTTTGCTCTTTTTTAGATGTAGTAGATAGTGTCAAGGTAAAAGAAAGTCCTCCCTTTCTCGTGAACAAGGGAAGGGCAGCATAAACATTGGTTTCAATTGAAAAGCTCAACCTTGCTTTTCCATCTTTCTCAGATGCTTTTGGCTTAATATGTCCAATAATGTGGAGTTTGCCACTGCCAGAAAAAATTAAGATTAATTTTTTTTTCATTCATGTGTGTCATGGGTTCAAGTCACAATGGCTGATGACCAAATGTATAGACTAAACCAAGGATCGAAATTTTATTTTGGTACATTATTTCAGTCACTTAAGAAACGGGAACGTTTCAACAATGTTTCAGAATTGTTTTGGAAACAGATTGGAAACAAATAAAAATTTGAAAGTATATTTTCAAAATATTTCGAAATATTAGTCTAAATATAACAAAACATCTTGAATTTCCTTGAAACATGTCCAAACAATGGTGAAAAAACGTCGAAATATCTCAAAACACCTTGAAGTATTGAAATTTTGATTCCCTCACTGATTCATTTCAATCTTCTCAGAAACGAAAACATTTCAACCCTTTTGAAATGATATTTTGACCATTGGAGCAGGGGTTATAACTTCTACAACACAAGTTTTTGTGTGTGTGTGTTGGTGGGGTTATATTATATCCCCAAAATTGAGTTAAACATAAAGATGCTCCTCAAAGCCAAGCAAGAGTTGCCAAAACATAACTAATGCGAGCCAAGCAGAACCAACAAAGAAGTCAGTTTATTAGTTTCTAAAACTATGAAGAATAGTGGAACTTAACTGGACTCGATATAGAGTTTGCAACACTCCATACTGAGATTAAAGACAATAAGCAGTTCATAGTTACTTATTCCTGGCTCAAAGCAATGAGATAGAAAGGGCATTAACCCTCATTTGTACTGTCCCATGACCAAAAGATTCGGCACGCCTCACTAATTACAGATCCACTCTGTTAAATGGCTTGAAGGTGGGGTTATTGCCTTATCGGCTGTGGTATCATCAGAAATTTACCAAAAAGAAAGCATTATGCTTGAAGATGAACAATGAAAGAAAAGGGAGAAGAGAAACACATATTGGAAAGGACAATCTCTCATATTTACAGGCAAAATTGTACTTTATGTTGACTCTACCAACATCACCTGAATCATATATCAACAAATTAGTGAGTGATATTATACCTCAAAGATATAGCCCAATGACTAAAAGTAACAAGAAATCAGCTAGATATCTCACCAAACTGACATAATCACAATACTATGTAAAGAGACAAAGTAAGAGTATTTTCAGAATAAAATTTTCATGTAAATTGGTAATCAGGATCTCTATGCTTTGTTACTTGAACTAAATTACCTATGGATCAGTTAACAACTGAAAGACATAAGCCTGCACGGAGAGGGATCTCTCTTGCCTCTTTGACGAATTCTGTTGGCATGTTCTTAATCTGCAACATTTGGAGTTTAGGAAGATTTTGAAGGCCTTTGGGTGGCAGCTTTAGTTTTGGACATTTAGCGATTAGCAGTATCTCAAGGCTTCCCATGGCACCATCCTCTATCTTTGTCCATTTCTCAAGCTCTTCCAGATGCAAAAGTGACAGCTTCTTGAGATTAGGAAAGCCTCCTGCGGCATCACAACAAATGAGCTTTCCTTTGTATGCATTACGCAATGAAAGGACAGCAAGGCTGGGAAGATGTTGGAGGCTGGAAATTGGGTCATTTTCTAACATACAGTCCCACAGGTCCAAATACAAGAGGGACTTCAGGGTACAGACCCAACCAATCAGATTTCTAACCCAACCCCCAACTCTTAACTTCTCCAAATTTTCAAGAGGATTGGATGTTTGTAACTGAATTTCCTTTCTCCAAGAACATTTTATGGTCAAGGAGTTTAGGTTTTTCAACTGATCAATGGATTTAGATAGCTGCAAAGAGGTTTCTCTCCCTTCAACCTCTCCAACTGATAACTTCAGGAGTTGAGGAAGGTATTTTAGCCCAAATGCTGTTTGTTGAGATAGTTTCATTCCTGCAAGTGTTTGGAGATCTTTAAAAAACATGATATCACCATCAAATTTAACTACTCTGTTGCTGAATGAATCTGCTAGAAGAAGATGTCTTAACATCTTGAGGCCATCAAATCCACCAGGTAAAGCCCTCACATATGTGTTCCTGATATCAAGCGTCTGAAGTTCATGCAAATTTACAAGGGATGAGGGCAGATTATAGATCCTTGTACCCCTCAAGCTCATATAGCGTAATAGAACAAGATTTCCAATTGCATCCGGCAAGGAATCAATTGGACTCTGTTGTAAGTCCAGCACACGCAGAAATTTAATATTTGGCAGTGAGCTCAATAAAATGGAAGGAGTCCAGTGCTCATTTCCAATGAATAGAAGTAGAGAATGGATTGATCTGGTGTTCAAGCTATGTATGACATTTTTTATCTCACCATGTACTGCAAGGATACGAGTTACACCTGATGGCCAACTGGGCTGACTGCTGTTGGACACTACGCAAAAATTATCATTGTTCAACATTTGAAGGATAAAATCTTGCACAAAAGGAAGGGGCCTACATGATATTACCTCCCCACTTGTAGCCACCGTTGCTATTTCAAGCAAGTTCCTTTGGATGAGCTCATCCAACAGATTCTTGGCAATTTCCTCTTCTGTCATTCCAAGCAGCTGTCTTGCTATAAAGCCCTCTGCAACCCACATACGGATCAACCTCCTAAGTGAAATTTCATAATGAGAGGGAAACAGCCCACTGTATAGGAAGCAGCATTTTAGCACAGATGGCAGGCTAAAGTAACTTACTACAAGAACCCGTTGGATCAAGCTGGCACGAGGCCAAAATTCATCTGCCTCCTTCAGCATACGGAAAACTTTATCCCACTCCCCAGATTCCTCAAGGTTAGCCGTTGAGATCATGCCTCCAAAAATTGTAACAAGAAGGGGATTTCCTTCACAAATCTGCAAAATCTTCTCCACCACTGGTTCCAGCGAAGAAGGCCAAGAGGCATTGCCAAGGTCATGACTTTGCCAGCAAGCTCTTCTGCGCAGCAACTCCAGGGCATCTTCATGAATCAATGGCTCAAGATGGAGAATATGCGTGCATAGAACAGCAGGAAATGCCGAATTTCTTGTTGTGATGAGTACCTTCCCTTTGCATTTTGTGGTCAATTCATTCTCCACGTCTTTCCATGCATCTAATGTATCCAAGTCATCTAGAACCAGCAAAAAGTTTTTGCCAACCAAATGATCACGGATCCTCCTTCTCAATTCTTTCTCATCCAATTGATCAAAACATTGTTTCTCTGTCATCTCGAAAGGACTTTGGGATAAACCCATCAACATGCCTCTGAAAATATCTTTACTGGGACAACCAGAAACAAACACCCAAGCAGAACAATCAAAGTACGTCTTCACAACCTCATAAACTGTTTTTGTCACAGCAGTTTTGCCAATCCCACTATCGCCGGTTACTGCAACAAGATATGGTGTACTCACATCGTCCTGAAGCAACCATTCTTCAAGCATTTTAACCTCTCTATCCCTCCCCACTAAGTAAGTCCTCGGCAGCTTACAAGCAAAGGTCTTTGAACGCCATACTGGATTATCATCTCTAGCTTTCACAGTAGAGTTCAACAAGGATACATGTTTCTTAATATTCATTTCCTTAAGCTTGTCCGATACCCGTTTCCGTAACAATGCAATACTGACATGGGAACTACTATTCTTAGCCTTTCCATCAGTGAAGTAATTAAAAGATTCACCTACAAGTTCAAAAAGAGACGATAGAGAAAGACCTCTTGCCCCCATTCTATTGTACCAATCATCGTCGATCATGGTTTCAACTTCACAAGCCAAATCAATGATATTCGAAACCCATGTTTCAATTTCACTATCTTCCCTCATCAGCCTTTTCCAATCTGCATATTTGAGGAATGGCCTTATTCTCTCGAATTCGGCTTTGATCTTACCTACTTCAGCTGCTCTATGCTTGTTAGTCTCCTTGAAAATCCAATCCTCCAATTTCGTAACTAGATACTCGACTGCAATCTCAGCCATCTTTGTAAATTCACAAGAGAAGTTAAAGATTTCGCTCAAACTCAAAACGCTCAAATTGTACGAGAATTAATCATCATTCAACCGTCAACTTAATATGAAAAAATTGATTTATTCACTATCAAAATCAATGGAGAGATCGAAGGTTTTTACCTTTACATTAAGGTGGAAAGATCATCGAGAGAGAGAACCCGCCCCTTCTGTCATCAATTTTCTTCCTCTCTCTCTTCTGATCATGGAATTTCTTCTTCTCTTTCATCTTGCAGTTGGGCTACCAAAGATTAGGGCAAGAGGCAATTGAATGGTCTGGGATCAGGCTACCACTTACTTTGGGGGTTCAGTTGGCACCATCTGGGTCTTATCCAGCCCAGCCAATTTGTCAGTGGGCCCCATACGGCTGACAATAACTCAAGGCCATATACCGAGAAACTGCCACCAAGAAAAATATACTAGAAAAACTCAAGGGTACCGAAATTGTTTTTTCGATGTCGGTATCTGATTCTTGCCGAATCTTTTCAGACAAGAGACAAGGAGAGAAGAACATCCCAATCCGATGTTTGATTTTTCAACCAGTACAGGACAGGACAGGACAGTCTTCCCAAGCTTTGAAAGACCAAGAGCTACCAATGATTACTGGTTTTTCTAGCTATGCTTCCATGCCTTGTATAGCACGAGCCTGTGATATACCAACAGAAAATTAAAAAAATTAATTAAACATGAATGAAAAGATAAAAAATTAATAGTTTATTTAATTAGAAATAAAATAATGATTGAAAGTAAAAATAAGAAAAATAAAACAGAAATAAATTACATGCATATTGTTAGAATGAGTTTTTTTTTTTTTGAAGTAAGTTATTGAAAAGCTTCATGATATAACTTAAAAGAGTAATATAAGATTGATAAAAAAATATAAATTAAATAATGTGAAATTATCATAATAAAAAAAATTTAAATTTCGTATAAATGAAAGTGGAACCAACAATATTATTATAATAATGCCACAAATGATGGTTCATTCTTTTGAAAATTACAAAAAGAGGAGAAAAAAAAAATACTTTTACTTGCTCAAATTATCCTTTCTTATTTTGAATAAGATAGTGAACCTAAAAAGATATTAAATCGATAGTGTTTATCACTTTATTTTTGTTTTTTTGAAAAGAATAATTAGAAAGGACAAGGAAACTTCTAAAAATAGTAAATCAGTATCATTTTATTATTTAAAAAGAAAAAATTATCACAAAAGAATATTTTCATTTGTTCAAATTGTATTTATTTGTCAAACAAAAAAATAATAATAATTAATTTTTAAAATAAATTTATAACATTTCACTACACCATGTTTTAGAGAAAAAAAAAAACATTTATGATGAAATCAAGTATAAAATTAAGGGTATATAACACAGTCAATCCATAATCATTGCCTTTTGTTTTCAATAATCTACAAATTATCGATTGTCTCAATTTAGTCCTTTAATTATTAATTGTGTGTCAATAAAGTCATTGTGTCCATTCCATCCGTTAGAACAAATAGAAACAAACCCATATATTTGTTATATGATCATTCCCATCATATATTGTATTGGTAGATAAAATTCGACGAGGGATTAATAATAAGTTAAAAATTTGAAAAAATACACTCAAGTCGAAAGAGTTTAAAATAAATACAAGACTAAATATATGCAATGCAATTTTAGTAATAAAAGAAGTAGGCATAGTGAAAAAGTTAATATTGAAAATAAAAAAATACCAAATGATGGGCCAGACCCAAAAGACCCAAAACCATGCTGAAGCCCAATTACAACCAAAGGCTCAAACTTATGAAGACCCAACAGGCCCAATGAAATCCAAGCCCAGTTAAACTCATCAGGAGCTACATCAGCTTGGCTACGACATCAAGGGAGCACTCAAGACCCTCACCTCCTCCACCACCTTGAAAGCGGTCAACTTTGACCGAGTCTCATGGAGAGCACCTCAACGGCCTCACCCGTTGAGGAAAAGCCGCAAGCCCCACCAGAATAGTTGGGTAGTTGTTGTTAAGTAGCCTCAATCTGTTGGGGAACAACTATAAATTGTAAACCCCACCAACACTTGGAGGGCAAGACACTCAACTAAGCATATAGTTAATCCTCCTCTCTAAGTCTGTACTCTCTACTCTCCCTACACACCGGAGTTAATAAAATACCGGCAACTCTTTGCCATTCAAAAGTGGACGTAGGTCACATTGACCGAACAATTATAATTCTCGTATTCTCTCTCTACTTTAATTACTGCATTTATTTATAATTATTTGACAGGTGGAGTACAAAGTCAATTTTGTGCATCATCAGTTTGGCGCCTGTCTGTGAGAATCGACAAACTTCTCACTTTTAATCACTCCCTTTGTTGGATCGATGGCAATCACTACCAGATCGATGAACCAACATGAAGATAATCCACCAAGAGAAGAGGAGGTTGCTCCTCCCCCAAGCAATCCTGTCCCAAGTACACAGCAGATGTTGGAGACCATGTAGGAGCTTGTGGCCCAGAACCAACAAATCCTTCAACTAATGCTCACTGCGCAAGGAGGAGCACAACCTGGACCTCAAGTAAGAGGAGCTACACGCCTTGGGCGTCAAAGAGCTCCCCACATGGGGACTCCCCATCAGGGCGCCACCTTTGGAGCCCATTTGGGCGCCCCACCTATGGGAGCCCCTTTGGGCGCCCAGCATAGGGGAGCTCCCTACGAGGGACCTCCACCTCCTCCTCCTCCAGCTCCTGCGCCTCACGGTGGAGACCCTCTTCTCCAAAAGGATGAGGGTGAAAACCAGAGCATGGAGCATGAGAGTCATTTCCATGACAATTCTAAATGAGCTCCCAAGCAATGGGACGAAAAGATAAAAGAGGTGCAAAACCAACTAGGTGACGTCTTCAACGCCATGAAGGCGCAAGGACCTGAGACTGTGGACTATCTTGTTAGACGAACTGACATGCCTTTCAAGTCGAACGTGGCAAACTACCCCCTCCCTCAAAAGTTTAAGATGTCATCGGTGGAGACCTTTGACGGTAAGAAGGATCCGCTGGACCATCTGGAAACTTACAAAACTCTGATGCAGCTGCACAATGTCCCCGATAAGATCATGTGTAGGGCGTTCACAACCACCTTGAAGGAATCCGCTCGACAGTGGTTTGCCAAACTCGCTCCAGCCTCCATTGCCTCATTTGCTGAGTTGAGCAGGTCCTTCGTGTCGCACTTCATTGGAGGGCGCCGCCACCAGAAGCCCGTTACCCACCTGCTCAGCATAAAGTAGGACAAAGACGAAAGCCTGAGAAGCTACCTCACTCATTTTAACGAGGAGGTCCTTCAGGTCGAAGAGCTCGATGACAAGGTAACTATGACTGCCTTCTTGGGAGGCCTCCGCTCGTCAAACTTCTTATTCTCAGTGATGAAGCGCCCACCAAGGAGCATGTCAGAGCTGCTAGTCAAAGCCCAAAGTACATGAACGCATAGGACATCACGAGGGTCAGACGAGGTAAGTCATCCAGAACAGGGGAGAAGAGAAAGGAAAGAGACAGAGACGACAAGAAGGAGACCAACAATAAGCACAGCAGGACAGAGAGGGTACCCGTCAAGGACCAGCTTGTTCCTGCTCCTCAGAGGGACCGACAAGCCTTCACTCCCCTCAACGCCGCTGTCGAGCACATCCTATTCCAGATCCAGGATGACCCCGCAGTAAAGTGGCTTGGGAAGATGAAGTCTCCTCCAAACCGCAGGAACCCAAGCAAGTACTGTCGCTTTCATCGCGACCATGGTCATGACACCGACGACTGCTATGACCTCAAAAGACAAATTAAGGACCTCATTCAACGTGGACACCTACGCCAGTATGTTGCGGGAAGGGGGCAGGCGCCGCCGCCGCCTCATAATCAAGAAGATCCACACCCCATTGGAGAAATTCACACCATTTCTAGAGGACTTGCAGGAGGAGGAGAGTCTCTTTCCGCCATGAAGGCTCACGCCAGGAAAGCTAGGCACCTTGATGGTGAGCGCCCACCCAAGGCACCCAAGCATGGCAGCAACGAAGTCATATCCTTCTCAGACAAGGACTTAGAAGGAATCCAGTACCCCCAAGACGACCCTCTGGTGCTCACCATGACCGTTCCCAACTTTCAAGTACAAAGGATCCTAGCGGACAACAACAGCTCTGCAGACATCCTATTTGCAGAAGCCTATGACAAGCTCAATCTGGGCAGGGAGAGACTACAGCCCATCAGATCACCCTTCATTGGGTTCTCAGGGGAGAAGGTGTATCCCCTAGGATCCATCACACTACCAGTCACTGCCGGCGCAGCACCCCGAAGCTCTACGGTCATGGTCAACTTTTTGGTAATAGACTGTCCATCTGCCTACAATATCATATTGGGGCGACTTGCTCTCAACACATTAAGAGATGTGCCCTCCACCTATCATCTCATCCTCCGTTTTCCAACCCCTAATGGAGTCAGAGAGGTCAGAGGATATCAGGTAGCAGCAAGGGAATGCTATGTCTCTTCAATGAAGACCAGGAAGCCACATGAAGCATTGCAAGTGGAGGTCATGGACCCAAGGGATGACACCACCGTAGAAAGAGGAGAACTAGTTGAGGAGCTCACCCATGCGATCTTGGATGAAGACCATCCAGACAAAAGAGTATACATTGGCTCCTCCCTCTCTGAAGACCTGACTCACCAGCTAATAGACTTTTTGAAACATAACATGGACATTTTTGCATGGTCACATGCAGACCTTGAGGGGATTGACCCTGAGGTCGCCACCCACCACCTCAATGTTGACCCTCGCTACAAACCTGTTCGCCAAAAGCTAAGAGACGCATCCACTGAAAGGGCCCAAGCGATGGACAAAGAGGTAGGGAAGCTAATAGAGAATGGGGCGGTCAGGGAAGTAGCATACCCTGAGTGGATTTCAAATGTGGTGATGGTAACCAAAGCCAATGGAAAATGGCGCCTCTGTGTCGACTTTACTGAGCTCAACAAGGCGTGCCCAAAAGATAGCTATCCGCTACCACGGATTGACCTCTTCATCGACGCTACAGCAGGGCATGAACTGCTCACCTTCCTGGATGCATATTCTGGATACAACCATATCAGCATGCACCCCCCAGACCAGGAGAAGACATCCTTTATCACTCCGAAGAGGACCTACTGCTACTGGGTCATGCCCTTCGGGTTGAAGAACGCAGGGGCAACCTACCAACGACTGCTGAACAGAATGTTCTAGTCTCAGATTGGGTGAACGATGGAGGTCTACGTTGACGACATGTTAGTGAAAAGTTTTTGCCGCAATAGACCACATTGACCACCTCCAAGAAACCTTCAACGTTCTCAGGTCGTACCGCATGAAGCTGAATCCTGAGAAATGCGCATTCGGCGTAGGGTCAGAAAAGTTCTTAGGCTTTATGGTCAACCAGAGAGGGATTGAGGCGAACCCTGATAAAATCAAGGCAATCCTCGACATGAAGTCACCTTCCTCAACCAAGGAGCTCCAGCGCCTCAACGGAAGAATTGCAGCACTTAACAGGTTCGTCTCCAAGTCTGCAGACAAGTGTCTGCCCTTCTGCAAAATTCTCCGAAAGTCTTTCGATTGGGGACCTGAGGCAGAGGAAGCCTTCCAAAGGCTCAAAGCCTACTTAGCTACACCTCCCCTCCTTTCACATGCCACTCCAGGAGAAGCTCTTTATTTATACATGTCTGCCTCCTCATCGGCAGTAAGCTCAGTACTTGTCAGAAACAGTGATGGAGTGCAAAGACCTATCTACTATGTGAGTAGAGCATACAGGGGAGCAGAAGTCAGATATTCGGGGCTTGAAAAACTAGCGCTTACCCTGATTTCAACAGCAAGGCGACTACGACACTACTTTCAAAGTCACAACATTGTAGTCGTTACAGACCAACCTCTAAAAAGGGTCCTGGGAAAGCCGGACGTATCCGGGAGGCTCCTTAAGTGGACAGTGGAGCTCGGCGAGTTTGACATTCAATACCAACTAAGGGCGGCCATCAAAGCACAAGCACTGGCGGACTTCATTGCTGAGCTTACTCCAGCAGAGAAGGAGAGCAACGAGCTTTCCACTTCGCCCAACGAGGACACCTCAATTCCTGACGAGGACGTACAAGAGCTCGGTGAGGACAGCCTAACGCCCAGCAAGGATCCCCAGGTGCCCAAGATGGGTGCCCAAGCCATCTCAGGCGCCCAGGCCATCACACCAGGCGCCCAGGCCATCACACCAAGCGCCCAGGTCTGGCGCCCAGCCCTCCTCACCTGGTGCCCAGGCCATCACACCAAGCGCCCAGGAGCTCAAGTCTGGCGCACTAACACCTTCAGGCGCCCATCCCTCTTCATCTGGCACCCAGCTCTCCTCACCTGGCGCCCAGTTCTCCTCTTCAGGCGCACAGGTGCTCCCAAGTACCCAACCTTGCGACCAAGCTCCCACATTGGCCTCCGAACCCTCCTCCCAACTTCTCTGGAAGCTCTATGTGGACAGCTCTTCTACCATTGAAGGAGGAGGAACAGGCCTAATCCTGATTAGCCCCGACGGCACTCACATCAAATATGCAGTGAAGCTTCACTTTATTGCCTCCAACAATGAGACAAAATATGAAGCTCTTCTCTCTGGCCTAAGGTTGGCAACAGAAATGGAAGCCCAACATCTTATTTCTTATAGTGACTCTTAGCTGATAGTCAACAAAGTAAAGGGCGAGTTTGAGGCAAAAGGTGCCAAGATGCAGGAGTACCTCGCCCTAGTAAAAGCCTTGGTTGCTAAGTTCCAATACTTCCAAATCCACCACATCCCAAGGGAAGACAACATGGCCGCAGACGCACTTGCTAGGCTCGCCTCATCTTCCCAATACCTCTCAGGACCAGCATTCATCGGTCATCAGTTTGAACCAAGCAAGTTAGAGGTGGGAGCCGCAATCGTTAACTGTGCTTCCACCGAATCAAACTGGATGACCCCGATAAGGGCATACCTCCAAGAGGGTACATTACCGGACAATCCCCTCGAGGCCAGGAAGCTTAGGATAAGAGCTTCCAAATTCATTATCTTACAAGACATCCTATACAAGAAAGGCTACTCTTTGCCATTGTTGCGGTGCCTCTCACCCGAGGAAGCCGATTATGCATTGCGGGAGATCCATGAAGGAATTCGTGGGAATCACTCCGGAGGACGCTCCCTCGCCCACAAGGCACTCCGACAGGGCTACTTCTGGCCTAGCATGACGAAGGACGCCCAGGAGTTCGCTAAGAAGTGTGACAAGTGTCAGCGCTTCGCCACTGTACCTAGGCTGCCGCCAGAGAAACTCACGATCATCACAAGCCCATGGCCTTTCTCCAAATGGGGCATTGACATCCTAGGGCCCTTACCTCTCAGCAAAGGACAATGCAAATTTGTGGTGGTGACAGTCGACTACTTCACCAAGTGGGCAGAGGCCGAACCTTTAGCAAAAATAACAGATGCGAAGGTGAAAGACTTCATCTGGAAGAACCTGGTCTGCCACTTCGGGATACCCCATGCCATTGTTAGTGACAATGTCAAGCAGTTCGACAACAAGCTCCTCAACTCCTTCTACTCCGATCTTCAGATAAAACAACCTCATTCTAGCCCCGCACATCCGCAAGCAAATGGGCAAGCAGAAGTCATGGTGAGAACAGTGCTACGCAACCTGAATACAAGGCTCGAAAGAACGAAGAGTCTTTGGGTGGATGAGCTCTCAGGTGTCCTATGGACTTACAGAACCACGCCGAGAACCCCAACCGGAGAGACCCCCTTCTCACTCGCCTTTGGAACTGAGACAGTCATTCCTGTGGAGATCGGGGTTCATTCTATAAGGGTCTAACACCACGACCCCATCACTAACGACGAAGAACTCCGCATCAACCTCGACTTGGTAGAGGAGGCAAGGGAGATGGTTGTGGTCCGCAACGCCGAGTACAAGCGCCGCATGGCGAAGCTCTACAATTCGAGGGTGAAACATCGTTCCTTCCAACCAGGTGACTTGGTGCTCAAAAAAGTGATCATCGCCACAAAGGACTCACGCGAAGGGAAACTCGGACCAAATTGGGAAGGATCCTACCTCGTAACAGAAGTGGTGAGGCCAGGTACATACAAGATCTAGAATTTTGAGGAAAATGTCTTACTCCATCCGTGGAACGCTGAACATTTGAAGAGGTACTACTAATGACACCTTGAGAGAGTCAAAGTAATAAACAGTGGAGACTTGGTTTTATTTTCTACATTTATTGGGATTATTACTCAGTATTCAATGTACTTTTTGGGGGTTATTACCCGATATTGCTTGACATGAGCAATGAATGAATAAAATTCTCTACATTTTACTCCAAAATGATTTTTGCATTTTCATTCAATTTTAAAGGAGTATCAGTACAAAAATGAGACTATGAACTGTCTTTCTAAAAAAAAAAAAATCAAAAGTCCCCAATACTCTAGCTACTCTCATGGTCGTCCTCCTCCTCATTCTCTTCACATTTCTCATCATCCTCAGCCTCGCTAGAGCCTCCATCACCATTATCAGGCACCTCAGTTGACATGAAGCCTGAGACATCAATATCAGGATAGGCAGCTGAGATCTTCCCTCGGAGCTCATCATAACCGTCAATTAAGGCATCTGCAAGGCCATTCACCAAGTCCCTCTCAACTGTGACAGCCATCTCCTCAGCCTGCAAAGCTCTCTCATGAGTTGCCTTCACCTCTGCCTCCGCGGCAGCCTGCCCTCTCGCGGGTCTTTACAAGCTCAGCCTCACTAAGCGTGGCCCTCTCACGAGCCTTCACAAGCTCAGTCTCTCTAAGCGCGTCCCTCTCATGGGTCGCCAAAAGCTCAGACTCAAAATTAGTGGTTTTCTCACGGACCTCCTCAAGTTCAGCCTCTAACTTGACCGTCTTCTTCATGGGACGCCACGAGATCTGTCTCCCTCAACGCGGCCCTCTCACGGATTGCCACAAACTCAGCCTGAGAAGCCCTACTAGCAGCTTCAAACTCAACAATCCTCACCCGAGCCGCAAGGAGCTCATTTTGCATAGCATCATGATCTTGTTTCATCTGATGATGACTATAAGTCCTTGAAAGTAAACACATGGATGCAGTAAAAGCTTGAAGATAGATAAAAGTCAGAAGAAGTTTAAGAAAGGACTGGAGAAAGGGAGACAACTAACCCTTACCTGAGCCAGGCCTTCCAAAAAAGTGCGAAAAATCCCTTCGGTACCCAGGGCATTAATCCCAATAACATCATTGGAAAACACAAACCGCCCAAGTCGATCCCTTATGATTGATGCGTTACCCAACATGGAGCTGATCATCGGTGTACCTCTTGGAATTCCCACAGGAGGAGTCGAGGAACTTGGAGCAGAAGGTGTTGTCAAAGGGGTCTCCAAAGTAACGGATACAGTTGAAGGAGTCACCGCCCGAGGAGGCACTTGATGGAGGCACACCCAAGGAACCATTGGAGGGGTTGCTTGAGGAGAATTCACCTCGGTCGACACATTTGGAGAAGTCACTTGTGAGACATCCTCCTTCCTCGCCACCTTAGAAGGAGGAGGGCTCCTACCGGAGAAGCGGGACCTAATCACCCCCTATATATCTCTGCAGAAGCAATAAAGTGTTGTAGATAAAAAGTACCAAACACAAGCGAAAAGTATAAAACAATCATCGTACCTTTCCTCTTAAAAAAGGAACCACCAGACTTTGAAGAGGGAGCATCGGCCTTAGCAGGAACCGAAGAGGAAACGCTGACTCCTCCATCTTTGAGCACGAGAGCTCCAAAGTCCCTTGTAGGATGAGCTCGCACGGCCTCAAGCTTCCACTCCTGACCCTTGGAGAGCGTAGGGGAACCTGCAAAGAATGTGGTGAGTACACAACCTACGAGGAATGTAGAAAGAGAAAGGTAAAAATATGGGACGTACCAACTTTCTTTGGAATAACCCATCGTGATGGTACCAATGCCCTATCAACATCCGAAACCCACTCTCCATCAACAAATATGAAGTGAGACTTCCAACTATGGCAGTTAGAAGGCAACCCAGTAATCAACTTGCCTCCTCTCGGAGTGAAATAATACCAACCTCGGTTAGAAGCAGGAGTCTCACTCAAGTAATAGGCTGCATGAAACTCAACAGGGGAGGCATCTTCGTGATGCACTTTTTTCCACAATTCCAGAAAGGCCAGCATAACCCTCCAACCATTGGGCGTCAGCCGTCCAGGTGTCAGTGAAAAGTAATTCAAAATGCCACAAACGGAAGAAAGCATGGGGAGCCTGAGCCCAACTTCAAGCATTTTTTACTCATAAATGACAATGTCACCAGAGGAGTCATCACTAGCGGGCTCGCCCATTTCTGCTCGGCGGCACAACACAGTTGGAGGAATGTGGTAGGCGGAAATAATCCGCGAAATATCGGCGTCTGAAATTAAAGTGCTAGTCAGGGTACTTACTTTGGACCCGTCGTCGTCACAGGCTACTTTGCCTTTGTGTTTTTTGCTGCGAAGACGCGAAGGGTTACCCAAGCCACTGTCGGGGTCTTTGCCATGAAATGTGCCCGGAGTGCCCACCTCCTGGGCTGAGTAACCAGCAATCCCACGTATATCAAAGGTTCTTTTGCTCGCCACGTCTGCATGCACAACACCAGGGCCAGCACTACCCAGCTCAGCCCCCACCACCTGAGCCACCCTGGTCTTGACGCCCAACGCCTGGGTCACCCAGAACTTGATGCGTAGGGCCTGGGTCGCCTTGTCAGCGGCGCCCATCCCCATTATCTCTCTCTCCGTGCATACATGGGCGTCCAACTCAACGCGGGCACGAATCGAACTCCCCAAAGGGGCGCCCGCAGTTCTTTGGTCGTCTGGACTCTCCAAGTCAGCACCCAAGGCATGCCCATGCTCACCCAAACAGCCGGAGCTCCTTACGTCGTTAATACGAGTATTCGACACTCTCCTTTGCTCGCCTAAAGAGCTGCCCAACGCAGTAGGCTGCTCGCCCAAACACCCCCGTGCAGTAGACTCGCCCAGTCCACCTCTCTGCTCGCCCAAGACATCCAGGACATCAGCCTGGGCACTCAGATTGCCCAAACTAGCGCCCATGGGGCCCAGGTCGCCGCCCAATCCAACGCCTATGGCGCCCAAGTCGCTGCCTGCTCGCCCACCATGCTCGTCGACCACAGGGGCTGCTCGCCCAATGTCCTGGGCAGCTTGTCTGCTGGCCTGCGTGGATTCAGCACCCATCAAATTGGCGCCCAGCGCCTCCATCCCGACCGATTGCTCCTCGACAGGAAGAACAGCCCACAAACTCAAGGCACAGGCAGCAGCGGCGCCCGGCGTCTGCTCGCCCAGCCCCTGCACGCCAAAACCCTCCTCAACTGGACGCCCAAACTCGCCTACGCCAATCTCCCTCTCATCCTGTGGTGCACTAACGGCGACAGGAAGCTCCCCGTACGCGTGGATGGCGACAGTGGCCAGCGAGTTTCCCGTCTTCCTCTCCACTCCATCTCCTTCGATCTCCACCATTCCAATGGAGTTTTGCCCACCACCTTCTTCAATTGGCATGGTTCCCTTGGATACTCCACTCAAAAGATCTTAGAAAGGCTTAGGGAGAGCACTCTCCTTCACCCTCTCAAGTTTTTATAGGTGAAATTTGGGCTATCAAGGTTTTCAAGAAGGAGCTCAATTTCAAAGTGAATGAAATGGTTAGAATGGAGAAGAAAATTTATATTTATAGCCTAGGGTTTACAAAAGAGGGAAAAGTCCCATATTGAAAATCAAGGGCTCTCTTAAAAATCCAAGAAAAAGTGGAAAAGACTTGATGTATTTAGTGAGGCAAAAATGTATCATGGAAGGAAGAGTCATCTAGCAGAGGAAGTCTCAACCACCCAAAAACTCAAGATTCAAACAAATGCCCCATTCCCCAAGTTTCCTCGGACACGGGGCATTGGGGGGCAAATGATGAGCCAGACCCAAAAGTCCCAAAACCATGTTGAAGCCCAATTACAACCAAAGGCTCAAACTTATGAAGACCCAACAGGCCCAATGAGATCCAAGCCCAGTTAAACTCATCAGGAGCTACATCAGCTTGGCTACGACATCAAGGGAGCACTCAAGACCCTCACCTCCTCCACCACCTTGGAAGCGGTCAACCTTGACCGAGTCTCATGGAGAACACCTCAACCGTTGAGGAGAAGCCGCAAGCCCCACCAAAATAGTTAGGTAGTTGCTATTAAGTAGTCTCAATCTGTTGAGGAACGATTATAAATTGTAAGCCCCACCAACACTTAGAGGGCAAGACACTCAACTAAGCATATAGCTCCTCCTCCTCTCTAAGCATGTACTCTCTACTATTCCTACACACCGGAGTTAATAAAATACCGGTAACCTTTTACCATTCAAAAGTGGACATAGGTCACATTGACCGAACCATTATAATTCTCGTCTTCTCTCTCTACTTTAATTATTGCATTTATTTACAACTATTTGACAGATGGAGTACAAAGTCAATTTTGTGCATCATCACCAACGAGTAAATAATTTAGATCTCTATGATCAATCATTAAAAATAATGAAGAAATTAGAAATGATGTAACTCATAGAATCAACATCGGGTGATTTAAGTGAAGGAAAGTCTCTAGCATATTATGTGATAGGAGAATATCAATAAAATTGAAAGGTAAGTTTTATCGAATAAGTATAAGGATAATAATGTTGGACAACTAGGAAACAACATAATGACAAAATAAGTGTAGCGAAAATGAGAATATTATGCTCTGTTTGGTATGAATTATGGAAAGTAAGAAGGAGGAATACACTTTCTATCATTCAAAAAAAGAAAGTAGAAATGATACATTTTCCTTCCTTTGTGTTTGGTAGGATGGACGAAAAATAAAAATAACTATTTTTTTTTTTTTTTTGTGCTGGTTAAAATTAGAGGTGACAATCGCATTGTGTCGTGTCAGATTCGTGTTAACTTATTACGAGTTTGTGTCGAACATTAGTCAAACCTAACTCAACTCATTTAACTAATTGTGTCGTTTTGAGTTACGAGTTGACCTGTTTATTTTCGTGTCGTGTTCGTATTCGTATTCGTATTGACCCACATAAAATTTGAATAAAAAATTTAACGTTAATATTCTATTTTTCACTTAATTGAATCCATGTTAATATTTTTTCTACAAACTAAAAATTAACTTAAATAAATATAATAATAATAATAAGTAAAAATATCTTTTTTATATAATAATTATGTCAATACTTAATAAATAGTTACAAATAATTAACATTTTATGTCTATAATACTAATTAAACATGTTAGTTTCATGTTAATTTCGTGTTATTATACAAACGAGAAAATAGAAAAAGTATTTATTTTTAAATAAACAGGTTGATTGTGTCAATTTTGAGTTTGACGGGTTGAACTGAATATGAGCCTTTTATATTTATTGTTCGCGTGTCAGGTCATTTTCAAGTTCGTGTTGAGTTATAATCAAGTTTGTGTCATAAAATTTGTGTCGAGTTCGAGTCTTGTCATCGTGTTGAGTCAAAAAATTTCACCCCTAGCTAAGATGAAAAAAATATTTTTTTTATTTTAAAATTTTTAAAATACATATTTTATCATTGTATTTTTATATGAAATTAATTTATACGTAATACATGTATATATCAAAAGATATATAGACAAATAAGATATATCTCAACACAAATAATTAACTTTTCATCCACTTTCTTTCCGATTTTAGAGGAATTGATTTTGGTGAGTTGGAATGAAAGTTACTATATCCACTTTTCCATCATTCCTATTTTCCTTCTTTACCAAACATTATGTTTTATTTATCCCTCCAACTTTCCATTCTTCTATTTTTTCATCATACCAAACAGAGCATTAAGGTGGATGTGTGGAAAAATTAGAAAAGATAGAATAAGAAATAATCGCATTAGAGAAATAATAAGAGTAACTTCAATTAAAGATAAGTTAAGAGAAAATAAATTAAGATGGTTTGGTCATGTTCAATAGAAGCACAGTTGAACATTGAACAAAATAATAAAAACATCAAAAAAGTGAGATAATCTTTCTTAATGGTATTAAAAGTAGAGGTAAACATAAATTAACATTGAACAAAATAATAAAAAAAGATATAAAAATATTTAACTTAAATAAACGTATAATGCATTATCGAAATGAATTGCGAAGGCAAACTCATATTATCAACCCCAAATAATTGGGACATAAGACTTGATTTGATTTGGTTTATTGTTCCCATCATATGTCCGTGTTTATTCTAACAAATAAAATAGATAGAATGACTTAATTAATATAAAATTAATAATTAAGAGTTAAATTGAGAAAATTGAAAGTTTAAAAATTATTTTAAAATAAGAGATAGAATTTAAACAGTAATTATAATTTTTATTCTAGAAATAATTAATAATTTTCCCAAAAAAAATAAAAGTGCGGTGAGGCTTGATGAGATCTTTCTCTCTCTCCTCAACCTTTCTTTTCTCTCTCCTCCACCTGAAAGGCTGAAACACACCAAACAACACGTCAAAAGAACCAAAAGGCAAACTATTGAATTGAATCGAATTTCAGATCCTTTTTCATCAAATCGAAAAGAGTCGGACGAAAGAATCGAACAAATCTACTGTAGATTTTCAGCGTTTTTTCATTCCTTCGATCTCTCAAAAATGGCAGACGTCTCTAGCCACCTTCAAGTTTTTCATCATCAATCCAATGCCCAAGAACAAGAACCACTTGCAGATGTACAAACCGTGGACCTTTACGGTTTCGACTTCGCTCCTCTCTCTCCTCCCAATCGCTCTTTTTTTATGCCATCTCGTTCTGCTCTGCACAATTTCATCTCCAATTCGGAAGACACCGAATCTGATTGTTCGGATTCTGTCAATGATCCGATCTTTTATGCCGAAGAAGAGCAAATGTATTCTGTAGACTCTCACGAAGATTACGCATTAGATGATATAGATTCAATTTCCGAACCATTTTTGGGTCCTCCGGATAATTATGCCCATTGTGGGGATTTCGGGTCCAGTCCCAATGATCATCTGGGCGGCGAGCTAGGGTTAGGATTTGGGATTGAATTTGATACGTTGGCTTTTGACTCTGACTCTGTAGGATCTCCGACCATTCGTGGTACAGAATCCAGAAGGAACGGCCTACGCGTTGTGGGAATGGAATCAGATTCTGATTCGGAGGAAGTAGAGGTGAATTCTGAGCCTCATGAAGGTGGAATTGATCGGGAAGGTGATTCAGATTTGCCAATAAATTTCTGGGATTGCCTTCTATTCAATGATCCAAGGGAGGTCGATGATGAATTGGAGTGGGAGGAAGTGAACGAAAGGGTTGATGAGAGGGAAAGTTTGAGTTCAGTGATTGATCGGATTAATGAGATATCAGTTTCGATTTCATCACAGAGTTCCTATTTTGGAGAAGGAGAAGGTGGTTCGGTTGATGATGGGGAAGAAGTGGTTCGGAATTTGGAATGGGAAGTTCTTTTGGCAGTCCATAATTTCGAGAGAAACCTTGAATTTGAGAACCATTGGGATGGTGATATCCATGAGGTTTCTCATTTGGCTATCGATGAAGGTTATATATACACACCTGAATACGATACCCTATTCGGGCAATTTGTAGAGGGTGGGAGTACATTGAAGGGTAGTCCTCCGGCTGCCAAATCCATTATTGAAAATCTTCCATCGGTGGTGTTGACGAAGGATGATTTAAAGGAGGACAATGTGGTTTGTGCTGTTTGTAAGGATGAGATTGTGGTGGAGGAGAGAGTGACAAGACTTCCCTGTTCTCACCATTACCATGGATGCTGCATTGTACCGTGGTTGAGTATTCGTAATACCTGCCCTGTTTGCAGGTATGAGTTGCCTACAGATGATGCAGATTATGAGGAGAGGAAGAATGAAAGGGGCGGTAGTCGTGGTGTCGTAGATGATTTGCAGGTCAGATCCAATTTTGAACTTGTACCTTGAAATTATATTTGGTATATGTGAGCATGTTTTTAGATACAGTCCATTTCATTTCAGTGATGATGAAAAATGTTTCGATGATTTTTAAGATGTATCGGTGAGAGGCTGCAGATGTGTGTAGTGAATTTCATGGAATTTGGTTGCAAATGTGTATGATACTTTTGTATTGAATTTCATGGAATTTTCTCATTGGAAATACTTTTTACAAAAGTTTGATGTGGCTACAAATTTATGATCAGGTTTTGTTGAGTGTTGGTGTATTGTAATAAGTTTCACTTTTGTTTTTATAGAGCAATTAGGATGTCTTTTCTCCAGTTATTAACATTTTTCAAGTTCTAATATCTTATTGGACATAACATCCTCCGCATCTTCAAATTTCGTATCAAAACGTTTATTTGTGAAAAAAACGAGAAAAAGATGCATACAAATAATAGACAAAATGAAAAATGAGGCACAAAAACTTATAGACAGGCTGTGGAGAGAAGAGGATTATGTTATAAATTCTGCTCTTTTGGAATTTTGATGGTTGAGTCAGGTTGATGATTCTATCCGAAGTTTTTTATATAGGTTACGGGGAACTTGAACTTCTATATTCTGTTGATTAGATGTTAAGTTCATTCACATCATGTTTGAAAATATTCATTTTGCAAGTCATTTTTACTTTCATTATAAAACAAGTCAGAGAACTTCTATATTATAGATTTCTATATTGGTTTGACTGTGTTATATGGGATAGAACAAGCCATGAGCAAGAACTTTCTCAAGTTGTTCGTAAATGGAACTTCCTGCAAAAACTGATGCAAGTATGTCAAGGTGAAGACTGACAAAAACTTAGTTAGGGAACTTCCTCATCTGGAAATCTGCAAAATATAAATTTCAAATGTAAACATCACTTATAGTAGAACTATTGTTATGTCCACTAGAAGAGGCTAGGAGAGGTTAATGTTTTTAGCTTTTAGGTGTTCAGTCACTGGTGTTCATAACCTAAGACGCTATTCTTAAATTTTATGAAAAGAATGATGTTTGCTCATAGGTTCTCTTGTAATCCAAAGTGGAGCTGGTGAACTGGGAAGAGGCCCCTTTCACACTCCAACCTTAAGTTATGTGAAAGCTTTGAGCTGAACCTTTTATGGCCCATGATACTCTGCTTTGTTAGCTCCGAATTCTGCATGTTCTGCTGATACGGCTTTACTATGTAAATGCTATGTGTGAGTTGCTTGTGGTGGATTACCATTAAAATCTTTCTTTGGTGTTCGAATGTTGCGTCTAAAGTGAACTCTGTTTCATAAATTTCTGTTGCATCAATTACAAAAAAAAAAAAAATTAGATCAGATCAAGAGGAACTAAGCTGTATCTTTTGCATGCATGGCAATCTGATATGTGGGTGCGATAATTTTAGTTGAATTATTCATAGGAGGGTAGTTTTTTGGAGTTACGGGGAAAAGATTGCATTGCCAACATATTTGACATATATAGCCAGCTGATTAATTTGAATCTCCACAGCTTGGGGTTTCTGTAACAGAATTTAGCTACTGGTGTCATTATTCCTTGGAGATACTTGAGATAGGAATAGACTTTCATTGGGAGTTTGCTTGTTCTATTTCCAACAAACCAACTAGGGGAACACTTATAGCCATCCAACTAGGGGTGTCAATCATGTGACCCACGTGTCGTGTATTTTTGTGTCATATCATTGTTATTCGTATCGTATTCGTGTCAAGACCCACAAAAAAAATAAAATTTATTTAGTATGTTCTGAATATTAAATATTAATCTAGACTCTTTATTATACGTATTTAATAATCATGTCAATTTTATAATCATGCGTGTCGGGTTCGTATCAACAGATCAAAGTTGACATCCCTACATCCAACAATCTAGAAATGAAGAGAGAGAGAGAGAGAGAACAGAGTTTGCTTGTTCATCTTCATCATCCAAATGGCGTTCCATTTTCTGGTGCTATAGTATGATTCATTTTTCTGTATTTTTTTTAAAGAGAGTGCGTCCTAGTGTTTATCTTAAAATATTAAAATTGATCCCAAAAAAAATTAATGGTAACTTGGTACCAAATTCACTACTATAAAGATATGTTTACCACTAATACTTTATTGTGGATTTAATTGCCTTCAGCATAACACCACCTAACAGACGAATATCCTGCTTCATATAATCCAACAATTGTGCACTAAGATTCTTCATATTCGACACTCGCACTTCATCATGTGGGATGGAGCCTTTAGAACCTAATTGCGGACATAAAGTCTTAGCCAATGTAGTCGGACTACTAGTGTTTGTTTGGTTCTCTGAAGTTTCAAAGTTGATCGAAATCTAATTCTTGTGCATCGTTGGATGTATCTTGAGGTGAAGTGCCCTGTCTATCTCTCATTTTTCATCCACACCCTTAGTTACCCTCCTCAGGCATCTCTGTTATGTATAATATATGGGGACTTCACTAATAGTGATAAATAAATAAAAAATTGAGTGGCAATTATTTGGTGTGGTGCATAACAAGGTTTAAGTTATGCTCTTGACACTGTTTTTTTTTTTGGGTCAAATTATAAATTTCATTAAAATAAAAATGTCAAAGCTTTACATTGTGGCTATACCCTATACCTATTCTAGCTTCTTTGAAAGAGGATCTGCATCAATTGCCATGGGGGTGAAGACTGCCAATTAGGAGGCAGTGTACCTTGCCTAGATAACATCGTCAGAGTATAGGCCGCTGAGTTGTTGGATCTCCTTGTGTGTTTGAAAATAACTTTCGCTATACCTTTAACATAATGCCTTTTATCCTGTTGAATAGCCTCAATTTCTCTTATGCTTGATGTTGGTCCTTGGTTGAGGGAATCAATCAAGGCCTTCGAGTCAGATTTGATGGTAACTTCCCTGTATCCTTCATTGACTTTATTGAGTGCAATTGAACAAACCCTATGCACAGTACAAGGTTCAACTGCCAAAGCTGAGGAAACTTTTATCCCTACTGCAGCTCCTGTTACAAGCAATCCTTCATGGTCGCGTGCCACTATCGCATAAGATGCACTACTACTTTCACAAAAAATTCCATCACAGTTGATCTTCATCCAACCCATTGGAGGTTGTGACCATTCAATTTCGACTAAGTTTGGGTTGCCTTGTGCAAGAACTTCATGTTCTATTTTGTCCATCTCTGAGAAGACTTCCATTGCTTGAGAGATAACCCTACTATCACTTGGCTGTTTGTGCTGATAGATCCACTCATTGTGTGATTTCCATATGAACCAACATAAGAGAGCAATCAAGGATTGTATTGGATGTTCAATGTTGCAAGTCTTTGTTTTTTCTTCCAATTGCTCTACGAGTCAATTCTTCATTCTTGATAGTCCACATCTATCAATAGTGAGTCCAAGGGGAGATTTTTTCCACACTCTGGCAACCCAAGGACATAGCAAAAGGAGATGTTCCAATGTTTCTTCCTCCTCTCCACAAATTAGACATGACGGATTCTTTATCAATTTCCTTTTCCACAACGCCCATCTAGTGGGCAGTTCATTATTGGACAACTTCTATAGAAAGCTCTTGGGGTTTGGTAAAACAAGCTAGCTTTTCCATTGGAATTTTTTTTTTTTTTTTGGGGGGGGGGGGGACCCTGTGGATTGCCTCAATATATGATGGCCACTTTTCACTGTGTATTCGCCTGACTGGGTATGAGACCACCTAATAGCATCCTGCTATGTTGTTTTTACTAGAGGTATAGTCAATATTTTTCGTGCAATTTCTAGTGCAAATATCATGCGAACAAGGTCAAAGTTCCATGTTTTGTGGGATTGTTTGATAAGTTCTTAAATTCTTATAATGTTGCTATGCGTCACACTCTGGATTAGAGGGTGGCCTGGAACCCATGAGTCCTCCCAACATCTAACTTCATTCTCATCTCCAATCTTCCAAATGCATCCCTTTGCAAGGACTTTTTTTCCCATCAAGCAAACTACTCCATTCCACACCCATGAGTTAGATGATTTGTGAGTGGCCTCTCATATGAACTTGCCTTGACAGTACTTTGCTTGTAAGACCTTAGCCCACCGAGCATCTGCTTGATACAGTGTTTCAACGTAGAAATCACACCAATAATAAAAAAAAAAAATCACTATCAGTCTTCTATCAACCCAGCCCTTCACTCCATGGAATAGAGTTCAAAAAAATTTCCAATTAAAACTCAACGGGATTCATTCAGTGAGTACTGGAGTAAAGACATCCAAGACATCTACAATATGGATGGACTTTGAAAGCAAACACAGTTCCGTATTGGGCCGGCCTTGGACCGCACCAATCTTAATGGGCTATGTTGCCAAATTACCCTTTAGAATTTTAAGTTTTTAACTGGTCAATGGGCCTGGACCTGGATGGGTCTATCCCGTCGGGCCAACAGACATATGACCCTAAAGAGAGAAAACTCAGGGTTTGATCTCTTCACTGTTGACAATAAGCAATGTTTAAGCTCTCTTAGATATGGTTGCCATCAAGGTGGTCATTGTTTGTTTGTTTGTTTTTTTCTTCCAGTTAGTGGGATAGATTATAGTTGGCATCATGTGTAAAGAGATGTAAATTAACTTACATGAAGATTGCGTATCTCTTGTGCGCAACCTGTCATTGACAACAGGAGAGAGAAGGTAAGCAAAGACAATATTAAGTTGGCTTATCATAGTATATGCAACAAGCTAAAATCAAATAACCATAAAAAAACCAACAATAATATAACACTTGCAATGTAAAAACTAGGAGTAATTATTCTTTATCTAACTCATTTGATTCTTAAACACGTTATTTTTTGTAACATTAAAAAACAGACATACAATCTCATGTTTTTTGGATGAAATTGAAAGTCCGACACTGTTAATAGTTCAGACAAAATTACTCATTTACCTTGCATCCAGATGCACTATATTCTTAATTTGTCCAAAATTAACCCTCTTTGGTAAGAATTGAGAAAGAAATGTCTTTGGATAAGTACACCACAGATCACTTTCATCAAATGCCAGAGGCAATGCAAGGCTACAATAACATAACATAACCACCCCCCCCCCTCCTTTTTTTTTTTGGAGTCATGAAACAGGAATTGGGGAGACATCATTGATTGATTCACTAGCATACACAGAAGGAAAATGAGAATAGCAATATACAAAGTTGTCATTTTCACAAGGGGTGGGGAAGGCTATGTGGCTCTTTTCAGTGTCCACAAAAGCAATCAAATAAAGCACTTACTCCCCCTAGAAACCTTATTATGGCTGTGTGTCTCTTGCTAGTGCCTTTGTCTCAACATGCTAGAGTGTTTCCTCCTGGCACTTGCGATATTTTTTAGGAGGGTGTGGGACTGGGTATTATTGATTCAATCATTTTTGGATTGAATTTGTGGGTCTTTTAGGAATTGGGAGTTAATGACAAAAGCTAGGAAAAAAAAAAGAGAATGGAATAGAACGGACGGAAAGTAGAAACCTAAAAGAGAATTAGATATCGGATACAATATTATGTTCGAAAGGCAAATAATTGAGGAGGTCTAAACAATCCGAGTGGACTGTAAAACAATGTTATGTTGAAACTCTAGTAATGCACAACTTACCCAAAAAAAAGAGACTAAATTTCCAAGATATTCTCATCATTCTTAATTTGAAGGAAGATTTTATGCTTATCATGCCAAGAAATTCTGGTCCATGAAACTTATGTTTAAAACAATTGGTGATTCGATTGCTAAGAAATGGACAAAAACACTCCTAAGTAATAGAGTACTTTGAGAAGAGGACACTAAAAAAAATAAGTACAAATAAACAGAGAGACACACTAGGATCTAACAATGCCAACAGAAGAGGGTGCATATTCCTCCTAGTTACCTATAGTCAGACAGTGGTGCAATTAGCTTCTAGGTCTACCCATCTGCCCAAGATGGTTAGGTTTCATACACCAGAGAATCTAATAATGTTAAAACTTGTTTCGTATCGAAGAAACAATACCATCAAAAGACCATTGGTTCTCTAGTTAAAATGCGACCCAACACCCTTGAAGTTGTGGATTCAAACTTTAGAACATTCACAGCAATGCAAAAAATTAGGTCTTTGACCTAATCTATCCCACCTAAACTCTCACTAATGGAGACTAAACTGTGTCAATTGTTTGTTTTTTATGTTTTAACATGACCAAAACTCAATTTCACCAATTCGATAATTGATTTTCATCATGTCTTCCATAGATGCACTTGTAATATTTTTGAATTTGTATTATGAATCTTCCCTTCATCAATCTACATGCATAATATGTGCAAAACCTGGGAGGAGTTGGACCTAAATCTCAGAGTATTACATCCCAAGTTCCTAACCACTATGAGTATCACAATGGAAGGTAATACACTTTGAGGCTGTGGATAAATGTTGTTATATAAATATCAAATCTAACCCAGCAATTTTAAAATGATAGCAAACTTGTTTCCAATTTGGAAACATCAAATAGAAAATACTAATATAAAACATTTAAACCTTCTGGGGACTAACTAGAAAATAAAACAAAATATTGCAGGAAAATTTCAATGTTTGAGGGAAGGATGACATGGTGGAAATAGAAAGAGCAGAACATAAGTTATGTAACTTAAAAAACATAATCTAAGGAGATTGACATTGCGACATCAACAATAACAATAGCAATAGCAATAAACTATTACGATTGACCAAGACAATCTTATGTTATCCCCAAATCTAACTAAACAATTCCCATTTGCTTTAAATTACAGAACACCTTTATAATCCACCAATGTTAGTGGATCAAGTCCTTATTACAAGTACGCAAGCACACTAACCACAACAATACATTGAACCTAACCTGGCAATGTTATTAAAACATGTAACCAGACAAAGAAGAAAACTATATAAAACTGAGGAATTAGTCTAAAGTTTAAGGTTATTTTATTTGTGTTTAGGAAAAGTGAAAAAGTGTGAAGCTAATGAAGAAGGTGTTGGCTGATGATGAACTTATCCTCTATTCACCAATCACCTTGAGATCTCTTGACCTCTATAGAGAAACATATAATGAAGAATATAATTTCATTGTCGGATTGTGGCATTGAATGTATCATGGTTTTGGATTGCAAAGGCCACAAAGAGTATCCATCAAATTTCAACTTGTTACTTGTCCATAAGGTATAAAGAACTAGTAATTTCTAAATGTTATCATTGTTGCAAGAAAATGAACACACTCCGGCAAAGATAAGACTCGGACCCAAAAAAAAAACAAAGGCAAAGATAAGATCACAAGACTAATTCGAATCAAGAGTATCTCTGGTAGGGAACATATTTACTTCAAAATTGAACTTTATCACATTGATGAGGTAAAAACTAAAGTGGAGGGGTTTTTTCTTTCCTTATTTTGGTAATGATTCTTCAGTCATACATTTCATATAAATTTAATAATGCAACTTGGACCTAATTTTATTTATTCAAAAAAAATACCTAATTTATTAATTTAATTCATGTATATAATCAGATTAGCACTGCAAATTTTAAGACAATAATAGCAAATGTCAATAAATTATATCCAAAAAAACACTATTAATGTAATTAAGTTCCACAATAGTCAAAATTTTGTCAGCCTACTCAAGTCATTGTTAAATACCAACATAACATGTCAAGGGAGAAGACTCATCCTTATAATACCAAAATAATATCGTGCAATAAAACGGCTATTATAAAAGACTTTAAGTTATATATTTAGCTTCTAATATGTTTAACATAACATAATTATAAAACAAAATTCATACAATCACAACACCAACCAACCTTGATTGGGAAAACATATGATTGTAGTATGGAAACTATGTGCCCTCACAACCATAGAATACAAAATGTGTAGGTTGCTTCAATGGGGTGCACAATTGGGTCACATACTGTCCCAGTGACAGTACCACAACATTGAGGAGCCCCATGATGGGTGAGGAAGCACCTGAAAAAGCTGCCTCTATCCATATGCATACGCTAGAGAGAGAGAGAGAGATAGAGATAGAGAGGACATGACACTAAAAAAATATTAAGATATCCATACCAAAAAAGAATTTGAATCCATAAATATTCACTTAATGTATTTATAGTCATTAATTATGAAGAAAAAAAATATCTATCAAGCTTTCGATGGATAAAAAGTAATATCAACAAATATTTTTTCTATATAAAGCTCTGTATTATTGTTGGACGAGAGAGAGAGAGAGAGAGAGAGAGAGAGAGAGAGAGGGGGGGGGGGGGGGACCGGGGGGGACGGGCCTATGGGCTATGGTTGAGCTGACAAGCAGGACAAAAGAGTGAGGGGGGCGGGTGGGTGCACCCGGCACTCACGCGCGCTCGTTAGCAGGGCCCACCGGGAAATCTAATCGTGCGCCCGCTTTTTTTTAGCCACCTACCGTCCAATGTCACATGTTTTGGGGGGGTTTGTTTGGTACTAAAATGGTGCTTGCGTTAAATCGAGTATGTATCCTTCCGTGCGTGACCCAGGCCGCCAGTTCAGGACCGTGTCCCTTATCTGTTGCTAATCATTCTATCTACCCCAAGTTTACCCCTACCATTCATTTGGATTTTTACGAAGAGGCCAAGTGGTAAGAAGGGCATAATGGGAAGTATTTAGAGATACGGTATGATTGCTAAAAGATTGGTGACATTGTGCTGATATGCAACCCAGGCCTGGGGATCAGTCGAGTAATATGAAATTAACTAGGGTAATTCGTGATTAAAAATACAATATAATATAAATTAATTAATTAATTTAGAGAAGTAAAAAATAAAGAATAAAGAGAAGAAAATAAAATTTAATGTAAATAATTTTGAAAGAAATAGTAGCCATTAGATGTGTCTATTTAAAACTATCGGATGAATTTATTAAAAACTATTCTATTTTATATTATAAATATACTAATTTTGCTAGCTCTGAATCTTAATTTAATATATTTGTGTCTTATCATTTGCTTGTCATTTAACACCGGGAGAAGCTGCCCAACCAATCAGGATTTCTATTGGCTAAAGAGACCATAAAGGTGAGTAAGCACTTGCATTTCCATTACGGTATCCCAACTTATTTTTCGGTTCCTTTAAAAAAAAAACCTTATTTTTCGGCAAGATAGGACAATTCATAATATTTAAAATTAAACCTATAACTCAATATGATAATAATATGAAATAGAATTATTTAAAATTGATTTTAAGATTTTATAATCAATTATGACCTTTTATTTGGATTCGGATCCCCTCTATTACCCCTTCCCTTCAATTTCCCTCAATACAGTGCTAGATGAGTGACATGTGAAAAATTCTGAATTTCAATGAATAAGATTTTTTCCTTGTGAGAAAATTCTTTAATAATTGTTAACACTCCACCAATAATAAAATGAATGAGAAAAGATCTTGTCCATTGAAATTTAAAATCTTACACATGTCACTCATCTAAGCCTACATTGAGGGGAATTGAAGGGAATGAATAATGGAGGAGATCTAAATCCCTTTTATTATTGTAACATTCGATACCATAATCGTACCCTAAATATATATTATTTTTTTTAATTCAACGATCAAGGGTGTTCAAACCAACTTAAACGCACATTGACTAATCTACTCTCCGATCTGATTTACTCTCCGATCTGATCAAAGACAGACCATCTACATCGAGAATAGAGAATTCATGAAGAATAAATCTCTCATGACCTAATTTCAAGAGGTTGTCAAAATTCAAACTCATGATGTCTTTAAATACATATAGCTAAATAAAAATACTACTTAAACCTAATTAAGAGACCAAATAATGTAACTTTGGGATGGAAGGAATTCACATAACTGGATAATTTTCAAGATAAACATTTTGGATTATTGGCTTGTAATATAAGATATTCACCAATTACTTACCATCATGGCCCCAGACGGATGGTTTCGACTGATCTACAAAAGGGTAATCTCTCCTTTACATGTGGGATTAAATCTTAAGACCAACAAAAGATCTTCCCAAATTGATATAAAGCTTCAAAAAGTTGGGAAAAAGGGCAAACTTTGCAAAATTGTATTCCCAAGAACATTTTTCTCCCTATTTAGACATAAATAATGGATTCGAATCTTGAGATCCAGAAAAGCCTGACAAAAGAGTAATCTGATATCCACTTCGAAGTGCGATAGTGAATGCAAATTCAACTTTTTGCAAAACATTCAAAGATAGATATTTTTTTTAGTTTGACGATCAGAAATATTCATATCGGTTTACACGAACTTCGATTAATCTTTTTTTCAATTTAGTTAAAGACAGGTCATCTACGTCGGGACTAAAGAATTCATGACATGACCTAACCCCAATAATATATTAAAATTAGAACTCAAATTTGAAATAGGGAGCTTAATTTACACACAATGCCTCTCAAATTCCAAAAATAGTTTTGTGCAACTTGAATTCGCATAAATTTATTGACATAAAATTCAAGACATAATATCAAAATAACATTAAGTTGCTATAAATAAGATATTTAGATCATTACCTTCGGGATAAAAAAAAAAAAAGATATTCAGACCATTATTTCAAAGAATTCAGCTCAATAAAAAGGAAAATGCATAAATTCATACAGGCAAGTTTGCAGAATTTGAATGTCATAAAATAAAAATGGAAGAAAGGAACATAAGCAGGAATGAATTGTTCACATGCATAAGATGGTTAAATTTGGATAGTCTCAAATCTCAATATCTGTTTTTATTATCTTCGATCAAATTGAATCAAGGCATGCTAAATACAACGAACCACGCTCGTTGTCAGTAGGTCACACAAAGACCCACCACCGGAACTTAATGTGATTAATGGTGGATGATTGAGCTTAATCAATCTATTTATTCAAGAAAATCCATCTAAGAAGATATGGTTTTGATCTAGTTAGGTAAATCTTTGGCTTACAAATGTTTGATAGGTGCAACATCAATTACCCTAAATAGGGTTGTTAATCAAACTGAACTACTCAAGTTTGGCTTAAATTCAGCTCGGGTTCGATTTGGTTTGTTTTATAAACAGACCGAACTTGAACAAATTTTTAAGCTCGTTTAGAAAACAAATCTTACAAGTTCGGCTCAAACTCAACAAGCTCGACTCGTTTATGTGCAAATACTCGGGCTCGGTTCAGACTTGACTTGCTTTTGGCTCATTCAGACTCAGCTCGTTTCCTAAACGAGCCGAACTTAAACAATTTTTTAGACTTGATTAAGAAACAAGTTTTTCAAGCTCAATTCGGACTCGTTCGAGGTTCGACTAACAACCCTAACCCTAAAGTAATGTATCTATACAAGTACAGTAGACAAAAAGGCATACTGACCTATGTATTCAACTACACTACTATTCTAATCCTCGTATAGAAAGAAAAAAAGGAAAAAGGAACTGAGAAATAGAAGATGGGAGAAACAATTTGAAGACAAGAAAAGAAAGAGGAGTCTATATCTGTCTAATGATATTGTTGAAAATTTCGTCCACTCAACCTGAACCAATATGAAGTAGGAAAAGAACATTTGCCTCCATAGAGACCTGGTTCTAAATGCATTACAAAGCCCTTGTCATTAGTGGAAAACTGCAATTCAAAGTACATTCACATCCCCCCTCATCATTCTCACCACCATATAACAAGTTTTCCACTTCCTAATACTTAAAAAGTTGTGGTTGGGACAAATTCTAACCTCAGTGATTTACCTGGATAGAGTTGCACTTACACTGACCAGAGTCCGGGAATCAACTTCTCCAAAATAAGAGTAATGATGTAGGCCACAACTAACAAGATGTACGCACCAATGGAAATACGAACTTATATTGATAACAAAGGTTGAAAAAGCCAACCACCATTCCTGGGCTACACCGTCTCACCCTGATCTCCTATAGACGAAAGACTTGCATATTGAATGAGGTTTCTTTTTAGTACAGTGTTTACCCAATAAGCCCTGATGGAGACAACCATGTGAAATTCTCCCATTCTAAAAGAATCCATGCCTGTAGCTGAAGCATCAAATTTTGGATCATTTTCTAACAGTCTCAAATATTCTTGGCTTTTCTTGCTTGTAAAGCTGCCAATTTGCTCATCTTCTAACTAAGCTAAGCATTTGCCTTAAGAAGCACTGATATATCGTATCCAATTGATAAGTATGTGTGACAAAATAATAATCTATTCAGATTAGAAAATCTCAGATCAACAAGCCACCAAACTGAAAATCCCCTTCTTGAACCTAATTTAGAAATTTACTCAAGTCAATAGATGCACTAAGCTAATTCAGTCGCTCCAAGGAAATTATAAGTTTTATTTTTTTCCTAGCATTAGACGTAGGTCTAATCTTGGCATTGGATAACTGGCATACCCTAGGATCTGATGGAACTTCTGCAGAAAACCAGAAAAGAGAAATTCATTTTCAGTTAATTCAAATGTACAGAGTAAAAAGGATAGTCCACAAGGTTTACCGGAGAAGGTCAAATGTATGTAGTTTTACCACGTTGCGCCAAGACCAGTCATCTAATTCATATGTATTGGTGTATGAGGGCAAATATTATCTGGTAAAATATCACATCACACCCATTGTACTTTAATCCAGCTTTACCACTTACCAATCACAGTGAGAGATGCGGGTGTCTTTCTTCCAAAGAATGGTGTGGTAAAACTTCGTTCCAGCAGCATATTTTAAGCACAACAATGACTAAGACACCCCCTCATTACCATGATATGGCACTGACCAACACCTAATTGTGCCACAAGGGGCTGTGCTTCCTAATTACCATAATATCCATAATTTATCAAGTTTACTATTTTATATTCTGTGATGGATCTCATCAAAGTGGTTGTTGAGTCATCAATTTCGGACACAATCTTTTCCACTTATAGAAAATGGTTTGCCTTCTCCAACCTCCTCCTCCTATTCCTTTACGTCACCGAGCATCGTTGGCCAAGAACATCTAAGAGTAAAAACAGATTGGCTCGGCTTGGCAATAACACCCACTTTTCAGATTGACTTTGGACCTCATATCCTTCCTTGGCTTTTCTGTTCAAAACATTCCCCTAAAATAATTATACTTCCCACCATATAAACACACTCTCTATCTCTGATGTAAGCATTTTTCGATCTCAAAATGATTATCCACAACCCAACTTACATACCTGGGTGCGCAAAGATAATGTTCCATCACAGGCATGTATACATGTAACCATTTAATGGCCATAAAGGACTTGAGTAATACATTTATATAGATTTGTCACTTGTGGGACACATGCTCCCATGGATACATGGATGTGATCCTACATCAGCACATGAACATGTTCAACATGATATTCCAAGGGTCTCATCTTTAAGGAACTCTACTGTTCCTCCAAATTGATAAAAGTGGGGCCACAAAACCTTTTCTCATCCTATAAAACACCCCCTCCTCTCAAGTTTCTCTTCGCCTTGGAACACCAACCCCATTTACCTGACTCTTAAAATCCTGTTCAAGACCTAAGCATTGCATATTCACTCAAAACTTCAAAGCCATGCAGCCCAGTGAGGTCACAGAACTCCATTATCTGCTTCCTTCAAATCCAACTCCATATCCGGCTCATTTTAGCTTGAACAGCACACCCGGATTTCAGTTTAGCAGACTTCCTAACCCTTTATATCATCTGCCAATTACTCCTCAATTTCCAGAATTCAACCCACAACCAACATATTTCAGCAGTAACTCAACTTCTGACGAAGCAGATGAGCAGCAACTAAGTCTCATCAATGAGAGAAAGCAGAGAAGAATGATATCCAACAGAGAGTCTGCACGCCGGTCACGTATGCGCAAGCAGAGGCACCTAGACGAGCTTTGGTCACAGGTTGTTTGGCTCCGAAATGAGAATCACCAACTGATTGATAAACTGAACCAGGCTGCGGAGCGTAATGATCAGGTCCTTCAAGAGAACACTCAACTCAAAGAAGAAGCTTTAGAACTTCGTCAGATGCTAACTGACATGCAGCTGAGTAGTCCTTACCATACCTTGAGAGATTTTGATGATGTCCCTTGCAACAATCACCTCGGAACTGAATCCTCAAACCAAACCATCACAAGTTCCACAGATTTGCTTCATTGAGATTAACACAATGATATTGGTTATCTCTAGCTCTTTTGCTCTTTATTGGTGTCTAAGTCCATCAGTGTTGGCTTTAATTTAAGATGTACAACATCAGAGAGAAACAAGTGCAATAACATCTTTTAAGCAAATCATTTTTATCTTAGCTTGTGATGTCACATGCATTATATTTATAGGTATTTGAAGGCTATAAATATTTTTTTTACAATCAACCAGGTCTCACCTTGTTAATGCGCATTTAATTTTAAAAGGATTATAGAGCAAAGGCAGAGAGGTTGTTATGAGAACTGACCCGTCAGAGCACATGACAACAGATTCCATGGTGATCCTTTCTTTATTGATCGTACTAAACCCGCCTGTCAAAGTATATAAAGAGAAATAACCTATAAAACTGATCAAACATTGGAATACAAATTGAAAATTCTCTCAAAAAGAATGACTAAAACATAATCCAATATATTATTGCTACAAATGAGATGTACTAGTTGTGTCAAGTGAGGTACAACAGAGGCATATAAGTGGTTTTTTGTGTGCAGGAGAGTGGAACAGGCCAGCCGGGGTAAAAGGGAGGTGAATTATTGTTCTGGATCATAATAAAAGAACTGATATAAAAGGAAAACATGTGCAAAAGCCATCTAAAAAACCCTAAGTTGTACAGTTCCATGCTTTTTGTGGGAGTTTCACCGAACTTGTTGAAACAGGAATAGTCATTTCACGTATATTGAACGGGTTCAGTAGAGCTGGTGAGACAGCAATTACTCTATCTTCCCTTTCATAGAGCAGGTAAACTGAGTCCGAAAGACTTCACCAGCAAGGGCTAGTATCTTCTATCACCTCTCTACAAAAAAACAAAGTTTGATCCTTATCTTCATGATTCAATTTATCTACTTATACAATAGTTTTCCACGACAACTTGTTAAACTGGATGGCACGCATTTCATTCTTGTCTGGCATTATAAGAATCTTTCTCAGTGCAAAGACAACCAAAATAGATGTTTTAAGCTACCGCTATCCTTGGGAAAGCAGAAGAGCTACCGAAGGAATGGGATGCGGAGCTTCTGTATAGCAGAAAATGAAAATCTATGGGGCCCATGTATTATTAGAGGACCCGTGCTTCATCCATACAAGTGCCAACAATCTAAGGCTGAGGGGAGGGCGTAGATCGCCTTTACCATCTATAATTGTGTTTTATTACATTTTAACAAGTACACCATTAAAACATCAAGTAAGCTATGGTTACATATTTTTGTGTTTTTTCTCCTTTTTCCTGAAGTTGTCATGTTGACCAACTGGCATTCAGCGCCTACAAAATTATTGTCCAATATTACTATGGATTATCTTATCCCTGTATCAAGGACTCTGCTATAAGAGTCCCCCTGCCAGATTAAGGCACTAATTCATCAAGTAATTCAAAGGGGAGTGATTAATTAATACTTTACACATCATTGGAAACTCAACTCAATTTAACTCAAACAAAGTCTTTATCCCAACTACTTAGAGTCGGTGAGATGAATCTTATTTCTTCATGTTGCTCTATCAAGAGTCATATTTTCCATTAAACCCTGAGATATCATTTTTCTTTTTGTAACTATTGCTATCACAGTCTATTATTTTATTTCTAACTGATGTGAAAATTTTCAACTATAGGAGAAGCCATTATTTCTGCACGGAAGACACCTTCACTGACCTACTCTAACCTCATCATGTGAAGCAAAAGAAGGAAAGGGGCAATATATAACCAATAGTGGAGTGAAATAGAACATGAAGCAGCTACCAAGCTATGACCTAACCTAGATACTTGTCAGATTTTGAAATTCTCCAAAGCTAACGTACCAACTATTACATACATAATGCATTACAACAGAGAGAATAATACCTCAAATTCGACAACAACTGAAATATATACCTGAAAAACATAATTAAATGTGAAGCACTAAAAAATTGGGGGTTATATTAGGGTTCTTGAGCAGATTTGTAGCTCAACACTACCTTAAACATCACATAAATTTCTTACAGCAAATGTAAATTGGTTTATGAGAGTCTAATCCAATAAACATAATGACAGTACAAACCAACTGATCTGCTGATATACAAAAGATATTACATATTATCAGTCTAATTATTTCATATCAGCGCAGAAAAAAAAAACATGATCTAGAGTGAAAATGAAACAAATATTTGAAAAATCCTAAATTCAAATCAATCTACTATATCTAAAAACTATCACTTATCAATCTAGGAGAAAAAAATCAATCAAATCAAAACTAAAACAAGGAAAAAACTGAAATCGAGGAAGATTTTAACCTCCAAAAATATCCCGTAGGGTACGATAAACTTTGAGAGAATTTCTTCGAAATATTTTTCTGTTCAAGCCTCGGATTCTCAACATCAAACGGAACAGAGATGGTTTATGAGAGTCCGTTTCAAGCAGTGTTGCTTTTGAATTTGATTTACCTCTTTGAATGGCGGGAATAGAATTGAAAACCACCTCGCGGGAATACTCGGTTATTTTTTTACTTTTTGTGTCTTGGTGGTAAAATATATTTTTGGTCGTTTTGTGTCATTTTAATGTCCAGTATTTTAATAATGTCAATTTAGTCTCTCAATTTTTTAATTTGTATCACTTTGATCAAATTAAAAATGACAGTTATAATTTACTTACGAAGATTGTCACGTGTATCTCATGTGACACAAACCGTATACTTAAGGGACTATCAATGTATGTTATGCTCTTTTTTATAGGAAAAATTTCATCACACCTCCTGTAGTTAAGTTTAAATTTAATGATACTCCCTTTCTGAAACTTCACTATCATCCTTTTGTCATTCGTTTTTTTTTTAATAGGAATTCATCAACACTTATTGTAATTAGATCTAAATTCAATGACACACCCCTCTCAAACTTCACTTTCAACCCTTGTCAGTGCTTGTCGGGTTACGACGATTGTTGATTTACAGAAATACCTATGAGTATTTTATATGATAAAATTTATTCACGCCCCTTGTAAATAGACCTAATTTTAATAACACTCTCCGTAAAGAGCAATGTTACAAAACCAAAATGAAATCAATAAAGTTACAACTCAAATATATATCATTCATTTGATGAATGGGTCCCATCAATTTTTTCAGTGGGATCCATTCATCTCACACTCATCCAAATGATGATATGCATTTGAGTTTTAACTTTTGAGTTATGTAGCATTTTTTCCTCTGTAAATAGACTTAATTTTAACAACACCTCATTCCGATTTTAAAATTTCAATGCACTCTCTTTTAGTTATATTATATTAGTTTTTAGGTTCATCAATTTAATATTTAATTTTATCAAATTAATATTCTTTATTTAACTTAAACTAAATTAACATTTCATCTCATCAAATCAACACAAAAATTATATTTAATTTTATCAAATTAGCATTTAGTTATAATAATTTAATATTTTATTTAATCAATTTAATATTATTTCTTTAATTTAACATTAAATTATTATTTAATTTCATCAAATCAACATCAAATTAACATTAAATTTTATTAAATTAAAAATTAATATATTAAATAGAATATTAAATTCCATTAATTTAACATTTAATCTTATCAAATTAGTGTATTTATTTAATTTAGCATAAAATGAACATTCAATTTTATTAAATTGAAAATTAATATATTAAATAGAATATTAAATTCCATTAATTTAACATTTAATCTTATCAAATTAGTGTATTTATTTAATTTAGCATAAAATGAACATTCAATTTCATTAAAGCAACATTTAAAATTTATTCAATTAATATTAAATTTTATCAAATCAACACTAAATGAATATTTAATTTTATCAAATTGACACTAAATTAATGTTTAAACTTATCAAATTAAGACTAAATTTATTTAATTAATATTAAATTTTATTCAATAATATTTTAATTTTATATATAAAGGGTGATGTGTGAAGAATGGTCGGGTGACGTTGTGAATGACAGACGATAGCAGAGGAGTTAGAAATAGATGTGATTTTGACATTGTTTATAATTTTTATTATAGAAAATTATTTTTAACTATAAAAATTATAAAAACTCGATTATGTAACCAAATGAGTGATAACATTGATGGGCCCGGGCCTAAGGCGCAACTCGGATAATGGGCCCCACCTAAACAAGGCCCAGTGGGTCTGGCCCAAAAGAGATCCGGACCTAGCCAAACTCGCCAAGAACCCAGTCAACCATACCATCTTGAGGCCATGCAATCCTAGAACCACGCCATCCTGAAAAGTGAGGAAGTCAGTCACGCCTTCCTGAGACTTGGTCTTGAGGAGATCTACACGCCCTTTCTGTAATTGTCTCATCTGTTGCGAGGATGACGCTAACTCCACCCAATCAGTCTTTCTATTATTGATAAGGCGCCTCAATTTGTTATGAGGCCCCTATAAATTATAAGTCTCGCATACACATGAGAGGTATCTCTTATATCTTGTATCTGACATTTTATCTCACACCTGACTCACCTAAACTCTCATTGCTCTCACCAAAGCTTTCCACACTCCTACAACAAAAAAACACCCCCGCAACCAAAGCCCTTCAAAGTGGAGTAGGTCACCCTGACCGAACCACTCTATATCTATTTGTTCCTTGTGTTGGTCTCATTGTTATATTTACTGCAATTTATTATCTATATTAATTACTCGACAAGTGGTGCATAAATCCACTTTTGTACATCATCAAATATGATGACTAATATTATAACAAAGTTATCATGTAACACTTTATAATAATAAAAATTTATTAGAATAATATAATAATATAAATCACACTTACTGGCGGGCTACGAGATATATAATGGGGGAATGATTGATGGCATTTTAGTCTATTTACATAACAAATGATAATTTTAGTATTTTCACAAAATATTTAGTTAAATCATTACTTTATTTACTGACAGAGGCAAAAGTTACCGTTAAAGAGGTGTTATTGATTTGAAAGTATAAACAAGAAGGGTGTACAGTGAAATTTCAGAATCAGGAATGAATATCGTTAAATTTAGATCTAACTATAAGGGGTGTGGATGAAATTTTATATTTTTTATATTATTATTATTTCTTGAAAGGCAAGTGGAATTCCTTGCATTAGTTTCCGTAAGCAGGGTGAAGATTTTAAGTTTCCATCACAATTTTTCTGTAATTTTTATTTGGGCCCCAAATGTTTTGATAGTTTGCGTTAGTATTTTTCTAGTTCATTCATACTCTTGAGTTTTTGGAAAAAAATATTTAATATATCTACTATATCATATCAGCATTATCATATAGTATCACTGATTTCTAATAATTGAAGAAGTAAATTATACACAAGTTAGTGATTATATCAGTGTAATATAATAATTATTCATGTAAGGTAATGTACATCACTTTATTAATTTTCAAATCAATATTAGACAATGATACAACATGCCATTACTAACGCATAGTATTGTCGTTACATCAAATATTTACCCAAGTTTTTGGTTATGTTAATCTTCAAAGTATAACAGTCGTCATATAATTTTAAAAAAAAATTAGTAGTCTTTTTGATGGCATTGACTAATCTAATTATTCACATTTATTTGGTCAAATATTTTTTTTTATAAGCATATTATTTATCTAAAAGTAATATTTGAGCAAGAAAAACAAATAGCAAAATAAGCATATAACAAAACCCCTCTTTGTAAATATGAAAAGATATTGGGGTCACCACCAATTAAAGAAAGAGGAAAAAACCACCGACGCGAGAGGCACGGACCGGTCACCCCCCCCCCCCCCCCCCCCCCGGCGCGGCGCCTCCCTCATCCATCCTCCTCCTCTCTCTCACTCACTCAATTCTCAGACCCCAACACTGCCAACTTTCTTGGTCTTCGTTCTCTATCGCTATCTCTCACTTCGAAACGAAGGATTTCACGTCTTGTTCTATACAAAGCCGGTTCAGTTGCATTGACCGTTAGATCTGCTTGCAAATAAGCCGATATGGCGGTTGCACTACGGGGCGGCCGTGGAGGATCTGGTGGCGGATCGGCACTTCGGAAGTTCTTTTCTTACCGGATTTTTGTCTCTGCCATGTTCACCCTCCTCTTCCTCGCCACTCTTTCCGTTCTCTTCTCCTCTCACCCCTCCGACAGCGATTCCGTAAGTGTCTCTCTCTCTATCTCTACACACGCATTTATGCATAGATGTATATGAATTAGTTCGTTTCACTCAATTTCTTGGTTATGTCCTGATTGCGCAGACTGTAAAAGGAAAGATAAAATTTAGGTTTTCGTTTATTTGGGATGTTTAATTTGGAACTTTTACGATTGTAAAGAATGCTGCATTCTGTGTGTGTGTGTGTGTGTGTATCTATTGCCGAGATTGACCTGGAAAAGAAAAGAAAGGAAATCGGGTTACATCACAAAATTTGTTAATGCGATGTAGTTTAATCTAGCTGGTGATATAGAATACTGGAAATGCTTGTTCATAGTCAGTTTGTGTTGAATTAGATTTGTGGTTAGTTGAATGGATCATGTGTGTGGCACATGTGTAATTTGTCTCATTTTTCACTGAGAGTTTGGACCGGGGACGAAAAGAAGAAAACCTAGATTTTGGATGAAAGCTCGACTTTTGAATGCTGATAATTCCATGATTCGCGGAAATGCTAAGTATATGTGTTGGTACTGTGTACAGATACTGACCAATTTTGTTTCAATTCTCCTTCATACTCAACTATTTTGCGTAGTTTTCCTAGAAAAATTATTGCATTGGAGTGTTTAATTAAATCTAGTATAATTTAGATGGGTTGGCTTGATCCTAAACAGGTTCTACAAACCACTGGACATGCCTACATGCATCGGACGTTTGTAGCCTTGAAGTCAGATCCATTGAAGACTAGACTAGATATGATTTATAAGCAGGCAAATGATCACATTGCGCTCGTGAATGCATATGCAGCTTATGCAAGGAAACTTAAGCTCGAGATCTCTAGCAAACTTAGAATGTTTGATGACTTGGCAAAGAATTTTTCCGACCTTGCTTTGAAGCCGAGCTATCGCACATCTTTATTTGAGTCCGATGAGCCCGTGGATGAGGATGTGTTAAGGCAGTTCGAGAAGGAGGTTAAGGATAAAGTAAAGATTGCTAGGTTAATGATTGTTGAAGCCAAAGAGTCTTACGATAATCAATTGAAGATTCAAAAACTGAAAGATACCATATTTGCAGTTAATGAGTTGCTCATTAAGGCTAAGAAGAATGGTGCATTTGCTAGCTTGATTGCTGCAAAATCGACTCCCAAGAGTTTGCATTGCCTCGCAATGCGGCTAATGGGGGAGAGGATCGCAAATCCTGAAAAGTACAGAGATGATGAGCCTAAGCCCGAGTTTGAGGACCCAAGCTTGTACCATTATGCAATATTTTCTGATAATGTTATTGCGGTCTCTGTGGTGGTGAATTCAGCAGTAAAGAATGCGGAGGAGCCATGGAAACATGTTTTCCATATTGTTACGGATAGGATGAACCTAGCGGCCATGAAGGTTTGGTTTAAGATGAGGCCAGTAAAAGGGGGTGCCCACGTTGAGATCAAAGCTGTGGAGGATTTCACTTTCTTGAATTCCTCATATGTGCCTGTCCTTAGGCAGCTTGAATCTGCGAATCTGCAGAGGTTTTACTTTGAGAACAGGACAGAGAATGTGACTAAAGACGTGAACAACATTAAATTCAGGAACCCCAAGTACCTGTCAATGTTAAATCATCTTCGATTTTACTTGCCAGAAATGTACCCGAAGCTGCACCGGATTGTGTTTCTGGATGATGATGTTGTAGTTCAGAAGGATTTGACTGTTTTGTGGCAAATTGATATGGACGGGAAAGTGAATGGTGCTGTCGAGACATGCTTTGGGTCATTCCACCGTTATGCACAGTATTTGAACTTCTCTCACCCTCTTATTAGGGAGAGGTTTAATCCCAAGGCTTGTGCCTGGGCTTACGGGATGAATATATTCAATCTTGATGCTTGGAGGCATGAGAAATGCACTGAACAATATCATTATTGGCAGAACCTGGTATTTTGTCTTTTGCTTCACTGCTACTTTATTTTTTTTAATCACTTTAGTATTGATGCATTTGCTTCTGGTTGTTGGAAGGGTTAAGTCTAGCTTCAGAACAGAATGTATTCTTGTCTAATTTGTTCTTTTTTGATAAATTTTTCATCAGAATGATGATCGGACTTTATGGAAATTGGGGACACTCCCACCTGGCTTGATCACCTTCTACTCGACGACGAAGTCATTGGACAAATCATGGCATGTTCTTGGGCTTGGGTACAATCCTAGTATTAGCATGGATGAGATCAATAATGCTGCTGTCATCCAATTCAATGGAAAGATGAAACCTTGGCTCGACATTGCTATGAACCAATTCAAGCATCTCTGGACTAAGTATGTTGATTATGAAATGGAGTTCGTGCAGATGTGCAATTTTGGCCTCTAAACTAGCACTATTACTTCCTAAACAAAAGCAAGGTACAACACAATCCAGTTAGGTTGTCCTTTTTTGTGTTACTCTTGCAACCTGCAGGGTTTTCATCTTTCAGAGCAAAGCTTTGAGCTGTTATTTTTCTGCCGTATCTACCATTTTTTCAGTGTTTTTGGAGTTGAAGTGTTGATAATCGCTCGAATCCAACGTGCTTGGGTTGTGTACACGCTGAAGTATTCTTTTGTATGTAATCATCATTAACAATAGATTAATTATTCAAAAATAGCAGGATTTGATTTTGATTAATTTGCTTTCAAATTTGTAACGCCATTATCTCATTCTTTTCCTGAACATAACTCTGATATTCTCTTCTCTTATTAGTTCTGATATTCTCTTACCTAGACTGTGCAAGCATAAATTAGTTCATAAGAGACCAAATAATTTTAAATAATGAAAAATAGGACTAAAAGCACCACGATGCCAGTACTATATTGGGTATGTTTGCAGTTAGCTTAAAATCCCAGTTTTTTTTGGTTTCATAGGAAAAAAAGTTTGATCTGTTGGGACCTCGGCTTATTGGACTACTTTTTTATTAGTTTTTTTGGTCATAAGCAGCTTTTATAGACACTAAAGAAAATTTGAAAAATAGAGTTTATCCAATGGCTTATGAGGAAAAATTGGTTTTTTCGGAAATCTTACAAACGGTTTCAAGAAATTTTTTTTACTTTGATTTTTTTTATTTCATTTTTCAAACTTTTTTTTTTTTCGCACCTAAAAAGGTCAACTCCAAATAGATTTATTATTTGATCCTTTTTTCTTTCTTTTTTTTTTTTTTCATTTTTGGTCTGTCTAACATTACTTGGTAATGGGTCTGGTGGGGATTGCTGATCTGGTGGTGCCATTTAGCAAAGAATTGCAACTCCCCCTTAATTAGTAGAAGAGTAGAAGAATTGTACACTATTGCGGGCTGAATGTCTTGTCTCACATGTTTGGGTATGTTTTATATAGTCTTTTGATTTCCTCTTGAATGCAATTTGCTTTCTTGTAAGAGCTCATTTTTTAAGCTTGAATTTCAGTTCAAATTTAAAATTGGTTACTGATGGTGTAAATCTACGCGAATGAGCTATTGAACAAGATTAACTCGTATGAACAATTTTCTTGGGGCTAAGTGGAGTGTCTGAGCTACATGGCTCATATATAATAATGCTGGTTGATGTTTGGGGGAATGAAGATAAGGATGATAACACGACAGAATTATAGTGGTTCACCGGCCTGAGCTCGACTAGTCCACTCAGTAATGGAGTCTCTAGCTCCTTTTCTTCTTACTTATGGTGTTGAATGTATTACAGTGTGATCTGGAGGAAATTAGGGTTTTTCGTGGCTCTAATGCCCATCCCCTTCAACGGAGGCCTCACCCCCCTCTTATAGCCTCTTGCTTACCTCTAATCCGAATTTTCTTCCTATAATGAAGGGACCTTCCTTCTTCTCTCCTCTCAATCCTGGAATTTCCTCCACTCCCTCTGGCTGGCTTCAAACGGTTTGTATCCCGAGATCTTTGCCTTCTACAGGGGGATTCTCCCTAATATTTGGAGAGGATTGAGGTGGGTTGAGAGTTTCGTGCCTTGGTTCTTGCCTTCTAATTATTCTACCGGTATCCGCTATTGTCTAGCTGTCTTCTTTTCTTCTTTGTTGCGATTTCATCAGTAGGGAGCTCTGACTTTAGTCCTCTGAGCTACGAACCCTTCGTCTGACCTCCTGAGCTGAGCTCTATGTCTGAGATCATACTTAGGACTTATTTTAGTCATCATCAGTTGCCCCCCAGCCCTTGGCTCAAGCGAGCTTGGGCAGGGGCTGAGCTGTTTTAAACCGAGCTAAAATCTGCTCGTGACTGACCTTGGCTTGTATAAGGGCGCTGCCTTTTTGACGGTTTTCTGACAATCATGGTCTCCTCGATTCCCACGCATGTTCCAGCCCACGTCCTCTCAAGCCATAAATGTTCAAACGGTCATCAAAACCCTCATTCTCGCTCTGTTCATCTTCTCCATTGCTCTTCGTCTTTGTTCTTCTTGCGATTTCAGACCATCAGTTTGAAGTTTCCTGATTTCTCGTTTGAAACCGAATTCCCAGTTCTCGTCTTGAAGATTCGCAGTGCCTATTTCCTTCGATATTGCTTCGGGCCTCTGTTCGCTGGTATTCCTGAGTTAGGTACGTCCTTTGCCCCCTTTCACTTCCTCCTTTGCTCTGGATCCCTCGAATTCGAGGTGGTTGCTACATTTTTGGGCTTTTCGGTTCTTTTACTTTTGGAATCGTGACCATTGCCTAGCCCGACTTCCCCACTTTGTGGATTGGAGTTCTATAGTTCATATCCTTGCCGTTGGGAGTTACTGTGTCGACCCCAGGGTCATTAGTGAGTGTCTGTCTAGTGTCCCTTCCCTTTATTGCTCTTTTTATCTTCCTTTTTCTCTTCCTACCATGTCAGCCTCTTCTGGAGCCACTCGCTCCTCTGTTTCTCTCTTAGGAGATAGTTCAGCAGAGGAAGAGACTGAATTAGGGGAAGTAGGTGACGAGATAGACAACTTCCCTGGGGTTGATGTCGTTGACTTCGAGGTCAACACCGAGGAGCCCCCCTCATCGTCCTCTCTCCTGCCCCCTAAGTCAGACAAAGACAAGGGTAAAGTCAGTGGAGTTGGGATCTCTGATGTCTCAACGTAATTAGGAGCTGCCTATAAGCTAGCTGAGCAAGTGGGCCTTAGCAAGCTCAACCTTTTTTTGTTAAACGTTTTGCGCACTCGCTATAGGTTCCCTGCTGGCGTCGAGCTCTTGAGCCCAGACAGTTTTACTCCCTTCGTTGCCCAGGTTAACAAGAGGGTCTGTTTTTTCTGAGGCCGCCTTCGAGAATGGCCTTTGTTTTCCTATACATCCCTTTTTTAAGACCATTCTGCAGTACTTCAACGTGTGCCCTTCTCAACTTTCTCCTAATTTTTGGGGTGTCTTAGCGGGTCTTCTGGTTATTTTCAAAGATTTAGACCTCGGGGTCCCTACCCTTCCTTTATTCCTAGAGTTCTTCAATGTTAAACCGACCTCTCAGGAAGGCTTCTTGTATGCCTCTAAGCGTGCCAATGTTAGGCAGCTTATTTCTAACATTCCGACCTCCCACAAGCACTGGAAAGAATATTTCTTTTTTGTCGGGGGCACCAACTGGGAATACAATCCTGCTGACAGGTCGGACACTCTTGGTATTCCCAAGGCCTGAACTCGTCCGGACAACTTGGGTGAGTCCTTAATTGGGTTAGTTGCATTTTTCGTTTCGAGGGCCATGAGCTCCTAACTCTGCTCTGCCTTTGTGTTTTCTAGGTACTCGCCTCAAGCTCAGCACTGAGGAACAAAAGGCGAGAGAGATATTGGCAAAGTGCACCCCAAGAAGGTATTCCGAGCTTATTCTGCCTTGGGTTTTGGTGGACAAAGGGTTCAGCCTCCCTGAGGTAGAGATTGAGGCTCCGCTTCCAATTTCTGTTGTCAGACCTGAAGGAGCTGCTGGTAACCCCTTTTTCTAAGGGTTTCTTTGTCTTACTTTTTATTTCTTTTTATCTAACTGCTTTAGCTCAGATCTTCCACTATGAAGCTTAACCCTGAGGAAATTCAGGCCAAGGTGAACAAGTTGTCAAAGAGTGGGAAAGGTAGCAAGGGAAAGGCTCAGGTCGAATCTGGGAGTAGCTCTGCTCCTCAAGCCAAAGCTCAAAAAGTGGGGGAACCAACCTCTTCTTCAGCTGTCAAAGATCTGGCTCCTCCAGCTAGCTCTTCTGAGATTGTGAAGATCCCTCCTTCTCCGATAACCCAGCTATCTCAGTGGGAGGTCAGACCTCTCCTTCCTCGTCAGAGATTGAGAAGGCTTTGGAAGTGATCCCGCGTGTCCGACCTGGTAGTTTCAGATATAGCTCTTCTGGGAAAGTTATTGAGACAACTCTGGTGGGTCCTGAGAGCAAGAAGGGGACGCTACCCGACGTGAAGGAAGATGAAGATTCCTTTTTTGAAAACATGGAGCTTGCCGCGGGGGCTGTTTCCTCTATCATTCCTGAGTCTGACGTCAAGAGGGCTGCCACTATGGAGCTTGAAGAGTCCATCGCATCAGCTCTTCAGGGAGCAGCTACTGTAAGTCTTGATATTCTCAGGCATCTGCTTAACCGTATGTCATTGCTGTTTACAGCTTACTTATTTACCTTTGCCTCTTTAGATGGCCATCCATGTAAAGGGCTTGCTGAGGAGAGTTCGGTCTTCTGAGTCTTCTGTTAAAGTTCTGAAGGCGTACGAGCTCAAGGTTGCGGAGCAGTCTTTTGAGAATGAGGATCTCAAAAACCAAGTGAATGACCTAATTGGACAGCTGGAGAAGCAATCCTCTGATCTCAAGGGCTTCAAAGCAGCCAAGTTCAAGGCTGAGGAGGGAGAAAAGAAGGCTCGTGACGAGCTAAGGATTGTGGGGGAGGAGCTGAAGCATAAAATTGAGCTATGGGCAAAGGCTAACCATGATGTTTTTGACGCTCGTAACTCTCTTGAGTTCACAAAGAGAGAGTATGACACCACTTGTGAGGTCAATGAGATTCTTCATAAGGAGCTCAAAGAGAAGAGTGATTTAATAGCCGAGCTGACTGATGAAGCCACCACCCAATGGGCCTCTGGATGGCTTGTTTTCCAGCGTAAGGCTTCCAAGAGCTTTCCTGACCTAGATTTCAATTTTCCTATCCCAACAGAAGGGGAGTTGGAAGAAACCGACTCTGATGGTGAGCAAGACACCTCAGTTCTTCCTCCTGAAGCCCCGCTTCAAGATGTACTTGCTCCTCCGTCGATTGCTCGTGCTGCGTCCTTCTCTGCTGACTTGGTGAGCGAAGCCCTTGAGCAAGGATCATTACCAGATAGGGCGGAGGCTCCTGGGGTCATCATTCCTGAGAATTCTACTTCTCCAGCTTCGGGATCCTTGCCTCCTGAGCTCCTGGGCTCTGCCTCTCCTGTTGAGGCTGCATCCGCCGAGCTGCAGGATCTTCTGTCCACTCCCCCTCCAGAAACTTAGGACTTTTTAGTTGCAATCTCTCTTCTTTGTAATAAAATTTTTGAGATACAACTTTGCCTTGGGCTAGGACTTGTGTTACTTTGCAATCTTCATCTGTTTTTCCTTTGCTGGCTTAGCACATATATACTTTCGAATTTCGATTTCGAGCTTTACATTTACTTGTTTTGCTTTATACGTGTCTTGCTTTATATACTCCCCTTCCCCCTTTGCTTTGAGGGGTGCTGTGCACTTCTTGAAGCAAGATTACTAGGTAAGAAGAGTATAGAAGACTTGGTGTTATGCTCAATGGCTTATTCTGAGTTGTTGAGCTCGGTATCTAGTATCTCCGGGATCCCTCTTCATTATGAACCACACAACTTGACGTTGTGAACTGGCGAGTTCCTTCTGAGCTACATGGCTCGAGTTTGTGAACTTTAAAGTTCTTACTGAGCTTCATGGCTCATCTTTGTGAACTTTAAGGTTCTTGCTGAGCTTCATGGCTCATTTTTGTGAACTTAAAAGTTCTTACTGAGCTTCATGACTCGTTTAAACTTAGAAATTCTTTCTGAGCTTTAGGGCTCATTTTTGCGAACTTAATAGTTCTTACTGAGCTTCATGGCTTATCTTTGTGAACTTAATAGTTCTTACTGAGCTTCATGGCTCATCTTTGTGAACTTTAAAGTTCTTGCTGAGTTTCATGACTCATTTTTGTGAACTTAATAGTTCTTACTGAGCTTCATGGCTCATTTTTGTGAACTTTAAAGTTCTTGCTGAGCTTCATGGCTCATTTTTGTGAACTTAATAGTTCTTACTGAGCTTCATGGCTCATCTTTGTGAACTTTAAAGTTCTTGCTGAGCTTCATGGCTCATTTTGATAGACCCTTTCTGAAATAAATAACAAATTTCATTGCTTTATTGATAATAATTTTCTTACAAAAAGGGACTTACTGAAAAAATCTTTTGAGATGCTCTGCGTTCCAAGAATGAGGTAAGACATTTCCTTCCTCTGTTTGTAATTCATAGTTCCCAGGTCTGACCACCCTTGAAATGATATAAGGACTTTCCCAATTTGGTCCCAGCTTCCCATGAGTGGGATCCTTCCTGGCCGGCAAGAGCTTCCTGAGGACCAGATCTCCCACTTTGAAACTTCGGTGTCTGACTTTCCTGTCATAGTACATTGCTGCCTTCCTCTGGTAAGCTTTGATGCGACCCAGAGCTGTTTCTCTCTTTTCTTCCACGAGGTCTAAGTTCAACAGAAGATACTCATCATTGTGCTGAGACTCTGCGAATTCGGCCCTAGGGGATGGGATTCCAATTTCCACCGGTGCTACTGCCTCTGTTCCGAAGGCTAGGGCGAATGGGGTCTCCTGAGTCGCTGACCTCGCTGTAGTTCTATAGGCCCATAGTACTTCAGGGAGATGCTCCACCCACTTTCCTTTTAGGGCTTCAAGCTTGGTCTTCAGGGCTGCTTTGATGGTTCTGATGGTGACTTCTGCCTGTCCATTGGATTGTGGATGAGCTGGGGCCGAAAAGTAATTCTTTATTTCCAGGTCAACACAGAACTTCTTGAATTTGGGATTATCGAACTGTTTTCCATTGTCCGAAACGATTGCTCTGGGAATTCCAAACCTACAAATTATTGATTTCCACGCAAAGTTTTGAACCTTTTGTTCCGTTATTGTGGTCAGGGGCTCCACCTCAGCCCATTTGGTGAAGTAATCCACCCCAACAATAGCGAACTTACACTATCCTATGCCAGTAGGCAGAGGTCCTAGTATGTCTAAACCCCACTGCTGGAAAGGTCAAGAGCTTACTACTGCAGTTAAGAGCTCTGGCGGGCAATGAGGGATATTGACATGCATTTGACAAATGGTGCATTTTCTGACCAAGTCTACCGCATCTTTGAGTATGGTAGGCCAATAGTAGCCTTGCCTTAACACTTTCCCTGCTAGGGCCCGAGCTCCTATATGGTTGCCGCAAATTCCCTCATGAACCTCTCTGAGTATATAATTGGCGTCTTCATCTCCCACGCATTTAAGAATTGGTGCTGAAAAACCTCGTTTGTATAGGTCTCCCTGCTAAACAGAAAACCTGGCTGACCTGGTCCTTAGTTTCGCTGCTTCTTTGGGATCTGTTGGCAGAGCTCCATTCTGTAGGTATCCCATGATGGGGTCCATCCAGCTTGGTTGACCCTCCACGGGCAGTATTTCACCATCTTTGACGCATACGGATGGCTCCGTTAGGTGTTCCACTGGAATCAGCCTGTCTAAGCTTTCCTGTGAAGCCGTTGCCAATCTAGCTAAGGCGTCAGCTCGGGAGTTTTCGGCTCTGGGGATATGTCTGACTTTAACCCGCACAAGTTTCCTCATTAATTCTTGCACCTTCTTGAGGTAGAGGACCATTTTTTCTCCTCTTGCCTCGTAAGACTCTTCTATTTGCTTTACTACGAGTTATGAGTCACTGCAGATCTCCAATTGCTCTGCCTCCATTGAGTGAGCGAGATTGAGCCCGGCGATGACAGCCTCATACTCAGCCTCATTATTCGAAGCCTCAAATCCAAACCTGAGTGCATACTCGACATCTATCCCATCCGGAGAGGTTAGAATCAAGCCTGCGCCACTTCCTTGAGCGTTGGCGGCTCCATCTACCGAAAGCTTCCATGTAAGGCGGTCTGGCACCAACTGTGTGGCTTCCGGGGGTGCTGTCGTTGTGAATTCTGCGATGAAATCTGCTAGAATTTGCCCCTTGATTGCAGTCCTCGGTTTGTACCTGATATCAAACTCGTTGAGCTCTATAGCCCACTTAACCAGCCTTCCAGATGACTCTGGCTTGTGCAACACTTGTTTCATCGGCTGATCTGTCGGTACCTCAATAGTATGAGCCTGAAAGTAGGGCCTAAGTCTTCTGGCAGCTGTGACTAAAGCTAAGACGAGTTTTTCCATTTTGGGGTATCTTTCCTCTGCCCCCCTCAGAGCTCTGCTGCAATAATATACTGGCTGCTGAGCTCTGTCTTGCTCCCTTACTAGCGCTGCACTGGTTGAAAAGTTCGAGACAACTAGATAAAGTGTGAGTACCTCTCATTCTAAGGGACTCACCAGCACAGGAGGTGAGCTCAGATAGGTTTTTAGTGTCTGGAATGCCTCTTCGCACCGGGTGTCCCACTGGAACGCCTTCTTCAAGACTTGGAAGAAAGGCTGGCACTTGTCACTTGATCTGGACACAAAGCGGCTCAAGGCTGCTATTATTCCTGTCGGACGTTGGATTTCCCTTGTGTTGGATGGTGGTTGCATGTCCAGTACTGCCTTTATCTTCTCGGGGTTAGCTTTAATTCCTCTACTATTGACTATAAAGCCTAGGAATTTTCCTGCAGATACCCCAAAAGCACACTTGGCGGGGTTGAGCTTCATCTTGTATTCTTTAAGGATTCGGAATGACTCGACTAAATGTTCGATGTGTAACTCTGCTTTCAACGACGTTACCAACATGTCGTCGATGTAAACTTCCATGGAGGTTCCAACTTGCTTTTGGAACATTCTATTTACCAGGCGCTGATAGGTGGCTCCAACATTTTTCAACCCAAAGGGCATGACTTGGTAGCAGTACGTCCCTTGTTCAGTCACGAAGGAAGTTTTCTCCTGGTCAGCTGGGTCCATCATGATCTGGTTGTAACCCGAGAAAGCATCCATGAAGCTGAGGAGCTCGTGCCCAGCGGTGGCATCCACTATTAGGTCAATTCGAGGTAGAAGAAAGCTATCCTTTGGGCATGCTCGATTAAGATTCGTGAAATCGATGCAGAGCCGCCATTTCCCATTAGTCTTCTTTACTAGAACCATGTTTGCCAGCCACGTGGGGTAGTCCACCTCCCTAATGGCCTTGGCGTGGAGGAGCTTGTTGACCTCTTCGTTAATCGCCTTCTGTCGTTCTAGAGCGAAGCACCTCCTTTTCTGCTTAACAGGCTTACTGGTAGGATTCACACTTAGCTTGTGTGTGATGATTGTAGAGTCAATCCCCCTCATGTCTTCCTGGCGCCAAGCAAATACTCCTATGTTCTCCTTCAGGAACTGAATGAGAAGATCCTTAATACCTCTACTCAGTTTGGATCCGACGTAAACGAGGTGTTCTGGATCTTCATCAAGCTGAACAGGTTCCAGCTCTTCCGATGGCATGGGTCTCGCATCTAGCTCATCTCTCATATCCAGCTCGTCCAGCTGAACACTTTCAACTTCTTTCTGCTTTGTAGAGGCCATATAGCATTCTCTTGCTACTCGCTGATCTCCACGGACCACTCCAACCCCATTCTCAGTGGGAAACTTCAAAACCATGTGATAAGCCGAGGGGATAGCTTTCATCGCGTTTAGAGACGGCCTGCCTAGCAGCATGTTATATGCGGATGGAGCATCAACCACCAGGAACTTAACGGTGGTAGTGGTCTGGCAAGGTGGGTCACCCATTGTTAACACCAGCTGTATCGAACCAAGGGGTAACACCCTCTCTCCTGAGAATCCTAGCAAGTGTGCACTCACTGGCTCGAGTTTTTCCCTGCCTATGCCCATCTTGTCAAATGCCAGGGCAAAAATGATATCTGCCGAGCTCTCGTTGTCAATCAGAACTCTATGAATAGTTCTGTTGGCCACCACAGCCCTTACTACCAATGGGTCGTCATGGGGATGTTGGTATCCTTCCAAGTCTGCGTCTGAAAAAGTGATGGCTGTGTTTAGACGAGGTGCCTTAGATACTGCTTGTACCTCCAGGGCTTCTCTAGCTCTGACTCTGCGCATGTGAGCCTTTCTGGCTGAGCTGGACTCACCACCTCCTGCGAATCCACCGGATATTACTCTGATTTCCCCTAGGGGCTGTTGGTGTTGTGCGGGACGTTGCTGCTGAGGTGGGGGTTGAGCTCGGTTTCGATCTTCCTGAGCTACGTAGCGTCGCAGATGTCCTCGTTGGATCAGGAACTCTATCTCCCTTTTCAACTGGATATAGTCGTCTGTTTGATGTCCATGATCTCTGTGAAATTCACAGAACTTAGTGGGATCTCTTTTTGTCGGGTCTGCCTTCATCCGGGGTGGCCACTTTAGAAACTTCTCATTTTGCACCTCGTATAAGATTTGGGACACCGTTGCAGTTAGAGGCGTGAGCTGCCGAGATGGATACCTTGGCTGTAGTTCTGGCTGCGGTGGGCCTAATCGATATCTGACGTTACCTCTTCTTTTTAGGGAGCGCTCTCTGTCTCTTCTTGGAGACCTATCACGTCCCCTTTCTCTTCTGGGACTTCGATCCCTTTTCTTTTTCTCTTTCCCTTTATCTTTCTGTACGGATGAGCTCCCTACCTTAGAGAGGAGGGCTTCCTCACCGTTTATGTACTTCTCGGCTTTGGCCAATACCTCGGCCATGGTTGCTTGAGGGTTCTTGGATACGGAGAACATCAAGTCTTTGGATTGCACTCCCAATCCAGCTATGAAGGCTGTTATGGCAAACTTCTCGTCTGGGATATCTACCTTTAGTGACTCCGAGTTGAACCTCCGGACATAAGACCTTAGGTTCTCTTGAGGTCCCTATTTCACATTCAGTAGGTGGTAGCTCGACTTTCTGTATATCCGAGCTCCTATAAAGTGAGATACAAAAGCTATGGAGAGCTCTTTAAAGGATGAGATCGAGGCGGGTGGAAGCCTGTGAAACCAGGCTAGGGCAGAGCCTTTCAATGTGATGGCAAAAGCTCTGCAGCGTACAGGGTCCTGGTATCCATGCAGCTCCATCTGGTTCTTGTATGTGTTGAGGTGATCTACGGGGTCTTTTGTTCCGTCGAAGATCTCTATTTGTGGCATCCTGAACTTCAGAGAGAGAGGGAAGTGTAACACTCCGGTGGTGAACGGGGACTCGGTCTGTTGTACTAGAGCGTCCATCGTAACTGGAGCCTTGCTCTTTACTGCCTCCTTCATGTGGCTGAGCTCTTGCTGGCTGTCTTTGAAGCGTTGCTCCCAGTGCTGCTTTCTCCTGTCTTGCGGGTAAGGGAAAAAATCGTCCCTCTCACCCCCATCGTTCTGACTTTGCACTTCCTCGTTGTGGCCATTCCTAGGGGGTAGGTAAGGAGCATGCCCCCTGGTCTGGCTGCTTTCTCCTCCTTCGTTGACCTCTCTAAGGGGGTCCCAGTGTCGTTGTTCCCTATGAGGGGGATTATTCTGGCCTTCTTGGGCCGGTCGTGCCTCCTGGGGGCGCTGGATGAGCTTTGATAGCTCTGCATTTTCCCTTAGCAAGCGTTGGTTGACGAGGCGTAGGGCCTTCATCTCATTATTAATGGGAGAATTAGCCTCTTGGGCTTTCCCGAGTTGTCTGTCGTTGGTGGCTTCCTGCTGATCTTGCATTCGTGGTTGGTTTGTTTGACTTCTGCTCATATTTCGAGTTGTTACCATCAGTCACTGATAGATCAGCTTATTTGTAATAGGAACAGTCGTTCCCACAGACGGCGCTAAACTGATGGTGTAAATCTACGCGAATGAGCTATTGAACAAGATTAACTCGTATGAACAATTTTCTTGGGGCTAAGTGGAGTGTCTGAGCTACATGGCTCATATATAATAATGCTGGTTGATGTTTGGGGGAATGAAGATAAGGATGATAACACGACAGAATTATAGTGGTTCACCGGCCTGAGCTCGACTAGTCCACTCAGTAATGGAGTCTCTAGCTCCTTTTCTTCTTACTTATGGTGTTGAATGTATTACAGTGTGATCTGGAGGAAATTAGGGTTTTTCGTGGCTCTAATGCCCATCCCCTTCAACGGAGGCCTCACCCCCCTCTTATAGCCTCTTGCTTACCTCTAATCCGAATTTTCTTCCTATAATGAAGGGACCTTCCTTCCTCTCTCCTCTCAATCCTGGAATTTCCTCCACTCCCTCTGGCTGGCTTCAAACGGTTTGTATCCCGAGATCTTTGCCTTCTACAGGGGGATTCTCCCTAATATTTGGAGAGGATTGAGGTGGGTTGAGAGTTTCGTGCCTTGGTTCTTGCCTTCTAATTATTCTGCCGGTATCCGCTATTGTCTAGCTGTCTTCTTTTCTTCTTTGTTGCGATTTCATCAGTAGGGAGCTCTGGCTTTAGTCCTCTGAGCTACGAACCCTTCGCCTGACCTCCTGAGCTGAGCTCTATGTCTGAGATCATACTTAGGACTTATTTTAGTCATCATCAGTTACGATACGTAAAAACGACCCAAGCCGAGCCAAACTTTCACATCTCGTATGGAAAGCTTACCAAAGCCAAAGCAATAATCGAAACCCAGTAAAATTTGATAGTATTCTCTATTTTAAAGAGCATATCTTTTAATATAGAGAGCATTTTTAATAAAAAATTTAAATGACTTCAATTAACTCTTTATTCTGTAAAATAATAATATTATACTCAGTAACATTTAATGAAAAATATAAATGCTGATGGTACATTTTATGTGATCAAAGGGGACGAGACACATGTCCTCGACATATTGGCCGTGAAGTGTTCTTTGGACGACACGTGTCCTAGGCATCTTGTCTGCGGAGTGTTCTCCGAATGTCCGTGGAGTCCTCGACATCTTGTCCGCGGAGTGTTCTCCGAATGTTCGTGGAGTTCTCGACATCTTGTCCGCGGAGCACTATTCACATAACATGTCACTTTGATGCTAAAGGCACCTCGGAGCTTCCTGCGAGTGACACGTGTCCTTGGCACTAAAGGCACCTCGGAGTCCTCGACATGTTGTCCACGGAGTCCTCGACATCTTGTCCGGGGAGTACTATTCACATGACATGTTACCTCGGCGTTGAAGGCACCTCAGATCTTCTTGCGAGTGACACGTGTCCTCGGCACTAAAGGCACCTCGGAGTCCTCAACATGTTGTCCGCGGAGTCCCCGACATCTTATCTGCGGAGTCCTTGACATCCTATTTGCGGAGCACTATTCACATGACACGTGTCATCGACTCTAAAAGTACCTCAGAGTCTTCATCACGTGACATCTGTCCTCGGCTCCCAAAGTTCCTCGAGGAGACCTCCATCCGACACGTGTCCTCGGCGTCTAGACCTCCACTCCGCCAAGGTGTTGACAATCACCTTGGGACTTAGGCTATGACGAATAATGGAGTTCTTAGAAAAGTCAAGAATGACGTCACCACATCAGAGGTGGGGGCGGCTCTTAATCATCAAACCCTCTTTCCAAGTAGTTAGAATGACAAGATAGGCAACCTGGTGACCAATAGAGAGAGTCCACGAAGTGCAAAGTCCAGACGACGTGACCTCTTGGATGGCAAATGACGCAAATGCCTCAACGCATGCGTAGCCACAACGAAGGACATTAAATAATCCCTCAGAAGGATGTGACACATTTATTGCTCGGCGGACTCCGGGAGGAGTGCATTAAATGCTCGGGGATCCGGACATTAAATGCAGAGATTTCTTTTGGCATGACAAGAAAGACACTCTGCCCTAGAACTGTACTCCATAGGCTGCTTTTCAAAAGGACCAATGATGGGCTTCCTCTCCAAGGGACCCACCTGTCCGCAATGATTACCTCTATAGAAGTATAAATAGCTCTCACAAATACAAAACAAATGTACATTAATTGATTTTTCAAGAACACAAAACAATACTTTCTTCTTTCCATCTCTCAAAAAACTGACATGACCGTCGGAGGGGATACGCCGGAAACACTCCAGCGCCCTTCTAACCCTTCTTTTCAGTGCCAGAACACGCCGAAAAACATTCCACCCCGCTAGAATCGATCGAACAGCCTGAAGGCCAACTCATCACTACTCCTTAGGCCACTTTTGATCATTGTTTTGCCACGGGATCGTCGACTTTTGAGGTAAATACGAGTTCACAAAGGGAGAGAGCTGTCTTTTTTATTTATTGTGCGAAAATCGCCGCGCACAAATACATTATCTTTTCATTCATTAAAAATAAAATAAAGAATTGTGTGAGAATAAAGAATTTATTAGAGATCCTTAACGTGTATATCTAAAAGCGGCCACTCAAATTTGGGCATCCATTACTAAAATAAAAACCAGTGATAGAGATCAATTTCTCTGTGTTAACAGCTACTGTTAATGCACATTGATGCATATGAGCTTGCTATATTTGGGTATGACTGCACTGCACTTGTTTTAAGACCACCAATTGTAAGCACTGCAGCTATTGTGATTTACATTTCTATAGTAAAAAGTACCTATCCGTTAATCAATGTTTAAATCACGAACAGGTTAACATCATCTTATATCAGTTGGAGGTTAACGGTTGAGTTAATGGTCACCGTTCCGCTGTTAGACTTTAAGATTATAAGTTCAAATCTCGTTGTTTTCCTTCCTATAATAATGTCTACTTTACAAAAAATATATAAATAAATAAATCTTATACCAGTTGACAAATATTTGAGTGTTTCATTGTTTCCTTTCGGAAGGAATTGGATAGTGTAGCACCTTAACTATAATATAATTAAAAAAAAAAAAAAGTCCACTATTTTTTTTTTTTGGGTAGCTAAGTCTATGGTACTAGTTATGTGATTGACCCAATCAATCTTGTGGTAGGTGCAGCAACATTTTCTGGTCGATTTAGATCCGTTAGACCTACCACATGATTGATTGGGCCAATCACCTGACTGGTCCCATTTACTTCTTTTTATAAAATTCTCGAAAATTGGAAACTTTTTGTTTAATTATATTACTGTCAAAATGTCACACTATCCAATTCCATACCTTAAAAAACAAGTTCTAATATTAAATTTGAATTGGTATAAAATAATATTCGCCTATTATGCTCATACTTTAGCCGTTGATAAAAAAACTAGGTACGAGGTGACTCTATTTTTATATATGAACATAATTTAATGCAGTTATTAAATTAATTATAAATTTTAATGCTGTAATGTTATAATAATAAAAAAAAAGTAGAACCTGTCCTGAAATTCTTAGCAAAAAGAAACAATAATTCTGAGTGTGATTGAGTTATAAATCCGGTCGAACAAATATATTTTCATATTTGTGGGGGCCTTTTTAAATTAAACTCGAGTCACCAAGACCTTATCATGAAATAAATTATTTTTATCTTTCTTTTTTGACCTTTTGATCTTATAGGAAAATATCAATTCAAAGAAAAAAAATTTATTCAGCCACTAAGTGAGACTAGTGAGTGGTCCAACGGTCAAAATTAAAATCGAATTTTTATTTATTTTTATTAAATAATATAAAAATTATTATAATTTTTTTTTTGCTCAGAAATATAATTTATTTGCACGACTCCTAATGTTAAATAATTCAATTAACACACTCCTCGATACCAAATAATTTCATCAATACAGACTTACCTCTTTTTTTCTCTTTATTTACTTTAATTCTAAGTTGATAATTAAAAAAATTAAATTACTATTTAAAATGTAAAATCAATGTTCGATTTTAGTATTGTATTGTATATTGGAACTCGGGTTATCACTAATCATTTGATATGGAAAGATTTAATTAATTAAGAAACTTTATGTGCTATCCGTGGAATTATATTTTTTATATGAAAAATAAAAGAGTAAATATATTTTTAGTCTCCAAAGTATTTGTTTAATGTTTATTTGATCCTCACTCTTTCAATTATATTTATTTGGTCCCTAAAGTTCTTAATTTGTATTTAAGTGGTACAATCTCAAACGTCCGTCAGAAAATCGTGACGATTCTGGTCATGTGTAATTTGGTCCTACATGATTGACGCGTAACCAAAATCGTTACGATTTTCTGATAAAAATTTAGAATTGGACCTTATAAATATAAATTAAGAATTTTAGAGATCAAATAAACAAATTAGAAGAGTGAGAACAAATAGACACCACACGTGGACACTGAAAGCGTATTTTACCCAAAACAAAAATTAGAAAACAAACACACCCACCAACCACAGTCCAACCCAATGGTTCATAGCAACAATAAGAACACTTTTCAATAAGAAGTAGCCAAATTTGACCCCCGCTTAGAGCAGCCATTGTCTGCTCTCCCACGAAGTTTGTTATTGGTAACCAATTTCATTTTTGATACTTCCGATTGTCTTCTTTTCAGATTCACAATTATATTGCTAATACTTCCTTTTGTTGTTTGCATCTAATAGATCTCTGGTTTCTTGGGTTCTTCTCAAGCAAATCTAGTTCATCAGTAAACCGATTGCAGATAAGTATTTACAGGTTTGGGATCTTCTACTTTCTGGGTTCTTATGATCTCTCTTTGCTTTGTTTGATAGCTGAGAAACTACTGAGAAAGTAAGCCATTGTTTAGAATCTACCTCCCACATTGACTCTACCTTTTGGGATTTCAAGCATTTTCTTTTTCCTTCTTTTGATGTGTTTTTTCTCACACCAAACAGATAATTTTTCTGTTTCTTGGTTTTAGTCTATAATTGCTGATCTGGGTTTGACCTTTCTCTTGGAAATGAATGTATAATCGATTTGTCTATGAGTTATGCTCTTTGATAGGCATTTTTGTTCTTGCTTTCTAATTATGTTGGTGAATCCGGTTAAATCAAATATGCATTCACTTTGAAAAAGCCACAGATTATTGGATACACATGCTTTACTTCAGCTCCGCTGGGTTGATGGGAAAGTAAGGATAAGAACATGACAAACGTATAAATATTTACTTCTACTGACACTGGCTAATTGATATTACCACTTATAATTGTTGAGGATTAGTTGAGTTGTCCTAAACAACAAATTTGTGTTGTTTAATGATATGCGTACGCATAAGTATGTTTATAACAAATTATCAATTTTATGGGTGTTGGAACTGAACCTTGACCTGATGACCCAAAACAAGAAACTAAACCTTCATCCTTGAATTGCATGATCTGATGTAATTATGCATCAAACATCATGAACCCCAATGTATTATGAGTGGATTTTACCTATATCACATGCAGGCAATACATAAGCAGACGCTTTTGCAAAATTTGAGAAAATAATAGACTTTTTTTTTTTTTTCTGTTTTTACTTTTCTGATATATCTTCTCCTGGGTTAAGTTTTAGGCACTTCAATATCTCCTTGATTTTCTTTGGGTGGACTAATAAATCTTCTATGCAAATAGACATCTTATGCCTTCTTTTTTCTGAATCATCCATAAGAATCAAAGTTATGAGGACAGAAAACAGCAGCTGCTCATAGATTCTTTTGCCATGTTATAATCCTCTCTTTTGTTCTCTGTCCAGAATAACTAGTAGTGGGTAGCATGTTTGTCCTGTGGTATCTTAATCATATCCATGGGAACATTAATTTTAATTGGTCATTCCGGCATATGGCTTATGTTGAACATCAAAGATCCTCGCTGCGACTAATTATGAACTTAAAGTTTCTTATTGAACATGAATGGTGATATTTGGTTCCTTTATCGGTGGGCCTCATAACTCATAGCTGTAATCATTTCGATGCAAATTTTATGATAATTTCTCACTATTAATCTTGTGTTAGACAGAAAAAAGAATGGCGGCTCCATCTTCAGACTTGACAAGAATAGGCCTTGCTGGTCTTGCTGTCATGGGCCAAAACTTGGCACTTAACATTGCTGAGAAAGGTTTTCCCATTTCTGTTTACAATCGAACTACCTCAAAAGTTGATGAGACTGTCGAACGAGCTAAGCAGGAAGGAGATCTACCTGTCTTTGGCTTCCATGATCCTGAAGCATTTGTTCATTCAATCAAAAAACCTCGTGTGATTATTATGCTTGTTAAGGCTGGGGCACCTGTTGACCAAACCATCAAAACACTCTCTGCTTACCTTGAGAAAGGTGATTGTATCATTGATGGAGGTAATGAGTGGTATGAGAACACTGAGAGGAGGGAGAAAGGTCTAGCTGAATTGGGTCTTCTCTACCTTGGAATGGGAGTTTCTGGTGGTGAGGAGGGTGCTCGACATGGACCCTCTTTGATGCCTGGAGGTTCCATTGAGGCTTACAGATACATTGAAGACATTGTTCTTAAGGTGGCAGCTCAAGTTTCGGATAGTGGTCCCTGTGTGACTTACATTGGCAAAGGAGGATCCGGCAATTTTGTTAAGATGGTTCACAATGGAATTGAATATGGAGACATGCAGCTGATTGCAGAGGCTTACGATGTGCTGAAATCAGTTGGAAAGCTGTCTAATGAGGAACTAAAAAATGTTTTCTCAGAATGGAACAAGGGTGAGCTTCTAAGCTTCTTGATTGAAATCACTGCAGATATCTTTGGTATTAAGGATGATAAAGGAGATGGTTATTTGGTTGACAAGGTCTTGGACAAAACCGGAATGAAGGGTACTGGTAAATGGACTGTTCAGCAAGCTGCTGATCTATCCATTGCTGCTCCAACCATTGCATCTTCCCTGGATTCGAGGTTCCTTAGTGGGTTGAAGGAAGAAAGGGTGGAAGCTGCCAAAGTTTTTAAATCTGGTGGTTTTGGAGATGTCCTGACCGATCAGGTGGTGGACAAGGAGAAGTTGATTGATGATGTGAGGCAAGCTCTATATGCATCCAAAATATGTAGTTACGCACAGGGGATGAATTTGATTCGTGCAAAGAGCATTGAGAAAGGATGGGATTTGACCTTGGGGGAATTGGCTAGGATTTGGAAGGGGGGTTGCATCATTCGAGCCATCTTCCTGGACCGAATCAAGAAGGCCTATGATAGAAACCCCGAGCTTGCAAACCTTCTAGTGGATCCAGAGTTTGCAAAGGAAATGATTGACAGACAGGCTGCCTGGCGAAGAGTTGTATGCCTTGCAATTAACTCGGGTATTAGCACCCCAGGTATGTCATCTAGTCTTGCTTATTTTGACACTTACAGAAGGGCTACATTGCCAGCTAATTTGGTCCAAGCTCAAAGAGATTACTTTGGTGCCCATACCTATGAGAGGATTGATATACCAGGATCCTTCCATACCGAGTGGTTCAAAATTGCTAAACAGACAAAGAGTTAAGTCTTCTCTTGATGGTATTCTAGGTGAATTTCAAGCAAGCTCAATAATGTTTTGCTCAGAGCTTGATTCTGGGTATTTATCACCACCATTCAGAGTTTGTCTGCTTCGTTTCGTTGTGGTGGTGCTTTGGCAGATGATACTGCTTTTGATATGTTTGTTAGACTCCCCATTGATTCTGTAACCATGATCTGGTTTAAGAAACCTTCATTTGGCTTGCATTTAAGTGTTGTTGAACAAGAAAATATCAAAAAAAAAAAACTCATTTTCATTATTGGTACTCTTTTTCTTCTGCTGCCTTTTATGATCATCTCTTAAAACTCTCCTTTCTTCTTAACACCATTCATGGGAGGGACGTTAACATGTCGCACATTCTCTTGGGTGTTGATGGCATTTGCTTCATCACATCATTGCATAGTTTCCTTCTTCTTTAGTAGTACTATCTCACCCTTTATTCTAAAGTTCTTGCTTATATAATCAAGTTCCAAATATGATGAACTGTGGTAAATTACTGTATGCGGGGGAGATAATCCCCAAGTTGGCTTGTGATATGTTCGGCTAACCCCGAAAGATAAAACATCTTGGCTAGGGATGCATTGGATCGGGGAAAAGGGGGATTCGTCCAAGCCTGTCCTGTTTGGACTGGAGATGAACCATACGTATTAGACGGTAGATGTATATGGAATACCCGTATAAATCCGTGCAGGGATGGACTGAAACTCATTCTCGCCCCGCCCTGCCAATCACGTGATATATATAATATCACAAACACATAAACCCCATCCACTCTCCCATCTACTTATTAATACATGTATATAATATCACAAACCTCACCCACACTGCCACACACTCTTCTCTTTACAAAAAAAAAAAAAAACAATTTACTTTCTCTTTTTTTTGATACATTTGTTATATAATGGGGTTTCATCATTCATGCAAAACAATTTGTGAGGTTTTATGATTTTTTTAATTTTTTTTTTCTTAAAATTATAGAAATTAATTGTTATGAATGGAGACGGTGGTGGGAACGAGGACGGGATCAAAATTTACCCGCCGAACGGGGATGGAGATTAAAATTTTCCTCTCTACTAGGGTAGATCGGAGGTGAATAAATATTTTCGAAGTAGATACAAAAATAGAGACTACTTCTCCGCCCCGACCCCGGTCCACTGCCATCCCTAATCCTGACTACTGTCTATCTTTTGCAAGTTTGCAACTCGCTGTTGAACTTGCTTCGGAACCCATGTTTATTAAGCCATAAGTAATGGCAGAGGTTGGGCTGAAGCCCATGGAAAGAGGTTTACAAAGTGTCCGAGTTTTATGTGGAGATAGATATGAACATATAAATGAAATACAAGATGTTTATGTTTGGACCTTAAAGTCATAGGTTTGAACATCGTCATTCCTATCTTGTAATAGTGTCCAACAAAAAAAAAAAAAAACATAGCAGATGTTGCCTGCCTCTTCGTAAAGTTGCTTAAAGCCTTGATTATTTCCCCCGAGGAAGAGTGGAATTGGACTTTATCCACTAATTTATATAATATTACAACTAGCAATTTGAATCATATATTTATAAGTGAAAATTAGAAGTGAGTCCCCCTAGATGTACTTGTTTGGAGATGAGTCCGGCAAGGAAACTTATAAGGGGCTAAGTCCATGTTTAAAATTATATGCAATGACTTAAGTCCACTTTTTTTTTTTTATCTCAAAAATACCCTTCCTTGAAAGGAAGTTAAATTAATTTCTTATTTTGGAAATTGTTATCCCTTAATTCAAGGTCAATTAAAATATGCCAATAAAATCTCCATCATAAATTTAAAATTCAAATTCAAAGATCGATCTCTCTCTCTCTCTCTCTCTCTCTATATATATATATATATATATATATATATATCAAATTCAAAGCTCTCTATATATATATATATATAAAATCTCCATCATAAATTTGAAATTAAATTCAAAGCTCTCTCTCTCTATATATATATATATATCAAATTCAAAACTCTCTCTCTCCCCTCTCTCTCTCTCTCTCTCTCTATATATATATATATTTATGTTACTATTTTTTTTTATTATGTTACTGTTCATGTTACTACTTTTGTTGAGTATGTTACTGTTCATGTTCCTATTATTTTGAGCATGTTACTGTTTTTGTTGAGCATGTTACTACTATTATTTTACTAAATATTAATATTCAATGTTACTATTTGTTTTGTTTTTGAATATTACTATTTTTTGTGTTTGAATGGTACTATTTTTTGCGTTTGAATTTGAGAGAAATAATTATTGTTAAGTATGTTACAATTTTTGTTGAACATGTTACTGTTGTTATTTTTTAAAAATATTAATATTGAATGTTTCAATTTTTTTTATGTTTAAATGTTACTATTTTTTTGTGTTTAAATGTATTATTTTTTGTATCCAAATCATAACTTTTTTTGTATTTGAATGTTACTATTTTTTATTTTTAATGTTACTATATATATATATATATGCACCTAACCTATATATGGATATAGATAGATAAGAGAGAGGCAAAATTTTAATGTTAGTCAAACTCTTAACCTATATATGGATATACATAGATATGAGAGAGAAAAGATTTTAATGTTAGTCAAACTCCTAAGATTTAGGAGTTTTTAATTTTTAGTTTTATTTCACTTCTAAAGGGAAGGGATAGTATGGTAAAATTGACAAAAAACGGACTTCATAACAAATAAGTTTCCTTGACGGACTTAAGTCCAAACAAGTCCATATAGGGGGACCGGCCTCCAAATTTCCCTATTTATAAAAACATAATAACGGTTGAGAATAATAGAAATTTTATTTAATTTTATCCAAGACAATCTCCAATGGAGACCCATACCGTTACCCAAATTTGAGTAAAAAAAAAGATAAAGATCTTGATTTGATATAGACTTCTCCAATGAAGAAACTTAAATTTAAAGGAAGAGAAATCAATATTTAAATGATGACAAACTTAAATTTAAATGAAAAGAAACCCAAATATAAATGAGGATAAACTCAAATTTAAAGGAAGAGAAATCTAAATTTAAATGAGGATAAACTCAAATTTAAAAGAGGGTAAAATATAAACATTGGATTTGAGTCTCCTTTGATTTGAGTAAAAAAAAAAAAGTCTCGTTTGATTTGATACGAATATGAGTCTAGCATTGGAGAAGGTTTTTAATAATTTTTTTTTTATTCAAATTTAAATTTAGATTTAAAAAAAGGTAAAGAGTGGAGAAGCTCTACGATACAAAATTTATTTCAAAAAAATTTTCTTACCCAAAAACATCATATTTTCTAACCTCCATTATCAGATAACTCAACAAACACATTCTTCAATATCGTTCAATCCCACTACTCCACGAAAAAATATTAATCACAGTAGTGATATCTAGGGCTGTCAAAATCTGACACGACACGATTAACCTACACGAATTAAACGGGTTTGGGTGAGAAACGGGTTGACACGCCAAACACGTTTAATAAACGAGTCGTGTTCGGGTGAGACCTGTCAAACCGTTTATTACACGTTTACTCGTTTAAATAAAATTAATATAATAATAAATTAATAATTATTTTAAAAAATTAGCAAGAAAAAAAGAAGTAAAGAAATCAATACAAAAAAAAATAAAAATAAAAAAATAAAGTAGTAGTTCAAAGACAAAGGAGGGGAGATAAGGAGCACTTCAAAGAGAAAGACAATCCAATGCCTTTTGTTTTTGTCCCACATTGAAAAATGAGGGGTGATGAGGAGGGTTGAGTTGCCTATAAAAGGCAATGACCTCTTTCATTTTTTTTTAATGCTCCGTTTGGTAGGAAGGATGGAAAGTAGGAAGGATGGAAAGTAGGAGAGATACACTTTCTATCCTTCAAGGAAGGAAAGTAGGATGGATACACTTTCCTTCCTTCGTGTTTGGTTGGATGGATGGAAAATAAAAATGACTAAATTTTTTTTTTTTTTTTTTTGTACTGGATACGATTAGGGGTGACAATCGAGTCATATCGTGACAGATTCGTGTTGAGTTATTACGGATTTATGTCGAACATTAGTAAAATATAACTCAACTCATTTAATTAATTGTGTCGTGTCAAGTTACGAGTTAACCTGTTTATTATTTTTTATTTTAAATTTTTAAATTTTTTAAATTTTTTAAATTTTTAAATTTTTTAAATTTTTTAAATTTTTTAAATTTTTTAAATTTTTTAAATTTTTTAAATTTTTTAAATTTTTTAAATTTTTTAAATTTTTTAAATTTTTTAAATTTTTTAAATTTTTTAAATTTTTTAAATTTTTTAAATTTTTTAAATTTTTTTTTAAAATTTTTAAAATTTATTTTTAAATTTTTTTAAATATATAGATATATAAATACATATTTTATCATTATATTTTTATATGAAATTAATGTATATATATGTATATATTAAAAGATATATAGACAAATAAGATACATCTCAACACAAATAATTAACTTTCCATCCACTTTCCTTCCGATTTTGGAGGGATTGATTTTGATGAGTTGGAAGGAAAGTTAATCCATCTACTTTTCCATCCTTCCTACTTTCCTTCCTTACCAAACATGATGTTTTATTTATCCATCCCACTTTCCATTAGGGGTGCAACTTGGGTTGGGCAACCCGATTTCAACCCGAGCCCAACCCGAAAAAATTAGGGCTTGGGCTAGGGGTTTTAATACTTGGGTTGGGCTTGGGTCAAAAAACTTCAACCCGAATTCAATTTGGGCCGGGCTCGGGTTGAGGCATCGGCAACCCGATTTCAACCCGAACCCGACAAATTAAAAAATAATTTTATATATATAAAGCATTAGCACTTTTTTTCATTTTTACTCCATCGTCCTCTGTTTCTTGTTGCTTGCTACTCTGTTATGCATTATGCATGATTAGTGGTGATAGTTTGATGTTTTAAGTTTAATGTTTTTATGGGTCTAATTTCTATATTTTCTGGGATTGTACTTTGAGATCACTAGTTTTTTGGTGTGAAAGCATATGATCAATAATCATGCACTGTTATGAATGAAATATATGGATTGTTTTATGAATTTGTAATTATTCTCCCACTCTCTTTGTCTCTCTTGCAGTGAACCCGAATTCAACCCGAGCCCGCCCGAATTAAACTCGGGCAGGGCTTGGGTTGAGTTCCTCAACCCGATGTAGGGTTAGGGTTAGGGTTAGGGTTAGGGTTGAAGATTATATACCTAAGGTTGGGCTAGGGTTGACTGTCTAACCCGCCCGAGTTGCACCCCTACTTTCCATCCTTCCAACTTTCCATCCTCCCACTTTTCCATCGTACCAAACGAAACATAAGCCTTTAAGTATGATTTTTATGAGATTTGATTAAAAATTCCTCTTTTTTGAGGTAAGTATAATTTGCAATAAAAAAAAAGGAGCATTAAAATTTGTTGATATAATTTTTTTAAAATTAAACGGGTTAACCGAGTCGTGTTGTGTTACCCGTTTATTAAACGGGTCGTGTTTGTGTTGAGATTTTTCACCAATTTATTAAGTGTGTCGTGTACGAGTTTGCATATTTTTCACCCGTCACCCGTTTAACCCGACACGTTTGACAGCCTCAGTGATATCACGCCAGCATTGTCATGTGGTATTACCAACCAATAATTTATAAACAAAGAGGAAAATAGATCCCACACAAGCCAATATCACCGTTGCATTGAATATTTTCTACTCATCTACATCTCCCTCGCCACTTAATTAGGACATTGGCCATAGTAGGGAGTAAATATTAAATATAACGGTGATACCATGTCAGTAATGCTAATGTGGTATCATTAAACAATAATAAAACACCAAGTTGGTAAGGTGAATCCCATTTAAGTAGTTATTTATTTATATGGAGAAAGAGTGAGTAATTATTTACTTACATGAAGGGTTGATTATTAATTTTAATGAGACCCATTTATTTATTTATTTTGATATTATTAATTAGTGATATTATATTAATATTATTTTATGATATCATTGTTGTAATGAATATTTTCTCCAGAAAAGGGTTCTGCGTGGAAAAAACCACTCGCACAATCAAAATAAGTCATCATGTTCTATGTTTAATTTCTTTTTCCTCGTACTTTATGTGCCTTTCATTTCATTTCATTTCATTTGAAGACCTTAACGTAATGTTTCTACCGCACAATTGTTAGTAAGACTATAATAACCTAGAATATGCCGAGGATATCTTTCTGGACGGCAAAAAAAGTAATATTATGGAGACAATAATATGTGTCCCATGATTCACAGTACCTAGGAGAATATTTTTTTTCTCGAAAAGTTATTCTCCTAGGTTATTATTAATCTCTTCTCGTGGCCCAGTCGCCACGTCCACCAACATTGATTTCGTAGCTAATCCAACCAAGTTCTTTTCATCTTTTTTTCGATGATGCAATCACACGACTATTTCAAAGGTTTTACACTCGAGAGAATTTGAAAATTTGACATTATCGATGTTGGAGACCCCCCCACCCCAAACCATTCATTTCTGTGTTTGGAATTTTTTTTTATGTCTGTTTTGGAGTTTTATAAACAATTTTGAGCCAAAATTAAAAAGTGGACGCTAATTAACAGAAGAAGAATAAAATTGAGTGAGAAACGGGGCCAAATCGAATATATTATAATTTTACAATGATATAAAAATAAAAATAAAAATGATGGATTTGTATAATATTAATAGGTTGGATTTGGAGCAACAAATAGTATTGAATCCGTCCAAGCGATATTTCATGTGTTTTGTTTAACGATAAATTTTTTTTCCCCCAAAATAAAGGCAAGATTTCGTAGAACTCATTTCTCTCTGATCCCCTATACACATGTACACTAGACAAAATGTTACTTGTAACAATTTGTTACAAGAAAATTCATTAATTATTATATTAGTGGAAGAACATTGTCATTTACTTTTTCATTTTAAAAAACACACACTGAACCACGAGCTGTTGGTCCAATGAATAAGAATTCAGATTTTCTCGCTCAATGTTTGAGTTTAAGTTTTCATGGTTACGGCAGCTTGATAGGACTAAACTTACTATTCAGCATCCAAAACATGCGATGAGACTTTAGTTTCTGCGCCGACGCAGGCAGGGGTGGCCCACTGAAAACTGGGGCCTAATAAAAAGTGTTAAATGGGGGCCTGTCAAAATTTATCAAAAAAAAAAAATTGTATGATTAAAATTTTATTTAATTTTTTTTTTCATTTTTTGTGATGCAAAATTAGTAATTAAATTTTTATATTTGAGTTTTGCTAGTATATTTTTTCAATGGATAATATGATTAATCCATTTAATATTTCTTGTGCTATAGTTGATCGTAAATAGAATTTTATGAGTTTTAATTTTGAAAAAACATGATATATTTCAAACTAAAAATTCTTGTGAATAAAATATATTTTAAAATAATAAAAAATTATTCTAAGAGAACAATCTAATATCTTATAAAAGTAAATAATAATTAAAAACAATATCACTTGATAAATAAAAATTGTATAAGATTTGAATTGACAATTTATTCGCCTCCCAAATCATCCACTATTTCAAACTTTCACAATAAAAAAAAAAAATTGCATTAAATTAATCCTATCAATAAAAATTGATGAGCCCAGATTTAACTGGGTCAGACCCAATTAATGAGTTAGACCCAAATCAGCCACAAGGCGGGTCAAGCCCAATTCATGGATTCTGCCCAATCCAGAGTTCAAGGAGTCCAAAATGATTAGAGCACGTGAGGAGCAATTATCGGGATACTCACTCTCGAAGATCAAGACAATCTTTAATTGTACTTACCTTTTATAGCTATTCTCTCTGAAGGACTAGTACCTTTACCCTCACGTCACCGCCTCACCTAAGGGTTTCATGCCTATAAATTGTAAACTCTCTCTATTGAGATGAGTAGTGGCGGATCCATAGTGGGGGCAGCTGCCCCCACTGGAATTTTAAAAAATTTTGGAGACTAAGTATAATTTTAAAAAATTTAGAATTTATTAAACATTTGCCCCCACTGAATTTTTTTTAAAAGATTTAAGGGTAATTTTGTTATTTTGACAAATATATGAGTCTCAATTGTGAATATCAATGGAAGATGATATCAAAAATTTGGGCATTTAAAGATTAATTAATATGCTGCGAAATAGGTTAGCCCTCTCATTTGTTTTATGTTTATACATTGAACTAAATTTGGGGTTTGTAGTCCTCTTCTTTGTTTTATGTTTATATGTTAGAATTGAAAATTAGGGTTTGTAGTCCGCTTTTATGGTTTATTTTTTAAATGTTGAATTGAAATTAGCGCCTGTAACTCTCTTTCGTATTTTATTTGTTACATGTTGAATTGAAAATATGAAATTGGGGCTTGTAATCATCTCTTATGTTTTATTTTTTATGTATTGAATTGAAATTAGGATTTGTAGTCCTGTATTTATTTTTCTATGTTGAAATAAAATTGGGGCTTGTCATCTTCTATGATTTATTTTTTTTTATATTTAATTGATATTTGAGTTTGTAGTCCTCTCTAGTGTTTTATTTTTATATGTTGAATTGGAATTAGAACTTGTAGTCGTCTCATTTGTTTTATTTTTATTTGTAGAATTGGAATTGAGACTTGTAGTCCTCCATTATAATTAGACTAAATTATTTTGATTTCGTAGTTTGAATAGTTTTATTGTGATAAGTTAAGTACTTCATATACCTAAGTTTAGTTTACTAGAATAATTATAGTTTAAGTTAGTTTCGATTGTTTGTTAAAATTTAATGATGAATATTAAGTTTGTGATTGAACAAATTAATTTTTGAATTAGTTATGAAATTTTTTCTTAAAATTTAATATATGATTGAGCCCAATTTTGCGGTTCAAAATTTTTTTGTTAGGTCTTATAGATAAATCTATAATGAGTTTTTTTTGTTGGCTCCTTTTGTATATCGCTCATGTATATGAATTGTGTCTTTAATTGGTGTTTTATTAATAAAATTATACTTTTGTGAATATTTTAAATTTTAATATTAATATAGTTTAGGTTGCCCCCACTGGAGAAGATGTCTGGCTCCGCCCCTGTCGATGAGCATCTCTACATCTCTCTACAGGCACACACACATTGCTTATCTCTCCCTCATAACTATTGTATCCCTCCCGGAGCTAACAATTCCTCTCTCTCGATCACAATACTTTATCAATAAAAATCCCTTGGCCACCATTGCCGTTTTTTGGAGTGGAGTAGGTCACCCGGACCGAACCACTATATATCTGTGTGTTGACCCGATATTTACATTATTGTCATTGATTGCTCTATTAATTGCCCATTAATTACACTTTATCACACACTCGACTGTTGATCTTGCACGAGACTATTTTGTACATCATCAAAAATATTAAAAAATTAAATTATTAATCAAACAAATATGTACCTTTTCAATTTAATCTAGGTTGCAAGAGAGAGAGATGCGTAATTATGCTATATGAACTTTTTTTACTTGGGAGAGAGAGAGAGAGAGAGTATACTTTTAGAATTAATTTTGCATTTTTTAGAACTTTCAAGTCTTTTAATCGTTAGAAAAAGTGAGAGAGAGATGTGAATTGGACATTTGTTTTAATCTAAGCCTCATAAGAATTTCTATTAGATTGAGTCCTTGAAACCAAAATTTTTGGGCCAATTTAAATTACAGTTAAAGACTATACTTATTATTTTGGGGCTCTCTTTTTTTTGGGGCCTTAAGCAGTTGCTTAAGTGACCTTTCTATTGGGCCGACCCTGGACGCAGGTACCGTGGGGTCTCTTATAAATAGTTTTGTGTGCTGAGGAGCAATGCTCTTTAGTGAATATGTGGAATGATCTATCTACATATCTATTTTGAGTGCCAAACACACACACACACAAAGAGAGTGGGAAATTAACATTTCATGCCCATATTTGGCGTGGAATCCATTTATCTTATTTTTTTTTTTTTAATGCAGTCTCATTATTGTTTTGTTGTTCATGGCCGAAAGTAATATTGTCCTCTTATTTTATTAATTAGGGGTAACTCGTGTTTGAAGGTATGATACAATATGAATAATTTTGAGATGAATGTTAATGGCCATTGAATAAGTCTATTTAAAATGGTCGACTTATTAAAACTTGTTTTATTTTGTATTATAAATTTATTCTCTTCTTTTGACCACTAAAAAGATATGTTTATGCCGTGAATATGCGAGAGAATATGTGAGCCACGTCACACATTTCATCAATAGCATTGTACTTTTTCTCAACCCAAATGTCCTCCCATTAATCACAGTACTGTCATCCAAATTTTTTGGGTAAATTACACTCACACTCCCTGATATTTGACTTTATTATACAGACATCTCCTCACTTTTCAACAATTATACTGAGACTTCAATGGTTAGACGGAATTAACTATCTTAATAAAAAGACTATTTTGTCCCTCTGTTCATCAGTCTTCTCTTTCTCCCCCTTAGCCCATCTCTGTGTGTGCGTGTGTATATATATACACACATACATACATATATACATACACACAGATAGAGAGAGGGAAATCTTCGGTGATATAATAGACCCCAATACCAACGATTTTCTCTCTCTCTCTCTCTCTCCGGCGATATAACAGACCCCCAATACCCAGCGACGCAACCACAACACCCCTTACCCAGCCCCTTCTCTTTCTCTCTCTCTTCGGCGATATAACAGACCCCCAATACCCAGCGACGAGACCCCCAATACCTAGCGACGCAAACACAACACCCCACTTTCTCGCCTGTTGTCACTAGTACCCATCACTAGCCCCATTGTCGGAGACCCAATCGCAATAATGGAGTTGACCGTCAACACATCCATCGGCTGGAATCCCACCAGAGATAGAGAGACCCATCAACACCACCACCTCAACCATCCAAAATCACCCATTAGGGTTTGCGATCTTTACCTCAAATCTTCTTTCTTTCTCAATGATGGGTGGTTCTGTACATGTTCATTCTTGACAAAACTGTGTGTGTGGGGGTGATCTGTTGCAGCGGTGAATGTTGGTGGTGGCTTTCAGTGTAGGGTTTTGGATGATTAGTCTGTGTGTGTGTGTGTGTGTGTGTGTGTATATATATATATATATATATATATATATATATATATATATATATATAGAGAGAGAGAGAGAGAGAGAGAGAAGAACCAATGAAAATTGCTAAACCCTCCTCCACCACTACAACACCCTCCAGTAGCCACCCCATCTAAATCTGAGAAATTGAAAGGATTCGATGCGTAAATATGGGTTTGCTTTTGCTGGTGTTGTTGAGATGAAGAGGGTATGAGCTTCCATTGACCGCTAGTGTATCTTGGTCTCTTTGGATTAACGCCTTCAAACTGTTGTTTTTGGAGCTGCGGATCAAAGGACCCTAAACTTGCACCACTAGGGATATACAAGGGAGCAAACGTATCAATTTACAAAACCACATGCTTATTGGTAAAATTGATCTAAAACCCCAGTTTTTGCTGTGGTGGTTGTGTGTGTGTTGTGTGTTTGTGGAGGTGAAAATGAAGATGGAGGTGGTGGACCGGTGATAGGGTTACTCTGTTACCAGTGGTGGTGCTCTGTGTATGAGAGAGAGAGAGAGAGAGAGAGAGAGAGAGAGAGAGAGATGAGGAGGAGAAGGTGGTGGTGGTGGTGATTTTTAGGGAAGTATGGTGGTGGTTCCGTGGTGTGGAGGCGGCGGTAGGTGGTTAATGCAACATTTAATTTTAGTTTAAATGTAAATGTGAAATATAACATTTAATTTTAGATTAAATGTGAAATATAACATTTAATTGAGAAAATTTTAGTTTATATATGAAATATAAAATAGAGAAATGATAAATGAGAGATGAGATAAATTTTTGGGGTAAGAACATATATTTGGTGGGCATTTTTGGTATTTTAAGAATTAATATTGATGACATCAACTTTGACTGTTAACTATTCTAACGTCTGTTAGTTAGAGGAGGTGTGGTTGTTATAAGTTTCAAATGTCAAGGGGTCTTATTGTAATTTTTGAAATGTGAGGGCGTGTCCGTGTAATAAAACCAAATGTCAGGGGGTGTGAGTGTAATTTACCCAAATTTTTTTGATACCTTACAAAAAATTGCTTTTTTTGAGGTTAAATTATATTTTTTAAGGGTTCGATTATGATACCGAAAAAAAAAAGATTATGATACCGAAAAAAAAATTTGATATCGTACCTCTAAAATTTATTACTTTAATGAGTATTTTTATATTTTTTTTGTGTTATTTTACAACCAAAATATTTATCACTTTTGTAGGTGATTTTACCACATTTGTAGGCGTTTTTACTACTGTTGTGAACTTGTGATAACTATTTTTACCATTTTTCTTCGGCACCACAACAGTAATAAAATAATTGCAAATGTAATAAATGTTCGTATGGTATCGAAATTTTATTTTCTATACCGTAGACAACTCCATTTTTTAAAGGCAAAATTATAATTATTTGAGATAATTTCATGATCGAACATGAATACCCCTGATCAGTTGTAATTTCATCTTTAAAAGGTATAGATTGACATCAACTTTACTTTTAAAAATTATAACTTCCATCATTTTTTTAATTGTAACTTTTAACTCAAAAATGTATAATTTGATCTCAACAAATTGTAAATTTCGGTACTTCACCAAAATAAAATTATGGACATAATAATATGTGTCCCATGATTCACAGTACCTAGGAGAATATTTATTTCCTCGAAAAATTATTCTCCTAGGTTATTATTAATCTCTTCTCTTGGCCCAGTCGTCACGTCCACCAACATTGATTGTCGTAGCTAATCCAACCATGTTCTTTTCATCTTTTTTTTGAATGATGCAATCACACAACAATTTCAAAGGTTTTACACTCGAGAGAATTTGAAAATTTGACATTATCAATGTTGGAGACCCCCCCCCCCCCCCCCACCAACCATTCATTTCTGTGTTTGGAATTTTTTTTTATAAGTCTGTTTTGAAATTTTATAAACAAATTTTGAGCCAAAATTAAAAAGTGGACGCCAATTATCAGAAAAAGAATAAAATTGAGTGAGAAAAGGGGCCAAATCGAATATATTATAATTTTACAATAATATGTAATAAAAATAAAAATAAAAATGATGAATTTGTATAATATCATAGAACTTATTTCTGTCTGATCCTGTAAATAATGTTACTTGTAAATAATGGTTACAAGAATATTCATTAATTATTATATTAGTGGAAGAATATTGGCATTTACCTTTTCCCTAATGAATATGTGAATATGTGAAGTCCCTAATTATCTTAACTAAATCAGAAGAAGATTAATGGCTAAAATGTGTTTTTTGATATGATAAACAAAAAATAAATTTTGGTAGCATAGTGTTATATAATAATTATGTCAGATTTTTAGGTTCAAATAGTATTACTCTAATAAGTAATACTGCGGTGACCTAGTGCGATGCACAAATTTATATCTATGTTTTTAGAGACCAAAATGAATCAAAATTATAATGATTTAAGATGTTTCGGAATGTTCCAAGTGTCACGAAATATTTTAGTAATTAATATTTTAGAATATTTTTATATATTTCAACCAATATTTCTGTATATTATGACTGATATGTTTGAAATATTTTTATTTTTTGGGCAACCAAAATACTCACAAGGTCTTGGTCATGTTATCTTATTTTTATACACAATTATTTGCATAATACTCAATTTTATATAATTCTAATAAAAATGTTTTTCACAATTTCTTAAAATGAAACACATTGATGCCTTTTCATTTGATTGAGGATGCAACATGAGAATTTCAATCTTTAAGAGTGTAAATTGAGAATTCAAAGATCTTTCGGGGTACAAAGTGCTATTTGCCGGAAAAAAAAAAGCATTTCAGATGGAACAAAACTTTTCTCTGCAGCCATGATCGGTCGTCTTCAATGTCCAACAGCAAAGCATGACAATTCAGGCACGTCCGACGCTACAGTGGGTTGAAGAAGAAGACACCGGCGTTGCAAGGTAGGTGGGGTTCTCGTCTCCGGCCATGATGACGAGGATATTCGGCGTGAGATCGGTCTCGGTATTCGTTGGTTTCACAGTTTCAGATTTCTCTTCTGATTGAATCGTTGAGTTGGAAGATTGTTTCCGGTACTTTGAACAGACGAGAATGATGAGTGCTATGGTAATGAACCCTAACGTCAGAGCTACGCTGATAAAGAGATAGGGTAGTGGAGAATTCAATCGCCAAAATGGAGTCCTGGAGGTTGAGAGTGTGTTTGCACCCCTCATCTCTCTCTCTCTCTCTCTCTTTCACCAGAGCAATATGGAGGGAGGGATGATGCAGAAACATTTATAGGGCAGGATTGAGTTTAGCCGTGCCACAAGGGTTTGATTATGGTACTAAAAATAAAATAAAATGGTACGTGTTACACTAAGTTTTGATATACTTTTACTTGTTGGGTTTACATATAACTTTTTAAGTAGAGTTTATCCCTAAGATAATATTTATTATTATTTTTTTAATTTTTTTAATTTTCAATCGGATGGAAAAAAAAAAAGGAAATATTTTAAAGTGCCAGAGGGCCCAAAGGAAGTTTCATTGTTTTTTCTGGGTAAGTAAAAGGAAGTTTCTTTGTTGTTTGTGCTAACTTTCATTATTCCAGGTTATTGGACCCACTAGACGTACACTGTTGGCTCAAGTTTTTTTTTTCCCCTCCGTTTCCTCGATTTTTTTTTGTTACGGGCTGTTTAGGTATGTGCTGATTATTTTCTCGAACTGAGCTGTTAATCACCTTAACTTGAGTTTGATTAAAACATATCCCTAAAAAGATAAGAGTGTAATTTTTTTTTAATCATTTGGAAGGGTTAACCATTTGGGATAGAAGTGTATTTCCAAACCTTCCTACTTTGGGATAGAAATGAAAATCTGCAGAGCTAAAATCATTCAATTTTTACGGATCTAATTTGCTAAGCTAATTTAATAACTTAATCATTTACTGTAAATTAATAATGATTGGGACTCACTGTCATGCTAATGACAATAATGAATTAAATAGACTAATTGGATCAATAATTAGTTCTGCATAGTAGTATCGAATAAGTAATTGAACTCTCTCTTTCTTCCATTTATTTTCCTCTTGAAATCTTTCAATCCAAACAAACATTATTACCAGTAGGATGAGTACAAGAAACAAATTTCCTTCAAACGATGAGCAAAACTAACATGTTTCATTTCATGGTTGATATGCCGTTTTGAGACATGGAAAGATGATGACAATTTTGTGACTTCTTGGTCACAATGAAGTTTGTTTTTGCTATTGAAAAAGGGTGGAGGTAAAAGAGAACGTTTAGAAGCCACCTTATAGACCCTCATTGGTAGGGTCACGAGGCTCCCAATTGCGTCTGTTGCTCTTATCGGGAATGAACCTAGTTAGGCTAGTATAACAGTCAACCACTAAGCCCTAGCTAATATGGACTCCAAGAGTTGAATTACCAACCTCAGGGTGAGAAGTTTGGCCGGTACCCCACTGGATCATAAGGTCCCTCACAATCAAACATGACATTGTCTTTGTTAACAATAGAAAAAGACTATAGTATTGGAAAAAAAAAATTCGGTATCATACCTCTAAATTTAATTACTTTAACGAGTATTTGTATAATTTTTGTAGGTCATTTTACAACAAAAAAATTTATAATTTTTGTGGGTGATTTTTGTAAAAACACCCACAAAAATTATAAAAATACTCACAAAAGTAAAAAATGACAGTACAATACCGAAATTATTATTTTTTTAGGTACCTTAGACTACTCTGGTAACAACAACTCAAAAAATTAGTTAGTTGTTCCAAGTAAATGGAGTGTCCCCGCGCATTTTTTATAGTGGTTAAATAATTAAATATATATAAACTAAGTCCCTGTAGTTAAAATATTAAAAAATAATTTATCAAATTTAAATGATCTGTGTCTTTATTATATTCTGTATAAACAAAATTATGTGTTTTATTATATAGATATGATCGTTATACTTATAAGTGAAGGGGTCCTCTAAATCATATGGGGAAGGACCCAATGCCAAATTCCTATCCCCTAAAAGCTTATTTTATACTCCTTTTGAATGAAACTAAAAACATTTGGGTTTATTATCGTGAGACTATATCAAAACCTGCCCTTGGCAAGAAGCAACCGTGGAGATCAAATTAATTGGCAGTACAATGCATTGGTGAAGCAGCAATGTTACCACCAGTTTGGTAGTCTAGGGGGTGGCCTTGCAATTTTTTAAAATAATCAGTGGAGTGAGACTATATAGTTTTGAAATTTTAATGAAATCAATACATTAAATAGGGATTTTTCTGATCTTTCGGATTATCTCATGACCTTCTAAGAGAAAAGTTTTTGTAGCTTGGAACTTGGAAGGAACCCTGAAAGGATACAGTGAGAACTCTCTTGTTTCTGCCTTTGTTTAGATAAACACAAAGGTATTGTCTTGGGGTTTACAAAGGAACACTTGGGCCCAAGAATTTATTCTCCACACACACACACACACACACACACACACAAACAGTGTCTCCTATTTTATCAGATGTGTCCGAAAATCAATCGGTACATGTTTTCTTGTGTTTAAATGTGTCCACATGTGTGTGTGAGAACATGGTTCAAAGAATCGGCTGACATTGATATGAGTTGATTGAGTCGTATCTGACTCAATCAATACCTTCCAAGACGATAACGTTACACGATGGGCTCGTTTGGTTGCCGTATTAGAAATGGATGAATTAGATATAATAATTCAGTCTAATACAATATAGATGGACAAAAGACAATGATTAAATAAGAAATTAGAATAATATGTAATTTTATGTATTGTTTGACAATACATAATATAAACGTTGGATAATAGTTATTTAATTAAATCGGTTGTTTAGTTGGAGAATTATTTCATCGTATTAGTGTTGAATTAACAAAAATACGTACCCTCTATCAGTGTTTGTTACATTGATGACAACTTGATTTTATCAGTTGAGAGGTTATAATAGTAAATGTGTAGAATAATACGTTTGAGTTGGATTATAATACTACCTCGTTTGGTGGTATTTAAATACCTCCATAATACAAGTCTATCATATATTTTTTATACGATAAGTATATGATTAGTATATATTTTTGAAATTAATACGGTATCAAATTTACTTACTAAACAAAGTATTAGACCCGATTAAATAAAAAATAGTATAATCCAATATTTAATCCCCTCATAATACGTCTACCAAAAGAGCCCAATATGTATAAACCCTGAGTCTCGTACGACTCGACCGAGTCATCTAAGTTGTATCCGAGTCAATCCAAACTAGTCAAGTTATCGTCACCGAATCGGTCGATACGATTCCTATGACTTCAATCTCTCGTCATGTTCAACATTTTCTTTTAGGTCATATCACCCAATACCACGCCGCGACACTACGATCTATGTGTTTCAGAACTCTCTGAATCAATAATTGATGCTATGAACTTGAACAGAGAGAGAGAGAGAGAGAGAGAGAGAAAGAGAAGGGGGGGGGGGGGGGGCCTTGTTCTAAGACGTCATGGTGATCATATTCTAAAATGAAATAATTTTGCAGGATAGAAGTCTTGAAGGGTATGGTCACAATTTGTCTCCCACTAAACAAGTTGGAGTGATAAATATTTCTTCTTCCTTGGACTAAATCTAAATCTAACTCAACTAATGTATATATGCTCATCATGACATACAGAGAAGTTTCAAAGCTTCTCAGCCTCCCGACATTCTTATGGCTAATGCAGCCATTTTGTTCCAACTTTCTAAACCCACCCTTACGTCTCCGAGCAACCACATCCACCAACCCACCTAGCAATATTCTTGGCAGCAGATTTTAGTGATTTTTTTACTTTTTCTTTTTGATGAAAGAGCCATAAGATATGTGCTCTGAAAACCATGGGACTCTAAGTCTCAATCAAGGCCACATCAACTAGAACCACTGTATAAAATGAATGAAAACAGTTCCTACTCTACGGGTCACAAACTCATTGGAAGTGGGTTTGTAGCCAGATATAGAGCCTTCAATGATTTATGTTGAATGAACTTGAGATAGTTTAGAGTATGACTTCATTTTACAAAGTATTGTGTTGTGAGAAATTAGGGTTACCGATAAGAGTAGATCGATAAATTTAACATACTACTTAAGAATAGTCGTCAAATTTATACGATCTAGATCATTACATTTTTATTTTATTTTATCGATGTATAACATTCTATATTATTCAAAAATCCACGCCATGGAATAAATGAAACCATGGGAAGGTCGGTCAATTACTATCAAATTTAAAATACAAATAACTAGTGGAAATTATCATTTCATATGTCTGCCACTAAAGAAGATGATGTGGAATTATAAAACCACATTTAAAATGACTTTCATTTTTTACTTACTCTTTTATCCATTTTACAAAAAGAAAAATGCTAGACAATTCAAATAGAACCCAAAAATTACAATTCAAATACATATTATCTTTTGGATGAGCGTTGAATGAGTGGGTTCTACTGAAAAAAATTGATAGGACCGACTCATTTAAGGAATGATATGTGTATTTGAGTTACAGCTTTTTGAATTTTATTTAAATTGTGTAACATTACTTTCATATTTCTCACTACCCCTAGACGCCACGGCAATCAACCTAATCCATTAGCTAATATGATATGCACCTTTTTTGCTTTTATCTTCTTTGTCAAAGATAGTTGGCCAATGCCAGGAAAATTAAGGTATTATTAGAAGACCCATATAGAAAAAAGTTATCAACTTATTCTATGTTTGGTCTTTGTCGAATACCTGCTTCATAATAATTGTGGTCACCTAAATTCCAAGTGGCGAAGACCCACACGGTTTGAGCTTGCAATAGCAGAGGGATTTGTGGTGAGAGTGCCAAGTCAACATCGCTAGATGAAGTGTGTGTGAGGTGTTTTATGAGTGTTGATGGTGTTAATAACGTGAATGAGCAGAAGGGCATGTATGAACATGTTCATATCTTAGGCTCGCATTTGGCTTAGGCGAGAATTCTTAGAGGTATGAAGGATTTGTACAGTGAAAGTATAATGGTTCACTTGCTCAGGAGCTCGGTTAATTCATTCTTTAAAGGAGTCTCTTGCTCATTTTATCTGTATTTATGGTCGATGTGCTTTCAAGAGGATTACAGATACTGCTTATGTTTTTTTTCCTCTCTCCCTCTCAGTGGAGGCTCTGTACAATATTTATAGTCTAGTTCCTATCTCTAGGGGATTTTCAGCGAGATCATTGCTTTTCTTCTGCGGGATCTCCCTTGATTTTGGGAGAGAATTTCGATTAGTTGAGAGTTTGGTGTCTTGATTGGAGCTTGCTCCTGTTTGGAGGATGTCTCTTGACTGTCAGCAATCTTTCGTGCGTTTTCCTCGGGGTCCAGGTCGAGGGGGTCTTAGACCTGGACTGGCGAGCTCAGAATTTCCTGACTGAGCTCCTGACCTGACCTCCAGGTCCGAACTCACACTTAGGATTTTTTCAGGTATCATCAGGTGTTAATTTTGAACCAGTTTTAAAATTACATATGCACGAGACAAAATAGAAAATAGTGCATAGAGTAAGGTTACGGTTTCAGAAATAGCAATTTTTGGATCAATTACAACCTTTTCAAATCAAGTTATGACGAAAAGTTACGATTACTTTAAAATGTTAGGATCGGCCACAAATACACTAATTAATTTGGATATAATTTCAATAAATTGAATTGTAACCCCACTTTTTATTTTATAATAATACCAAACAATACTTTTAGAGACTGTAGTTTTGCTCCATTGCATAGTGTGGATGCTAGAAGCACTGCCCTCATTGTTGACAATTGCCTGCCTTTTGGGTAGAATAACAATGAATCGAAGATAACCAGTGCATATGTTTTATATGGGAAGGATGGAAAATATTTAAAAGAGCATGATGCGGAAACTTTTAGGCGCACACACACACACATATATATATAATCTTTGCTACAATGATTAAATTGAATAGTTATTTTTGGTAGTGCATATATAAAAAGCCTTCAATACCCCCCCTCCCCCCCCCCCCCCAAAAAAAAAAAAAAAAAGCGTAATTGCAATAAAGGTGGGGTATCAATTTTCAACACGATAAAATTAAAATATTAAATCACATGAATAATAGATGAGTTTTGTTAGTGTCAAACACATTTGACCTGATTTTAAAATGACAAATCTGTTTAACTTGATTGTAAGAGGAAAATGAGAAAAAACTGGTTTTCTTGATTTAATATTGTAGGAATTGTTGCATAATTAAATACTTTTTTTTTTTTTTTTGATTTTTTTGGGATGTTGTTCTAAATTTTAAATTTACACTTGACCTATGTGTGATGGTATTCACAAGTTGGATGACAAGGTGATGAACATGATTCAGACCTCAAATTCCCAAGAAAAAAAAAACATGATTCCAACCTCAAATAGCATGGACTGGAACTCGGCTCGAACTCGACTTGTGTTCTAAACGAGTCGAGTTTAAACAATTTTTTAGGTTTTTTAGAAAAACGACCATAAAAGGTTAAGCTCGAACTCGTAAAGTTCGGTTCGTTTATATGTAAAATAGTTGAGCAATTCGGGCTCGGTTTAGGCTCAGATTCGGCTCATTTTTTAAACAAGTTAAACTTAAACAATTTTTTAGGCTTGTTTAAAAAAACAAGTTCGACAGGCTCGGTCTCAAGCTCAAGCTCGCAAAATTCGGCTCGATTAATATCCATAATTGTGATCAAGATTAAACCTGGCTCAACCATCAGCTAGCTACCACATATGTAAACCTTGGCCATGGACTCTCAAATTAAAAATGCAATTAAACTGTCCAATTAATGTTCCTGTGGTAAGTTTTCGTAGACAACCTCTTTAAGCTGGTGAGCTCATCACCAGGTTGCGTTGGAGGGGATTATGGGTCAAATAATTATAATCATTTGACGTACATGGCTGATTTTGACCCAATAGCTCCAATTCAAAGAGTTGCTTTCAAATCAATCTCACCTTTGTGGTCTCCTCTTACATCATCGTTTGCATTTTTTTCAACTCCCCGACGACTTTGCTTCTTTGTAGGTCTCCTCCTGCAGGAAAGTTCTACAAAGAATTTTTATATGAACTGTTGAAGTAAGTCTTCTTAACCCTAGCATATCAAGAATATAATTTTTTTTTTTTAAAAAAGGAATTAAATATAATGCAATAATACCCAAATAAAAATGGCAGGAGAAAAAAGAAAGAAATAGAAAAATACAGGTTTGGCTTGATGCATGTGAGTTGTTCTTACTGGTTATCATTTAAGGAAAAAAGCAAAAAAAAAAAAAAAGTAGAAGAAACAAAAAAAGAACAAAGAAAAGAAAATAAGATTGTGTTTGCTTTTTTTTTTATACTTATCCACCATCAAGTGGCCAGCTAGAATCCATTTACTCTTACATACTGTAAAGATGATGTTTCTTTAGGGTGGGGTTATTCTCATCTCTTAAATTTTTTTTCTCACTCTATTTAATATTTTTATTTCAAAGTCCTAAATTCATCTCATCTATATCCTCCACATCAGTTATTAAATTCATCTGGTCTATATTTACTAATTAAAAACTAAATTTATTTTATTTTATTTCAACTTTCTATGTAGGAAATGATTAAAATTTTATTTCGGTGTATTATTTTAGTACGAAAATATTTTAGAAATAAAATAAAATTCTTGATCTTATAGATCAAATTCATGATCCAGTATCTAAAAAAAAAAAAAGCTATTGAGCAATATTTGAAAATAACTCCTGAAGAGAAGAAACCTTGTCTTGCACAACCCTATTCTTTAAAGGAAGTTTTAAACATATTTGAGACTATGATAATTAAAGAAAATGAATTTTCGTTGCAAGACCTTAAATGAGAAGTTAATCAACTTAAAGTTGAAATAAAAATGATAAAACAAAGACTTTTGGCACTAGAAAAGATGCCAATTAAAGATGAAAAATATTTAAAAGAGTTAATTTTTAAAATATTAGTTAAAATATACCAAAATATTTTAAAATATCTCAAAATATTTTGACGACAATTGTAAAAATATCTCAAAATATCTCAAAACACCTCGAAATATTCTAGATCATCTTGGAACATTGAAATTTCGCTTCAATTATTATTTTTATTTCGGTTTCTTTGATATATATTTAATAGTTTAATTGGATGGGTACAAATGAGGTGAACTTAGTCATTAATAAAGTGCGTATAGATGAGGTAAACTTAATAGTTTAAACTATGAGTATTAAATAGGGTGAAAAAAGAGATTTAATGGGTGGAAATAGCGCCACCTATTTCTTTATTGGAGTAATTCACAAGCTTATCAAGGAGAAGTTGAGATGAATTCAGTTTAGGCACTCTGGTGCCACTATTGGAAGTAGTTTCATTATAGCTAAAAAAAAAAAAAAAAGGGAAGTTCTGGTATGAAATGTGATGTCTTCGACACTTTATTGACCATATAATATAAGATTAATGCTACATGAATTTAAAAATTAGACTTGATAATTATAACTATTAATTTCACTGTGGGTCCTAACATTTATTAAAATTCACTATCTATTCAATAATTGTGATTATCAAATCTATTTTTTAAGTCTAATTTTAAAATTTAGGTACCATTACTCATAATACAATCATGACATGTAGCTAATGCCTATTTTTTTTTTTTTTTTTCGGTACAACGGAAAATTCAAAACATATCAAAAGCCTCTAAAATAGGCAATACAAGCAATATCGTTTCTCAAAAGCTCACCCATTGAGCAAGGTGGGGAGTTGAGGATCACTAAGTTGTCATTTTGAATGACACCCAAATTTGCAAGTTTGTCTGCACTGAAATTTCCTTCTCTTTTGGTATGAAGGATGGGGCAGTTGAGGAGAGTGAGGAGCCTTTTGCATTCGAAAATGATTCCTCTCTCCGGGTGTGTCTCTTCAAGTCTCGTTGTGAGGAGTCTATGAGCATCAAGAGAGTCAGTCTCCACAATGATCTTCTTCAAACCCTTTGTATGAGTGATCTGGAGGCCCTTAAAAATGGCCCAAAGTTCAGCCTGAATACTTGAGCAGTTAGGGAGTCTTCCATAAAGCCCCAGCTGCCACGCTCCCTGGTCACTTCTCACGAGGCCTCCAAACGCAGCAGCTCCCTGATTGCCTTTGGTGCAACCATCCACATTTAATTTCATCCATCCTGTAGGAGGGAAAGACCAGCAAATGAGATTCTCTGGGCAAATATCTTGACAAATAAAATTATTAAGGAAAGCAGAGTTAATCTCTTGGGCCATAATCCAGGCATTTCTAGCTGTGACACTGGGGGGGGGGGGGGGGTGGGTTTGAGTTTTTTCAAAGCACTCCTTGTTCCTGTCTTTCCAGATGTGCCAGATAACTGAGGTAAAAACAGTAGGCCATTCCACACCTTTCCATCTCACCTTACTTTTATTTTTATGATTATCGAGAAGCCATTTTTGTAGGTCATTATCAGTAAAGGACCTGGGCCAGTTATTCCCAAGGAGGACTCTCCAAACAGCCTGAGCTTTGGAGCAGTCTCTAAGGATATGCAAAGTGGATTCACAGTGAATTTTACATCTCTCACAAGTTGGGTCATTAGTCAAGTTCCTGGTAGCTCTCAGGTGATTGGAAAGGATTCTATCATTTTGGACTATCCAGAGGAAAGACTTGAGTTTCTGTGGGATTTTCATTCGCCAAATCCAATCCCAGTTCAGGGTCGAGGGGTAAAAATCCTCTGTAGGATTAGAGATCCATTTATACGTGGAGCTAACAGAGAACTTACCATTACTTGAAATACCCCAGCATGGAGTGTCCTTCAGATCGCAATTAAAAGGGATACATGTGAGCTGAATATCAGATAAAATGCTAGGGGAGAAAGACATACCTGGGAGGTTCAAGTTCCAGTTACCTGCGGAGTCAATGAAACTTGCCACTGGGGTGTTGGGGTCAGCTGTGGCTGGTATCTGCATTCTGTTGGCAATACAAGTATCTCCACACCACCAATCAGTCCAAAAAGAAATATTTCTTCCATCACCGATGAGCCATTTAGTTCCTTCCTTGATAATAAGATTTGTTTTGAGAATAGCTCTCTATTGCACAAGTCTCTTAGTACAGATAGTCGGGTTTGAGACAGGTAAGTGGTAAACAACGTTGTCTAATGGTTTTGGAGAGATTGATTCTTAAAACTTAGAAAACACTTCCGAAACAAAACTTAAAAGAAGGAGAAAACAGAAAGAGCTTGTAACATAAACAAAGAGAAAGAGAGAGAAAATAGGCAAATTGTTCATTCACAAACGAACATCTCTTTTATCCTCATCAATTTACATAATCCCGGAAAGATCATTGGAAATTTAAAAATACAGAAATATGGAGTTGTGTTTCTTAGACTTGTTCACTCTGACGAGTAGTTATTGTTAAGGGCTTTGCCAGGTATGTTGGGTTGTCGTCTCCGGCCATGATAACGACGATCTTCGGCTCCATTTCCGGCTGCATAACCGGCTCGGGCTTCGCTGGTTTTTCTTCAACTTCAGTGTTGGATGACTGATGATCAGAAGGAGGTTTTTGGTAGGAGCAAGCTAGAATCACTAATGCAAAGACTATGAGCCCGAACATTAGAGCTATGCCACCAAAGAGGTATGGGATCGGTGAACTCCACCGGTGGAATCCGGCACCAGCGGTGGTGGTGGTGGTGTTGGTGGGGGGTGGTGGCCTCATCTGATCTTAGTGATCTCTCTTTCTTTCTTCTCTCTAATATCTTGAGTGCAATGAAAAGGAGGTTGGATGTCTTTGTATTTATAAGATGGGAAACACAGCTCCACAGTACATGGATTAGGACAAGGAAATTGGTCTGTGTAGTTACAAAATTACCCCCAGGTAGCAAAGCTTAATGGGATTCTTTCTCGTGCTTCACTGTTGCTTTGCTGGTCCTCACAACCATTGATTATTTTGAAAGTCTCTTCTTTTAGTTTATTGGCATCCCAAATTTACCCTCTATGATATTGCACAATTGCAAGCTTGACTCCCCTCCCCCCTCTCCCAAAAAAAAAAAAAACGAAAAAAGAGAAGAAATGCTAAATGTTTGATGATTTCTTTGATCAATTAGACAAAATATAATTAGAAGATGGATTTTGATATAAATGAATTCTTAACCACTATACGATAGATAGTATGGCAGAGAGAAAATTTATTAAAAATAATCAAGATTCTTAAAAATGATAACGCCAAGCTTAATTACATTCTCTCACAATATTGTTAGAACTTTTCTAATCTCATGGTGGAGTTTTTATCATCACAATGTGTGTGAGATGGGATCAAATTTAATTGAAAACGCGAAAAAAAAATGATGCTGGTGGAAATAGTTTCATGATCAAAATAGTAACAAAGACGAGCTGTAAACACAAATATCTTGAATTTGAATATTGACAACTTCTTAAGGTCAGACTATGAAGAAATTATTCATCATGAATACTTTAATCCCGAGGTGAATGACATGTTTTTGACCAGATCGAAAAGAAAATTAGTCAAGGTGTGCGTAAACTAGCTCAGATGACTATTGAAATATATATATATATAGATATCGAGGTTGGAACAATCATTGCAAACCTTTGCTGCGCTTTGATGAAGCAACCAACAGTGAAAATAAAAGGGTAATTTAGTAATTCTACATGTTAAGGATCAACAAGCCTTGAATGAAGCAACCAACAGTGAAAAGGAGAATGAGTGTGAATTCTTCCACAAGAAATGGTCTTTTGCTTGACCAAGGCATATATAGGGTAGGCCCCACTAAACGTGTCCATTTGGTTCAAGTAACCTCTGATCTTCTAATTTCATCATCTATGAATACATTAGATGGATGGTTAATTATCAAACTCCACATTGCCTTTAGTAGACAGCTCTATCACAGTAGCATTCCCTAATTATAATTAATAACCAATTTCAACAGACATATGTAACTTGTCGACTCAAAATCCTGAAATACATTTTGCCTAATTGGTATCATTAACTCTCTCAATAACGAGATTGTGAGATAAATCCCGACCAAAGGCATTGTCACACTCGTTCATCGCTTATGACTTTCTTTTTTTGTGTTCTTTCTTACTTTGTTATAAGAATAATTCATTCAGATTTTATTATAAAAGTGACACATATTAATAATTTATGAAAAAATATTAAAAACTACAACAACATTATTGTGAGCGATAGGCCAATTAGTATGTTTCATGAGTATAAAATTGATCCTCTGTTTACTTTAAGACGAACATTTATGGGCCACTTGCTGCCATTTAATGTTGAGATCATGACCCATGCTAAAATCATATCTTATTTAAACCTTGATCTAAATATAATATAATCGTCATAAGATAAAATAGTTAAATCAATTATTACCATCGTTACGGGTTATAATGTAATTAATTGTTCAATCTCGTTCCGTAGCTATACATGAATCGAATATGCCCTTTGAATAGTGAAATGTCAAGAAGGCTACCTTGTTCTCTATGACTATAATTAAAAGGACGCTCCTAGTGTACGAGAGTTGTACCACTATTAAAGTCTAAAAACTGTTAGATATATAGAGTCTCGTCCTTACATACAAAGACATTATTTCCACCTTTTCCATGAATATAATATAACACATTATTATCAATTGAACTCTCCCAATGTGGTTTCTCTGCCGCACAATTGTAAGACCATAATCACTCAGAATATGCCGAGGATATCTCTATACTATGGACACAACAACTGTGTCCCATGATTCACAGTACCTAGGAAAATTATTTTTTCCTTTGAAAATTATTCTCCTAGGTTATCATTAATCCCTTCTCGTGGTCCAGTCGCTAGGTCCACCAACATAAAGGTCTTAGCTAATTGACCGGGTTCTTTTCATCTTTTCGATGGTACGATGTGGTATCGAAAAATAATTTTTTATTATTAATTTTTTTTTTAAAATTTAGTTGTGATCCTTTTTCAAATATATAATAAAATGAATTTGTATTTTTTTGACGTGTCCACTTACCTTATGTTTATTTTGGAGTTTCATTGTTCTTTTTCTTGGCCCGAAACCAAATCATACTTTTTTATTTTATTTAATCTGTTTTTGACCGAGAAAACATTTGTTTTCCCAAACTTATCAAAATTTTACATACTAAATTAAAATTAGTGCTAAATTACCACCAAGACCCCATTAACTTTTTTTTAGTCAAACTTACTTAACTAACCACTCGTATTCATTTGATAAATAATTTGATAATTATATTATTACCCTCGTTTTCCTTTGTGCAATTGTGAAACAAAAGCTTAAAAATATGTCTCGGACTCCATATTAATTTACAAACAAAATGAGTAAAATTTGTTACGCTGGTACAGTAGAGACAAAGATAAGTTATAAATTTATATGTTTTTTGAATTTGATACTTGAAATATTTTTTGAAATCGAGCTATGAAAAATTTATTTTTTTATAATTTTTTAGGCTAAATTTAGATAATTTATCTTTAATTAAATTTAAAAAAAAATTCATCAAAATACATATAAATTATTGTGAACACCTATCTATGACTAGGGCTATGATGGTAAATATAAAATAAGAAAAAGAAATCAAAGTGGTCTAACAGAAATTACGACTCGGAATATCCAAGAGAATATGTGCGCCACGTCGGAGCATTTAATGAAAAAGCTGTGTACTTTTCAGTTTTTCTCACCGCAAATGTCCTCCCATTAATCACAGTAATTAATGACGAAACCTTTTCTGTCAAAGAAATTTGTCCTACGTCATCATTAGTGTCTTCGCTTGTACTAGGTGTCGCGTCCTCGTTCAGTCGTCAGAGTTCAGTTACTGTACTAAGTACTAACAATTTCAATTTATCGTACATGCTATTGTATCATATTGCCATTCAAGCCAATCATGACGTTTCTAACATATATTTTGTTGTTCATCTATATATGTTAGTAGTTATTGATCGATCGTAAATCTGAATGCTGAACGCATAATTTTTTATAAATATTTTAATTTCAACGTGAATTTGAATGCTTCTTCCAAAAAAAATTCATCGGCATGCAGGTTCCAAGAAATTCAAGAGACTAAAACAAAGAGATTAACAGGTTAAGTCTAAATTATATTATTAATAAAAAAAAATACAAGCTTCTACATTTCAGATAATCAACAATACTATTCTTGGCACCTCATGGTTTTAAGGTCATCTTGAATGCCCAAGAACAAAGCAATATATCTCAGATATGCCCGCTACAGTGAGTTGAAGAAGAGGCCGGCGCTGCCAGGTACATGGGTTTGTCGTCTCCGGCCATGACGACGACGACCGTCGGCGCCAGATCGGCCTCGGTTGTGGTAGGTTTGATAGCCTCAGGCTTCTCTTCAGCTTCAATTGGCGAGTTGGAAGATTGTTTCCGGCGTGAACAAACCAGAATAATTAATGATATGGTGATGAGTCCCAACATCAAAGCCAAGCTGATAAAGAGGTAAGGGAGTGGGGAACTCCACCGCCAAAATGGAGTGCCGGTGGCTGAGATTGTGTTTGCTGGCCTCATATCTCTCTCTCTCTGGGTCTCTCTCTCTCTCTGAATCGGTGCAATATGAAGAGGTTGGCGACCTCAAAATTTATAGAGGGAGTCCACTACAGTACCGACCAAAAAATTTCGGTACGGTACAACTGAATTTTACTAATTCTTTCATTTGAAATACAAGTTTTTAAGTTTGTTTATAATAACAAAAAATTTATAATTTTTGAATTTATGTTATAATTTTTATGATTTACATTAAAATTGTTGTGAATTATTTTTAAGATGAATTATAAGTAACTTTAAAAGTTGTAAAAGACCCATAAAAATAATAAATGATCAACAAAAATTACAAAAAATTATAAAAATAAATTACAAAACTTATAATAACGACACGATACTAAAAATAAAAAAAGATTTTGGTACTGTATTTAGCTGTGTTAAAAATTAAGTGGTGGGAATACTAAAGGCCGAGGAAAAAAATTGAAATTATAAAGTGCCACAGGGTTTAAAGGAAGTTTCTTTATGGTGCCTCGGAACAAGATGAGTAAAACCATTGAGACTTTAACTATTTTTAATTATTTTAAGTTATTGGACACATCATTCAGTATACTGTAGACCTGAATGACCGGCTCAAGTTTCTTCTGTTCCCAATTAAAAAAATAAAAGCTATGGAAAAAGTCTTGTTGATTATGTATTTATGTTTGTGAGTTTTGGAGATAAAGCAGAAAAAAAAAAAAGAATTTTTAATGAAGGAAAAGAAAAGGAAGTGAATGCGGTACTTCTAAGACAGAGAAGAAAAAAAAAAATCATGATCACTCCTTTGTTTGAGGGTTTCATTAGGGGAGAGAAGAAAATAAAAGAGAAAAAGTCACTCTTAATTGGTTGAAAGAAAAAAGTTTTATTTTTTGATCATTTGAAGGGGAAAGTTGAGTTTCAGTTATAAATGCTAGAGGCAAAAATGATAATCACTAAATTTTCCTTTTTTTAAAAAAATATTTCCGCCATGGAAATTTACAAAAAAAAAAGGCCAAAGGACCTTCAACCATTCCTTTTCTCACATCTTTAATTCCCTTAATGGACCGTTTGATACCAAGGAGTGAAAAGAAAGAAGGAAGGAAAAATAAAATGAATAAGCTTTCTATCTTTGAAGGAAAGAAAACTATTTTTCCTCCTTTTTGTTTGGTAGGAGGGATGAAAATTTTTCATCGTTTAGTATTGTATGAAAGATAAAAAGAAATGAAAAACATGTATGTCTAATTTGTAATTCTTCCTTTAAATAGTGAATTGTGTATTTGTTCAATATATATTAAAATATATTGAAGGGCAAAAAAGTAAATTTATCTTAAAAAGTATATTGTCCCACTTTTGCCATTTTTTTTGGGGGGGGGGGGGGGAGGGGCGTAGGGGGAATTTGTGGGCAGGAGGAAAGTGCTCTCCGTCCACTTTTCTTTTTACATTTTACTTTGATACTGAACAGTGAAAAATCTTTTTATCCACCCAATTCTTTTTCTATCATTTTTCATGCACCCAATTTTCTTTCAAACCAAACAGGACTTTAAAGTATCCCTAGCAAGTGAAGAAACTTTCTCTCGATTCACTTTGGTTTTTTTCTTTCCCAATCTAACTATCCTTAGAAAGGGTCAATGCCTTTATAATGAGTTGAATAAACCAAATTACCTTCAAACTGTAAGCAGAGTACTAGATCCCATTTTGGTAATTAAAGTAAGGCATTTGCTGCAATTTTTTTCATATGTATCCGAAAATCAATTGTTCAATGCACAAAATTTTGCATGTCAACTGAGGTGTCTGCTGCCGACTGTGTGTGCCTGTGGGAGCTGGGCATTTGGTGGGTGCATGTTTTCATGTGTTCAAATGTGTGCCCATGTGGTTGTGTGTGTGTGTGTGAGTGAGAGAGAGAGAGAGAGAGGCGTGGTTCTTTGCATCAAAGAGATCATATTCTCAGATGAAATAACTTTTGCAGTACAGAAGTTTGAAGGGTATGGTCACAATCTGTCTCCCACTAAAGAAGTTGGACTGATAAATAGTTCTTATTCCTTTGGACTAAACCTAAATCTAACTTAGCTAATACATATACATACACATGCTCATCACAACATACAGAAGTTTCAAAGCTTCTCATCAGCCTGCCGACATTCTTATGGCCGACGCAGCCTTTTTCTTCCAACTTTCTAAACCCACCCTTACGTCTCCGAGCCACCACATCCACCAACCCACCTAGTAATATTCTTTTTTTTTTCCAAGATGTTCAGGCCAATTTACGTACATTTAAACTAATTCGTTAAAGTCGTGCAGACCATCCACGTCGAAATTATGGTATTCATAAGAGATAAATTCCTCTTGATTTGACTTCAATGAGTTGTCAAGATCCGAACTTCAAAAATTTGAATTTATAATTCGTCCTTATTACCAATTAACTACCATTAGGGTTACCTAGCAATATTGTTGACAGCAGATAGTATCAACCAGTCAATTACTATAAAATTTAAAGAGAAGCAACAAAATAAAAAAAATAATAAAAAAATACAAATATTTAGTGGAAATTATCATTTCATGTGTCTGCCAGAAAAGAAGATGATGTGGAATTACATCTCCCTCTAGAATGATGGATTTATTAGCCACATTTGAAACGTTAGACTTTTGACTTACTCATTTGTCCATTTTACACTAACTCTTCATATTTCTCAGTCGCCACGGCAATCAACCTAATCCATTAGCTAATTTGATATTACATTTTTCATCTTCTTTGTCAAACAATAGTTGGCCAATGCTAAGAAAATTGAGGTATTATTAGAAGAAGACCTATTTGGAAAGACTAGTCAACTTATTCTATGTTTAGGTGTTTCTCCTACACTTTGCTTAAATTTCACGATCATAATAATTGTGGTGACCAAATTTCCACGTGACGGAGACTCATACGATTTGATATTGCGATAACAAAGGTGTGGCGATAGTGTCAAGTCTACATACCCGCCACCTCATCGCACGATGAAGTGTGTGTGAGGTGATTAATAAGTGTGAGTTTTGAATTCATTTAGAATTTTGAGTCAAAACATATTATAATATTGTATATTAATAATATTATTGGAACCTAATTTATTTACATAATTTACTAATTTAATTTGTTACAATTATTGAATTAGTAGCGAGTCCTAATAAATATTGAGACTCACTATCAATCTAATAGTTGAGTAATTAAAGTAAGATCATGGTACCAAAAATAACATTTTTTTTAGGTAACTTGCCAAATAAATAAATAAATTTTTTTTAGGTCAAATTACGAAAAAAAAGAGTTAGGATCATAGGATTCTTCGCAAATAAGTCTATATATTTGGAAAATAACTACAACAAATTGGGCTGTAACTACACTGTTTAATCTATAGTAACTTCCATATAGAATAAAGAAATGTTATTTGGACAAAAAATAATGACACTTTTTGCTGACTCTCTTTGTCACAACAATTAAATAGGTAGTGAATTTTAATAAATATTTAAACCTACAATTAAATCAATGACAATAATATTGAGAGTTAACAAATGTTATCAATTTTTTTTGTCCAAGTAGTATTGCTCAAATAGAGAAACGACATATTTTACTTATGGGAATGATAGACAATACGAGGCTGTTTGGTAAGGGGGTATAAGGGGGCTTGGTAAGATGAGTTTGAGAAAAATAGTCGAAAACTCCCCCAAATCCCATGTTTGTATTAAAAATTCAGTCCCGGGTTTTTAAACCTGGCCCGTAGCTGGCCCGAAGATTAAACCTATGATCATGAGTTTCGTCAAACCTAAGATAGGGGTGGGTTTGGAAAGATGGGTAAGGGATTAAGGATCCAAAAGACAATTGTACCCCTTAACATGAGTATGAATTAGATTGATCAAGGGTAAAATAGTTATTTACAGGATAAATAATTGTTATTAATTATGATATATTCGTGAGTCCTACATGTATATATGTTGCATACCAAACATGGGTATGAACCGGATTGAATGTTGAATCTCATTTTTGTAAAGAGAGATTTGAGTTTGGAAGGGTTTGAAGAAGTCAATCTAAACCATTCCCCAAAATTCAACCAAACAAGCCATTGGAAAATACTTAAAAGAGCATTATGTGGAAATTTTTTTTGGCTAGCTAGCCCCTAGACTCTAGTTTACAAAATCAATTCTTTGCTTCAATGATTAACTTTAATACTTACTTTCCGAAAAAAAAAATGATTAACTTTAATAGTTATTTTGGTTAGTGCAAATAAATAATGACTTTGTTATATGGTACTGAATGTTCCATTACAATCATCAAAAAAAAAAAAAAAATGCATACCAATGATCTTAATAAAGGTAGAGGTTAATTTTTGACCGGATGAATACGGAAATTACAAAAATTAGTAATGTTAATGATAAATGTGTTGTGTTAGTGTTGATGATGCACAAATTGGGTTTGTACACCACCTGTCAATTGAACAGTAAAAAATGCAGTAATTGATAAGTGATAGATAGAGACAAAAGCAAGACAAGGTTTATAGTGGTTCGGTCAACGTGACCTACGTCCACTTTTAATGGTTAGGGTCGCCGGAAATTTTATTAACTCAAGTATGTAGGCAGAGTAGAGAGTTACAGGCTATGAGAGGGAGAGAAAAGATGTGCTCAATTTAGTGTGACGCCCCCCAAGTGTTGGCAGAGCTTACAATTTATAGTCGTCTCATAACGGATTTGGGTGACTTAATAGTAGCTAATCTGACAGTTATAACGGATTGAAGTAATTTAATAGTCATAACGGATTGTGGTGACTTAATAGTAATTAAATAGCTAGTCTGGCGGAACTGGCGGTCTCTTCTCAACGAGCGAGACAGTTACGGTACTCTCCATAGGACTCGGTCAAAGGATGATGTGGTGGTTGACTTCTTCCAAAGCGGCATGGATGAGGCTCTTGGATGACCATTACTCCAGAGTGTGTAGGAGGAGACTCTTGGATAACCTTTACTCCAAGATGGCTAGGAGGAGGCTCTTGGATGACCCTTGCATGCTCCCCTGCTGATGTAGCTCCTCGAACCTGAAGAGCTTGATCGGACGTAGACCACTTTGGGCGCTAAATCTCTTGGAGTTGGACTCTTAATTTAAACTAGGTTTACATCGTGGACTAGGCCCTTGGGCTTGACTCATCAAGTGTCAAACATGTTTAACCCGGTTTTGAAAAACTTGATTGTTTGAAGAAAATACTAGATTCTCTTTTTTTTTTTTTCAATTCAAAGGGTTGCTTGCAATTCAACCACTGGTCTCCCTTTAAGACGAGTTTACGGTACCCAAAAAAAAAGTATTGTACGATAAATTATTATTTTTGTAAGTATTTTTATGTGTATTTTTATCATTTTTATAGGTATTTTTATTATTTTTTGTGATACTTACAATTGATTCTAACATTTTTTGTACGATAAACAGACTTTGCTTCTTTATATAAATCTCCTCTAGCTTTTCCATGGATATAATACAACACATTATTATTACGTATTGAGTTGGTTAGTGTTGCTGTCATCGTGTTAGCATCAATGGTCAAAATTTTGTTTCAGTGCATTATTTTGGTAATTTAGGAAATGAAAACATTTCAACGTATTTTGAAAACGTTTTAAAGTGTTTCGAAAATAGAATAAAAAAAATTAAAAAATATTTTTCCAAAATATTTGTTAAAATATACCAAAATATCTTGAAATATTTTGAAAGATTCCGAAACAATTGTGCAAATGCATTGAAATTACAAAACATCACGAAACATTATGGAATACCTCAAATTATTAGAATTTCAATTCCGTCATTGATTCGTTTTGGTCTCCTTAAAAATGAAAACGTTTCGTACATTTTGAAATGAAATTTTGAAATTTTGATTCTTGGTTAGGCAAAGCATAATGAACACAAGGAATTGCTCATCACAATCCATCTGATTCTGATGCATTTCTCATAATAATTATTACCATTTTAAGTTTTATATGCCTTTTTATTTCACTTGAACTCTCCAACGTGAGGTTAGCGGTTGGACCGATAACTTCCGCCCTACTATTGAATCTTAATATTGCAGGTTTGAAGCTCGTCTCCTCTTTCCTTGTAATAGTGCACGAGAAAAAAAAGAAAAAAGAAAAAACTCCCCAACGTAGTTTGTCTACCGCACAATCGTAAGACCAATGTCCTCCCAAATATGCCGAGGATATCTCTTTGGGGGCGCAAAAGTAAAATTATGAACACAACTGTGTGTCCCATGATTAACAGTACCCAGCACAATAATTTTTTCTAAAAAAAGTTATTCTCCTAGCTAGGTTATTATTAATCTCTTCTTGTGGCCCAGACGGTATTAAAAAACAATCTGTTAGAACCGTAGTTGAGTCCTTAATGCTCCGTTTCGTATGATGAAAAAATGGAAGAATAAAAAGTTAGAAGACTGGAAAGTGGGAGGGATTGATAAAACATCATGTTTGGTAAGGAAGGAAAATATGAAGGATGAAAAAGTGGATGGATTAATTTTCCTTCCAACTCACCAAAACCAATCCCTCCAAAATCGGAAGGAAAGTGGATGGAAAGTTAATTATTTGTGTTGAGATGTATCTTATTTGTCTGCTAGTTATTGTCTGTGCCTGAAGGCACAGAGTAATAAAAAAAGTAAACAATAAACATATTTATATTCATATCCAAAATCAAATCATAAACATAGAGAAGAGATAAAAGAATTTAAGCATCGGTTTGTAGTGGGGGTGAGAGGTGGTGGGCGGCAGTGGTGGTGGTAGGAGATGGTAATGGTTGTGGTGAATGACAATGACCGTGGTGGGGGTGGTGGTGGCGGCGGTGGTGGCGACGATGACGGCGGTGGTGGTGGTGACGGCGGTGGTGATGGTGGCGACGACGACGGTGGTGGTAGTGGTGGCGGCGCGCGGCAGTGGCGATGGTGGTGGTAGAGGTAGTGGTGAGATGGTTTTAAACACTATTTTTTTTTTAAAGTATTTATGAGAAATAATTTCTAGAAATACTTTTAAAAAGTCACTCCAAACACACCCTTAGGGGCCTAACTTTCTATTAAATTTAGGGTGTTAATATTAACTGTTAGATTAACTTTAAAGAAAAATTTAAAACGATCTGAACCACGAAAAGCAAAAGTCATTTTGTTTATCTTTTGAAATTTAAATTGTAAGCTACTTTATTATATATATATATCTTTTAATATATACATTAATTTTATATAAAAATACAATGATAAAATATGTATATATATATATATATATATATTTTTTTTTTTAAAAATAAAAATAAACATGTTAATTCGCAACTCGACACGACACAATTAGTTAAATGAATTGAGTTAAGTTTGACTAATATTCGACACAAATCCATAATGACTCAACACGAATCTAATACGATACGACTTGATTGTCATCCCTAATCTTAGCCAGCACAAAAAAAAAAAAAAAAATTAGTCATTTTTATTTTCCATCCATCAAACCAAACACAAAAGAAGAAAAGTGTATCATTCATACTTTCTTTTCTTGAAGAATAGAAAGTGTATTTCTCATACTTTTCATCCTTCCTACCAAACGAAGCATAAATGATGCAACCACACAAGAATTTCAAAGGGTTAATGCTCGAGAGAGTTTCAAAATTTAACATTAAAAGTTTTGGAGATTAAAAGAATAATATTACAGAAAATTAATTTACGGACCTAATAAAAAAGACTTAATACATTGTGATGATCTTTCAGATCCCATTAGACATGATAGTCTATGGGGGCCCATTATTATTTTCATTCAACTTTATTTCTATCAAATCCTACTAGATGTGATAGTCTTATGCCCTCGATGCAACCCTTTTTAGTGGAGTGACATAATATTTACTTGTGATGCAAGATTAAAGGAAAAATTCATTATTTGACATAGTAGTGTGGAAGAAGATTATCATTTACTTTCTCATTTTCAAACAAACACCAAGTGGGAAATTACATAATAATTTTCTCTAATGAAATTTATTGATTTAACCACTCGTATACATTTGATTAATAATTTGATAATTACATCATTACTCTTGTTTTTCTTTGCACAATTAAAAAACAAAATAGTAAAAATATATATTTATGGAATTTTTTCACTAAATGTTATTTAATCTATTAATTTAATAAAAAAAATTAGTAAAAAATTTGATAACAGTAACAACGGTCTAACAAACGAAGTAATCCAAGGGGTGGCTTAGAAGAGATAGAGACAGAGACGAGCTGTAAGTCCAGACATTTTAAGTTCGAAGCTTGACAATTTTTTTAGAGTCAGACTATAAAAGATTTATCTATCATAAATTTCTTAGTCCTAATGTGGATAATCTACCTTTAACTGGACCGAGAATAAAATTAATCGAGATACACGTAAGTTAGTCAAAACACTCTTACCTTTGATATAAGAAAAACAAATGGTTTAACACAAAAATACGACCCGAAATATCCGGGAGAATATGTGCGCCACGTCGAAACATTTTATCCATACTGCCGAAATATTTTTGTCAAAAATATTTCTCCTTCGTCATCATTTGTCTCTTCGCTTGTCCGAGCCGTCGCATTCTCTTTTCAACCCCACTAGAGTTCAATTACTATACTAAAAGTTCTTTTTGATATCCTACATGTTATTCTCCACTAATTAAAAAGATAAGTGTAAAATTATTATTTTATTTCATTTTATTTTACTTTATTATTTTCACAATTAAAAATTATAAAGAAATTAAAACAAATTTCACGGCTAATATCGATATATGGTATTTCTTCGATATTATATTACCATCCAACTCAACTACGTCATTTCTAACATATTTTGTAGTTAGTATGCACATGTTAGTTTATTAGTTGACTAATTAAGGAATTAAACGTGAATTTGCATGTTAAGTCAAGTTTTTTTGAATACATAAGATTCGTATTTTGTCGGTGCAAGAGATTTAAAGGTGATTAAGTTCATCTGAGATTTATGTTATAGTCATTCGCATAAAGATTAGTTAATGAGAGATTTCTTAGTTGTTAAGGATGAGAGGTCATATCAAGGCGAAGGGAGAAAACACTAACTCATAGTCATCAGCATACAGGTTCCTAGAAACTCAAAAGACTAATACAAAGATTAACACAATGATAAAAAAAAAGAATAAATTAGGTTAATAAATTCAAATTAAGTCTAAATTATATTATTAATAAAAGAAAATACTAGCTTCAATATCTCAGATGATGAACAAAACTTTTCTTGGCAGTCATGGTTTAAGCCCATCTTGAATGCCCAAGAACAAAGCAATATATCTCAGACATGTCCGGTACAGTGAGTTGAAGAAGAGACCGGCGCAGCCAGGTACATGGGTTTGTCGTCTCCGGCCATGACGACGACGACCATCGGCGCCAGATCGGCCTCGGTTTTGGTAGGTTTGATAGCCACAGGCTTCTCTTCAGCTTCAATTGGCAAGTTGGAAGATTGTTTCCGGCGTGAACAAACCAGAATAATTAATGCTATGGTGATGAGTCCTAACATCAAAGCTAAGCTGATAAAGAGGTAAGGGAGTGGGGAACTCCATCGCCAAAATGGAGTGCTGGAGGTTGAGATTGTGTTTGCTCGCCTCATATCTCTATCTCTCTCTCTGAATCAGTGCAATATGAAGAGGTTAGTAACCTCAACATTTATAGGGAAGTATTATCTAACTGTGCTAGAGGCGGGCTTTATCACAACGATAAAATTGTTCTATTATGATTTGGAGGTCATAGATTTAAGTTGTAGAAATAATTTCTTGGTTTGTAGGGTAAAACTTCGTATATCTAACCCTTGTCAGACCCTCACACTGAGGGGAGCCTCATATATTGAGTACGTCCAATTATCTAACTGTGCTAATAATGAAATCATGGGAATATTAAGCCCCAAAAAAGGATGGAAATTAATAAGTGCAAAAGGGCATAAAGGAAGTTTCTTCACATTGAGACTTTAACTAGCTTTCCTTATTTTAAAGTTATAGGACCCATCACTGAATGGGCGGTTCAAGTGTTTTCTGTTTCCTATTATGCATATAACCGGGAAAATAAATAAAAGCTAAGGCTTCGTTTGGTTAATGAAAGAGTGACGAAAAATAGGAGAAAGAGAAAAAAAAAATGCAGATAGTAATGTGTTTGTTTCTTTTCTTTCCCAACTTAACCATCCTAAGAATGAGTCTAAAAAACCAAATTACCTTCAAACTGTGAGTAGAATACCAGATCCCGTTTTAGTATTTATTAAATTAAGTAAGATTCACTAACTTATTTGCTGGTTTATTATTCAATAAAAATATCACATACCAGTACTGACATATAACCATTTTATTTAATATTTTCTTGTCCGATGTACGGTCTCATAACGTTTAAAGAGAACGGGGAGAAGCGATCGCCAGGAACCCTAAAAGGGTACATTGAGAGGGGGGGGGGGGGGGGGGGAGTCTCTTAAGTTGTTATTAATTGAATACAAAGTTATGACCATGAGGTTACAAAGGAACACAACAAAGCGCTTAGTTATTCGCTCTTCAAAGGGAAAATAAAACATTCTTAACATCTAACTGAAACATACCCAATAATCTATTCTACACACACTCATTGTTCTAATCTATAATAATAAAACAGATTCTCCTACTTGAGCTACTTAAGCTTTGCAGTTAGAAAAATAGCACAACGATTCAGATTGTTAAATTTGACGGTTTATATTATAATTTAATTTTTTAACCTTTTAACCATAGTAATTCATTTAAATTTAAATTTTTAACCTTTTAATCAGAATAATTTATTTAAATTTTAACTTTTTAACCACACTAACTCATTTAAATTTTAACTTTTAACCTTTTAAGCACGATAATTCATTTAAATTAATTCTAACTTTTAACTTTTTTAACAAAGTAAATCACTTCAATTTTAACTTTTTAATCACAATAACTTAAATCACACATTAAAAAAAAACGTGATTTACACAAGGCACGACTTAGTTCCAAATAAAGTAAGCCATTTGCCGCAATTTTTTTCATATGTATCTGAAAATCAATTGTTTAATGCACAAATTTTGCAAGTCAACTGAGGTGTCTGCTGGCGACTGTGTGCGCCTGTGGCTGCTGGCGTTTGGTGAGTGCGTGTTTTCATGTGTTCAAATGTGTGCTCCTGTGGTTGTGTGTGTGTGTGTGAGAGAGAGAGAGAGAGGCTTGGTTCTTTGCATCATGGAGATCATATTCTAAGATGAAATAACTTTTGCAGGACAGAAGTTTTGAAGGGTATGGTCACAATCTGTCTCCCACTAAAGAAGTTGGAGTGATAAATAGTTCTTATTCCTTTGGACTAAACCTAAATCAAACTTAACTAGGATATATATATACTAGTTATTGTCTGTGCCTGAAGGCACAGAGTAATAAAAAATAGTAAACAATAAACATATTTGTATTCATATCCATAATCAAATCACAAATATAGAGAAGAGATAAAAAAATTTAAGCATCGGTTTATAGTGGGGGTGAGAGGTGGTGGGCGACAGTGGTAGTGGTAAGAGACGATGATGGTTGTGGTGGGTGGCAATGACCGTGATGGCGGTTGTGGTGGTGGTGGCGGCGAGGGCGGTGACGATGGTGGTGGTGGTGGCGGAGACGACGATGACGGTGGTGGTGGTAGAGGAGGTGGTGGTGGTTGTGGCGGTGGTGAGGGTGGCAACGGTGGTGGCGACGGCGGTGATTACAGTAGTGGCGGCAACGACGGTGATAGTGGCGGTGGCGGTGGTGGTGACGATAGTGGTAGTGGTGGTGGCGGCGACGGTGGTGGTGGTAGTAGAGGTAGTGGTGGGACGGTTTAAAACACTATTTTTTTTTTAAAGTATTTATGATAAATAATTTCTATAAGTACTTTTAAAAAGTCACTTCAAACACACTCTTAGGGGCCTATTTTTCTTATTAAATTTAGGGTGTTAATATTAGCCGTTAGATTAATTTTAAAGTAAAATTTAAAGCGATCTGAACCGCGAAAAGTAAAAATCATTTTTTTTATTTTTTGAAATTTAAATTGTAAGTAATATTATTATATAGATATGCTCATCATGATATACATAAGTTTCAAAGCTTCTCATCAGCCTACCGACATTCTTATGGCCAACGCCAACCTTTTTGTTCCAACTTTCTAAACCCACCCTTACGTCTCCGAGCCACCACATCCACCCACCCACCATTCTTGACAGTAGATATATTGAGTTTCAATTACTATCAAATTTAAAGAGAAGCAAAAAAAAAAAAGAAGCATCAAATTACTCTTTTGTCCGTTTTACACAAACTATCATTTCATATGTCTTCACACTAAAGAAGATGATGTGGAATTACGGCCTTCACATCTATTGATCGTCCGCTTTCAGGCTTTCGAAGAAGTTCTTAAAATGCATTTCATTGAGTATTCGGAATTTCTTTTGGTCAGGCCCCCCAAAAATTTAAAATTTCATCGTTATGTTAGGCATAGCACTAACATATGCACAACTATTGTCTTTTTCTTTGAATTTCACCTGTTTTTTATTGTCTTTACTTTCGAAATTGGCCTGACCCTTAATTGTCCTATCAAGCTTGTCTCATGCCCCAACGTAGCTAGGGTTTGTGTAGAAGTCAATCTTCTCAATGAAAACCTCCCTCTCTCGAGACTGATGATTTATTAGCCACATTTAAAAGGACTTACACTTTTTACTTAATCTTTTGTCTATTTTACACAAATTGTTCATATTTCTCACTGCCACGCGAGGCCACTGCAATCATCCTAATCCATTAGCTAATTTGATCATATATATACAGTTTTTTTTTTTTTATCTTCTTTGTCAAACATTATTAGCTAATGGTAAGAAATTAAGGTATTATTAAAAGACCCTTAGTCAACTTATTCTATTCTATATATGTTTGGTGTTTGTCCAATTCCTACTTAAACTTCACCATCATAGTGACCCAAGTTCCAAGTGGCAAAATCTGATAAGGTTTAAGATCATTATGGTGAGGGTGTCAAATCTATCTGTCTCGCAATTACATTGCGTGGACGGTGGTGAAGTGTTTTATAGGTGGGGTGCGATCACACCAGCACTAATGCACCAGATTTCACTAGAACTCAGCAGTTAAGCGTACTTGGGCGAGAGTAGTACTAGGATGGGTGACCCTCTGGTAAGTTATCGTGTTGCACCCCTTTTAAAAAAAAAAAAAGAAAAGTGTTTTATCGGTGTGAGTTATGAATTTTGATTGTATATTCCATTTTAAAATTGTGCATGTATGAACCAAAACATACAATATTTTATAGGGTAAGGTTACGGTACCGAAAATTTTAATTTTGGCCAAATTCCAGTTTAACCCCATGTGGTTTGTGTTTTGAGCAGATGACCCCCTTATACATTGGAAATAAGCACATCACTCTCTTGTGGTTATAGACTAAACTGTAACTGTTAGGTTTTTCATCAAAACAGATGGAAGTGGTGAGGATGCATTGCTCTGGCGATTGGTAAACGAAGTAATCAAGTTCCCTCCAAAATATATATAGCTAAATGTCAAAAATGGCCCTCTTATGCTGTGTTAAAAGCTTCAAATTTTCATTTCCTTCGGAAGCTGTTGTTTGGAGTTGGTCTAGAGCTGGACTTACTGTTTTTTGGAACTGAAGGAAGGAAGCTACCATAAAAAAAAGTAATTTATTTAAGCATGTTTTTTAAGTAATATGATAAAGATTATGCCTTTCTTATTCTAATTATTTTCGTTTAAAATGTGTGTAACAACTTCATAATAATGTTTTGTTAGAATTGGATGTCATACTCGAGCAACTCAAGGGGATGAGAGCCTATGGATTTGAGGTTCAGTACCCAAATATGTGCATGTGGGCGTAAAACAATAATCAAAGTGGTTGATTCCGAGAAACCGTCGAAGGAAAGATTGTATTATGTTTATGGGACTAAACAAATCCTTAGTAGTCATCATTAAGAAATCGAAGCCCCAACTTCGATTCATAAGGAAATCGAAGTCCTAAATCGAACTCTAGTTTTTTGCCCTAATATTTCTCCTCTTTTGTAAGTTAGACTTTGTGCGTTCAATTGAATGACTGAGATTAATGGGTAGATGCTATTTATATTTGAGGGTATTGTAATAATTTTATAATCACCATTAACGGAGTGAGCTGTACAGTTTAGTCCATAAGCACAAGGGGGTGATGTGCTTATTTCTGAAGCATAAGGAGGTCATCTGCTCAAGGCACAAACCACGATGGTTTAAATTGAAATTTGCCCTTTAATTTTTTTTAGATTAAATTATCTCAAAAGTGCGATTGATCACAAATAACTTTAATTTAGTATAATCTAAATAGATTGACCTATAACCGCACTCTTTATTTAATAATTCTTTCGGTATAAAAGTAGTTTTTTTTGATATCATAGATTTTCTCCACATGTATAATGTGGATGCCAGAAGTACCAATTATGTTGATCCCTTTTAGTAATGGCGAGTGACTAAGTTTCAACACGTTAAGTTCTCTATGTTGATAATTGCCTTTTTTATTTTTTAAAGAATCACAATGAATTAAAGATAGTTGGTGCATATTTTTTATATGGGAATGATTGTACGAAAATTAAATAATCTATTAATGCGAATTATAAATGTGTTATATTAGTGCCAAACACGTTTAACCCGATTTTATAAAACTTAGTAAGAAAAAAAATGCTAGATTCTTTTCTTCAATTTTCTTAGTCTAGTATTGTATGAATTGTTACATTATTAAATAATTTTTTTTATTTAATTTTGTTAGGAAGTGGTTCAAGCAGATTTTCAATTTTTGAATGTCATGACTTTGATTGAGAGTAAAAAGATGTTAGAAAGCTATCTCCAATGAAAATTTAAACCCTTATCTAAATTTAAATAAAAAAAGGGTAAAAAGCTTGAGTTGGTATAAACCTCTCCAATTGAGAAACTCAAATTTAAAAGAAGAGAAATCCAAATTTAAAGGAAGAGAAACCCAAATTTAAATGAAAACAAACCCAAATTGAAAAGAGGGTAAAATATGATCATTAGATCTTTAAACAATAAATTTGAGTGTCTCCCTCGAATTGGGTTTAAAAAAAGTTCCACTTCATTTGGTATGGGTATGAGTCTAGCATTGGATAAACATTTTAGAGCATTTTTACTTAAATTTAAATTAGAGTGTAAAAAAAAGTAAGGACCGGAGACGCTCTAAGCTTGTGATTTCAAATTCAGATAGTTAGGGGACGATGATATGAATATGACTCAAAACTAACATAACACAACCAAAATGAGTAATGCTATATGAGTCCTAGTATTTATTGGAATTTACTACTTATTTAATGATTGTATTTATTAAATCTAATTTTTAAATCTGATGATACTTAAAATAAACCCCAGACACGAGCTCAGGAAAAGAACTCAGCTCTGGAGGTCAGGGAAGATAAGCCGAGCTCATCCAGCCATGGTCTGAGCTCGACCAGTCAGCACTTGTACTCCCAGCTGAAGACACAAGATGATAAATGCTAAGAGGACAGCAAGTCGACAGCAGATACCATCATAAGGAGAATAAAGGCAGTCCAAGGTATGAAATCTGTAACCAACCACGATCCTCTCCTAAAATCAAGGAGAGGATCTCATGGAGAAAGGCGAAGATTTATACCAGGAGGAGACCTTGAAAGCCGGCCGAATGGATTTTAGGCGATTCCGGGATTATAGATGGAGATAGGGCTTGATCCCTTCAAGATAGGAAATAATTCCGAATTAGAGGTAAGCATGAGACTATAAAAGGGGGGGGGGGGGACAGCCTCCATTGAAGAAAGAAAAACGACTAGAAACCCTAATACCCTGAGTATTCTACTGTAATACGTTCAACTGAATCAATAAGAAGGAGAGGAGCCATCTGACTCCATTGCAGAGTGGACTAGCCGAGCTCAGGCCGGTGAACCACTATAATCTTGTCTTGTTATCATCCCTTCCCCAAATCCCCAAAACATCAACATGCATTATCAAGCACGAGCCTTGTAGCTCAGACACAGTACTTAACTCCACCCAGATCGTTGATTCCATAGCTCATTCGCGCAGATTTACACCATCAGTTTGGCGCCGTCTGTGGGAACGACTGTTCCTATTACAAATAAGCTGATCTCTCAGTGACTGATGGTAACAACTCGAAATATGAGCAAAAGTCAAACAAACCTACCACGAGTGCAAGATCCGCAGGAAGCCACCAACGGCAGACAACCCGAGAACGTCCAAGGGACTAATTTCCCAATTAATAACGAGATGGAGGCCCTTCGCCTCGTCAACCAGCGCCTGTTAAGGGAAAATGAAGAGCTATCAAGGCTCATACAACGCCCACAGGAGGCACGACCGGCCCAAGAAGGCCAGAATAATCCCCCTCCTAGGGAACAACGACACTGGGACCCCCTTAGAGAGGTCAACGAAGGGGGAGAAAGCAGTCATACCAGGGGGCATGTTCCTTACCTACCCCCTAGGAATGGCCACAATGAGGAAGTGCAAAGCCAGAACGATGGGGGTGAGAGGGACGATTATTTCCCTTACCCGCAAGACAGGAGGGAACAGCATTGGGAGCAACGCTTCAAAGACATCCAGCAAGAGCTCAGCCACATGAAGGAGGCTGTAAAGGGCAAGGCTCCGGTTACAATGGACGTCTTGGTGCAACAAACCGAGTCCCCATTCACCACTGGAGTGCTGCACTTTCCTCTCCCACCAAAGTTCAGGATGCCACAAATAGAAGTCTTTGACGGAACAAAAGATCCCGTAGATCATCTCAACACTTACAAGAATCAGATGGAGCTGCATGGATATCAGGATCCTGTACGTTGCAGAGCTTTTGCCATCACACTGAAAGGCTCCGCCCTAGCCTGGTTTCACAGGTTCCCGCCAGCCTCGATCTCATCCTTTAAAGAGTTCTCCATAGCTTTCGTATCTCACTTTATAGGAGCCCGAATATACAGAAAGTCGAGTTATCACCAACTGAATGTAAAACAGGGGCCACAGGAAAACCTGAGGACTTATGTCCAAAGGTTCAATTCGGAGACTCTAAAAGTGGACGTTCCAGACGAAAAATTCGCCATCACTGCCTTTATTGCAGGGTTGGGAGTGCAATCAAAGGATCTAATGTTCTCCATATCAAAGAATCCATAGGCCAGTATGGCTGAAGTGCTAGCCAAGGCAGAGAAGTATATAAATGGTGAAGAGACACTCCTTTCCAAAGTAGGGGGTACGTCCTCACGAAAGGAAAAGGAAAAAGGGCGAGAGCGGTCTCCCAGAAGAGATAGGGACCGCTCGCCAAAGAGAAGAGGAAATGTCAGAGATCGCCTGGGCCCCATGCAGCCTGAACTACAGCCCAGATATGGACCCCAGCGATTCACCCCACTCACCGCCGCTGTGTCGCAAGTTCTGTATGAGGTCTAAAACGAGAAGTTCTTAAGATGGCCACCTCGGATGAAGGCAGATCCAGCCAAAAGAGACCCCACTAAGTACTGTGATTACCACAGAGATCATGGTCACCACACTGATGACTGCATTCAGTTAAAGAAGGAAATTGAGTTCTTAATCCAGCGAGGTCAGCTACGCCGTTTCATATCCCATGACAACCAGAACCGAGCTCTTCCACCTCTACCTCCTCAGCAGCAGGCACCTGCACCACATCAACAGCCTCTAGGTGAGATCAAAGTGATATCTGGAGGGTTCGCGGGAGGCGGAGAATCTAGCTCAGCCAGGAAAGCACACCTCCGCCGGATCAGAGCCGAAGAAGCTCTCGAAGTGCACGCTGTATCCAAAGCACCACGCTTAGATACAGCTATCACTTTTTCAGATGCTGATTTGGAGGGATGCCAGTACCCTCATGATGACCCATTGGTGGTGCGAGCTGTGGTGGCTAATAGAACTGTTCATCGGGTTCTAATCGATAACGGGAGCTCGGCAGATATCATCTTCGCACCTGCATTTGACAAGATGGACATAGGCAGGGAGAGACTCGAACCTGTAAACACTCACTTGCTGGGATTCTCCGGAGAAAGGGTACTCCCCCTGGGCTCGATCCAACTCGTGCTCACCCTAGGGGACCCACCTTGCCAAGCCACCACAACCGTGAAATTCGTAGTGGTCGATGCACCCTCTGCATATAACATCTTGCTTGGAAGGCCATCTCTTAATTCTATGAAGGCAATCCCATCTGCCTATCACCTGGTTGTCAAATTCCCGACAGAAAATGGAATTGGGGTAGTCAGAGGAGACCAGCGCATAGCCAGAGAATGCTACATGGCTTCTGTAAAAAGGAAGGAGGTCGAGAACATCCAATTGGATGAACTCGACATGAGAGATGAAATGGAGACAAGACCAATGCCCTCCGAAGAGTTGGAACCAATTCAGCTTGATGGGAAACCGAAACACCTAGTTTATGTAGGTTTTAGACTGAACGCTGAGCTCAAAAGTCTCCTCATCCGGTTCCTAAAGGAGAATATAGGAGTGTTTGCTTGGAAGCAAGAAAACATGGAAGGAATTGACCCTTCGGTTATTACCCATAAACTAAGTGTAAACCCAACTTGCAAGCCCGTCAAACAGAAGAGGAGGAGCTTTGCCTCCGAAAGGCAAAGGGCAATTAATGAGGAGGTCAGCAAACTCCTCCATGCCAAGGCCATCAGAGAAGTTGACTACCCTACCTGGTTGGCGAACGTCGTTCTCGTCAAGAAGACCAATGGCAAGTGGCGGCTGTGCATCGACTTCACTGATCTTAACCGAGCATGCCCCAAAGACAGTTTTCCCTTACCTCGGATCGACCTAATAGTGGATGCCATAGCCGGACACGAGCTGCTTAGTTTCATGGACGTCTTCTCAGGCTACAATAAGATCAGGATGGATCCCAATGACCAAGAGAAGACCTCCTTTGTAACTGAACAGGGAACATACTGTTATCAGGTCATGCCTTTCGGATTAAAGAACGCTGGAGCCACCTACCAGCGGTTGGTGAATAGGATGTTCCAAAGGCAAATAGGAGCTTCTATGGAAGTTTACATCGATGACATGTTGGTGAAGTCACTAAAAGCAGAGCTCCACATTGAGCACCTAGCCGAATCATTCCAGATTCTAAAGAAGTACAAGATGAAGCTCAACCCTGCGAAATGCGCATTTGGGGTCTCGGCAGGGAAATTCCTGGGTTTTATAGTTAGCAGCAGAGGGATTGAAGCTAACCCAGAGAAGGTTAGGGCAATGGTGGAGATGCAGTCACCATCCAACACAATGGAGGTGCAACGCTTGACAGGCAGGATAGCTGCCTTGAGCCGTTTCGTGTCTAGATCAAGTGATAAATGCCAGCCATTCTTTCAGATATTAAAAAAGGCGTTCCAGTGGGATGCCAAGTGTGAAGAAGCATTTAAAGCCTTGAAAGATTATATGAGCTCTCCTCCTGTTCTGGTGAGCCCTTTAGAAGGGGAGGTCCTTACCCTCTACCTGGCGGTTTCAGATTTTTCGACAAGCGCAGCACTGGTTAGGGAGCGAGACATAGCTCAGCAACCAGTCTACTACTGTAGCAGAGCTCTGAGAGGGGCAGAGGAGAGGTATCCAAAGATGGAAAAGCTCGTCTTAGCGTTGGTGACAACAGCCAGAAGACTCAGGCCCTATTTCCAGGCTCATACTATCGAGGTCCCAACAGACCAGCCGATGAAGCAAGTGCTACATAAGCCAGAGTCGTCGGGGAGGTTGGTTAAATGGGCCATAGAGCTCAGTGAGTTTGACATTAGATACAAGCCAAGAACTGCCGTCAAAGGGCAAATTTTGGCGGATTTTATTGCAGAGTTCACAGGAGTAGTGCCCATGGAGACCACAGATTTAACGCCAGACCTCCCCATATGGAGACTTTCTGTAGATGGAGCTGCCAATGCTCAGGGAAGTGGTGCAGGAATGATCTTGACCTCCCCAGAAGGGATAGATGTTGAGTATGCCCTTAGATTTGGGTTCAAGGCTTCAAATAACGAAGCGGAATATGAGGCTGTCATCGCTGGGCTCAATCTTGCGTATTCTATGGAAGCAGAGCAGCTAGAGATCTGCAGTGACTCTCAACTGGTGGTAAAGCAGATAGAGGACTCCTATGAAGCGAGAGGCGAAAAGATGGTTCTATATCTCAGAAAGGTACGAGAATTAATAAAGAAATTTGTGCAGGTTAAGGTCAGACATGTGCCTAGAGCAGAGAATGCACGAGCAGATGCACTGGCAAGGTTAGCAACGGCCTCACAAGAGGATTTGGATAGGCTAATACCGGTGGAGCACCTTCCAGAACCTTCAGTAAGTATCGAAGAAGAAGACATATTATCAATCGGAGCTCAGACAAGTTGGATGGACCCCATCATTGGGTACCTGCAAAGTAGGACGCTGCCAAGCGATGCCAATGAGGCTTCCAAGCTGAGAACCAAGTCAGCCAGATTTTCCTTGTTGCAAGGACATCTGTACAAACAGGGGTTCTCAACACCTCTCCTTAAGTGCGTGGGAGATGAAGATGCCAACTATATACTCAGGGAAGTACATGAAGGGATATGTGGCAATCACATAGGAGCTCGGGCCTTGGCAGGAAAAATACAGAGACAAGGGTATTATTGGCCAACCATACTCAAAGACGCCACCGATTTAGTAAAAAGATGCAAGACTTGCCAGGAACATGCCAATATTTCCCATTGTCCACCCGAGCTACTAACATCGGTGGTAAGCCCATGGCCCTTTCAGTAGTGGGGTTTGGATATTCTTGGACCCCTTCCCACCGGTGTGGGGCAATGCCAGTTTGCTATCATAGGGGTGGATTATTTCACCAAATGGGCGGAGGTCGAACCTTTGGCAACAATCACTGAACAAAAAATCCAAAACTTCGTTTGGAAATCGATAGTTTGCAGATTTGGAATTCCCAGGGCGGTGGTGTCTGACAATGGAAAACAGTTTGACAATTCAAAATTTAAAAGCTTTTGTGCTGAGCTTGGGATCAAGAACTACTTCTCAGCGCCTGCACATCCTCAGTCCAATGGGCAAGCAGAGGTCACTATCAGAACCATAAAGACAGCTCTCAAGACCAAGCTGGAAAACCTGAAAGGCAAATGGGTGGAATACATCCCTGAGGTATTGTGGGCCTACAGGACCACTGCCAGGTCTGCAACTCAGGAAACCCCCTTCGCTTTGGCCTTTGGAACCGAAGCAGTGGCCCTTGTCGAAGTAGGGCTTCAGTCACCAAGGGTGGAGTTTGCAGATGCCGAACTCAATGATGAATCTCTCCTATTGAACCTCGACCTCTTGGATGAAAAGAGAGACAGAGCTCTGCATCGTGTCCGAATTTACCAAAGAAAGACCACGAGATACTACGACAGAAAGGTCAGGCACAGAAGTTTCAAGGTTGGAGACTTGGTACTTAGGAGGCTTCTACTTGCAAGAAAGGATCCCACGCATGGAAAATTGGGACCCAATTGGAAAGGGCCCTATATCGTGTCAAGGGTAATCAGACCAGGGAAATACGAATTGCAAACAGAGGAGGGAAAGATCCTACCTCACTCTTGGAATGCCGAGCACCTTAAGAGGTTCTTTCAATGAGTATTACTTGTAATAGAGCTATTTCAACAAAAAATAAGTCTTTTATTCACCCTTATATGGTTTCCAAAGTAAAGGAATGCGCAATAAGCACTACAACGAGCGATAAGCTTTTAGGCTTATGAAAATACAAGATGAGCTCCTCAGCTCATAAACAAACGATAAGCTTCTAAAGCTTATAAAAATACAAGATGAGCTCTTCAGCTCATAAACAAGCGATAAGCTTCTAAGCTTATAAAATACAAGATGAGCTCTTCAGCTCATAAACATACGATAAACTTCTAAGCTTATAAAATACAAGATGAGCTCCTCAGCTCATAAACAAACGATAAGCTTCTAAAGCTTATAAAAATACAAGATGAGCTCTTCAGCTCATAAACAAGCGATAAGCTTCTAAGCTTATAAAATACAAGATGAGCTCTTCAGCTCATAAACATCCGATAAGCTTCTAAGCTTATAAAAATACAAGATGAGCTCTTCAGCTCATAAACATCCGATAAGCTTCTAAGCTTATAAAATACAAGATGAGCTCTTCAGCTCATAAACATCCGATAAGCTTCTAAGCTTATAAGATACAAGATGAGCTCTTCAGCTCATAATCGAACGATAAGCTTCTAAGCTTATAAAATACAAGATGAGCTCTTCAGCTCATAAACATACGATAAGCTTCTAAGCTTATAAAATACAAGATGAGCTCTTCAGCTCATAAACGAACGATGAACTTTTAGGCTTATAAAATGCAAGATGAGCTCTACAGCTCATAAACTAGCAATAAAACTTCTCATCCTGTAAGGTTGAGATGAGCTCTTTAGCTCATACAAGCTTCTAGGCTAATAAAATTCAGGGCTGGTCTCTTCTTGGAGACACCAACAGTCAAATTCAAAGCTGGCCTCTTCTTGGAGACACCAACAGTCAAATTCAAAGCTGACCTCTTCTTGGAGGCACCAGCTGTCTTCCCCCACGACTAGTGGTCCCTGTATACTGCCTACACACCTGAAGATCACCAACGAAGTCAGTTGGGAACTAAGGTCAGTTCAAACATGATCTTCTGTTTTCCATCAACATTAGTGGTTCGACCTATAGAATCAGTCAAGGACCAAGGTCAGTGCAAGCATGATTTTCTGTTTCCCATCCACGTTCGTGTTCTGAACACGAAGAATGTGCTGAAATAACCTAACAGAATTCGAGATGAGCTCCTCAGCTCATAAGGAATTGCGCATCCAAAAATGAAAGATCTGGCATTCAGAATATCCAACAGTACAAATGTTCAGAGAAATACAAGGAAAGTCATAGTTTGGCAGCGCTCAAAGAAAGAAGAAAATACATAGGGGCAGAGCTCTTAGTTCTTCTTAAGCTGAGACTTCAGCTCGGCCACTTCCATCTTCAGGCGAGCATTTTCTTCCTTTAGCTCATCTCTCTCTTGCTCAGCCTTATGGAGCGAATCAAGAAGCTTTTGACCTGCTGGTGTGAGAAAGATAGTGGATAGAGAGTCAGGGGAAAAAGAGCCATCCCTCCTACGCCTCTTTGAGCTAGCACCAGCATCCCCGTCCTCATCAGAATCCCCTTCCTCATCAGAATCAGAGAAAGAGGTCCAAGAAGAATAGGGGACAGAGGAAAACTCAAATTCAGTAGCCTCAGCCCCAAGCAGATAGAGGTTTGCACTCGTCATCAGCATAGAATAAGTCATAGACTCAGCAAGCAGCAGCTTGTTGATATTCACCATCCCTGGCACGTCCAGATCAGGTGGACCTGCACAACAAAAATATAATAAGAAGATATCTTCAAAAGAAAGTATTCAAAAGAGCTCGGCCCGAGCTTACCAATACGAGAAAAGCTCTTCCAGGACCGTGGGATCCTAGCTTCACGACAACGATCCTCAGTGGACCTCCAAGACTCTCCAGAAACGAAAAAGAAACGTGTGGACCATCCTTCGGGGTTGGAGGGGAGCCCCAGAACCAAAGGACGTAACTTAGAATTCCTCCAACGGAAAAAGCTGAAGCAGGGGGCATCATCCTCCTCAATCTCGAAGAAGTACAAAAACTCAGACACATAAGGGAACCTGCCGAGGCCATGTAGTCGACAGAACAAGAAGAAGCTTACCATAGCGGCCCACCCTCGTGGAGAAAGGCGAGACGGACATAAGCCGTAGTAGGCTAGAACTCGTCCTATGGCTGGGTGGATGGGAAGGCAAAGTCCCATGTCCATGACACTTTCAAAAAAGCAGACTTCCCCTCGAGGAAGGAAGTTGCAAGGTTCATCTGGAGTAGGGACTCTCAAAGGCAACTCAAGATCAAGAAGGAACCGTCTCTTGATGGTTTCCAAATCAGAGGGCTCTGGGGTGGAAGGAGATAGGTAACGACAGTGTCACTTCCATTCGATTCCGAAGGAAGTCCGCTCCTCGAACAAAGAAGAACCAGGGGCCGCCATTAAAGATCAAGATCAAGAACAGAGGGTAACCACGAAGGATCAAGAAGATAGAAGAATGGACCTCAGAAGACTTGAACAGGCTTGGAAGGTTTTTTTTTTTTAGGAAACCAAAAGCCACGTTAAAGGGAGTTGGCTGTCTTTCTAGTTTCTTAATTAATAAAAGTGGTTGCGGTTATGGAAAATGGTTGGGAAAAAAGGCGGGAAAAGAAATCAGCATAAGACTACCCCTCCTATTGCGCTCAAAACAACCGAAGAAAATTCGGACCCCACCCAAGCAGAATATCCTTCATAATCGAGCTTAGCCCAGTCAAAAACAGAGCACCTGTATGGCAAGCCTTGGAGAACTGCAGTTCTAAAGAGCCCTGCTCACAACAGAATGAAAAGGTTCCTGATGGGTTCCTCAGTTCAACAAAAGAACTCAGTAACTCAGAAGGTCCATAGTCTTGCTTGAAGAAGGACTGAAGCACTTCTCAGAATAAAGCAATGAAATTTGCTATTTACTTCAGAAAGGGTCTATTAAAAAGAGCCATAGAGCTCAGAAGGAACTTTTAAGTTCAGACAAAAGAGCCCCGAAGCTCAGCAAGAACTCCTAAGTTCGCAACTCGAGCCATGTAGCTCAGAATGAAGAAGAAGAGGATAGGGATCCCTAAGATACCAACTGTCGAGCTCAACAGCTCAGAAGAAGCTATTGAACACAACACCAAGTCTTTTACACTCTTCGAATTTAGTAATCTTGCTTCAAGAAGTGCTCAGCCCCCCTCAAAGCAAAGGGGGGCAAAGGGAGTGCAAGGAGAAAAGAGAAAAGTTCAGAAGGAGTGCATGGAGAAAAGAGGAAAGTTCAGAAGAATAAGAAATCAGGACAAAACCATCTGGCTTATATCTCAAATCACAACACATTACACATCACAATTCAAGGCGAGATTCAAAAAACGCCCTACGAAATTTATATTCCAAAACGCAAGTTCAAAGTACAAAGGGAAATAAAAGTTACATAAGCACAGGAAAAGCTCTAAGTATCTAGAGAGGGAGTAATCGAAGGATCTTGCAGTTCGGTAGAGGGGCCCTCAGCAATAGAAACAAAGGGGGAGTTTCCAGAAATGCCATGGGACCCTGTTCCCGTCGGTTCCTGATCTTGAGCAAGGGACTCAGTCACCAAGTTAGCTGGAAACGGTGTAGCAATAGGAACGGCAGGATCCGCAGTGGGGAGCTCAGGAGTCACGACAAGAGCTCCGGAGGTCCCAGAGACAGGAATGTCTTGACTCAAGGCTGCAGCATGTGGGACCGAAGCATTCCCCTCATCATCAGAGCCAGACTCTTCCATTTCTTCCTCAGTAGGGATAGGAAAGTTGAAGTCAAGATCTGGGAAAGTTTTGATAGCCTTGCGCCTAAAGGCAAGCCATCCGGTAGCCCACAAAGTGGTGGCCTCATCTCTTAGCTCGACAATCTCATTATCTCTCTGAGTGACTAAATCTTTCTGCTCCCCGAGCTCTTCGCAGAGCTTGCCGTTCGCCTCACTGAGGGCGAGATAATCTTGATTAGCCCGGATGAGCTCTTTCTTGGTGTCAAAAGCCTCCTGGTTAGCCTTGGACCACGCCTCAACCTTAAGCTGCAGGTCGTCCTTAACTAACCTTAGCTCATCTCGAGCTTTCTTTTCCCCTTCCTCAGCTCTGACCTTGACAGTTAATGTATGTTTGAGGTCGGAGGCTAGTTTCCCCGTGTGCTCTTTGAGGCTCTCCACCTGGGCTCTGAGGTTCTCGCTCTCAAGGGATAATTCAGAAACTTTGACTTTATATGTCTTCAGAACCTTAAAAGAGCTCTCTTGAGAGCGAACCCGGTGCAGCAGACCTTTCGCATGGAGGGCAGCCTGTGAATAAAAAGAAAATTCAGCAAATTGCGTTAGACCACGAAATGAAAATAAGTAAAGGGGGGAAAGTGCTAGCACTTATAGCAGCTGCTCCCTGAAGAGCTGAAGAGATGGACTCCTCAAGGGGCATAGAAGCAGCCTTCAGGACATCAGACTCAGAAAAAATAGAGGAAATGGCTCCTGCAGCAAGATCCATGTTTTCAAAAAAAGAATCCTCGTCTTCTTCCTCAGATTTTCTCTCTGTCTTCCCAGAAGCAGTGTATGAGAATTTACTGGGCTGGAGGTCAGGGATCACTCCCAAAGCTTTCTCAACCTCAGAGGAAGAAGGGGAAGCCTGATCTCCCCCTTGAACAGACACCAACCCAGGATGGGCCACTGGAGGAGAAGAGGTGACTGCATTTTGAGGGATGCCGGATGAGGAAGGCGGTGTCTTGATGGGAGCCGACTCTGTAGTAGCAGAGGGGGGTGAAGACACCTCCAACCTGGGAATTTAGCCTGGGTGTTTGGACCACTCCCAAAGCTAACTCGGGCCTTGCGCTTGCCAGATTTGCCACTTTTCATCAGTTCCGCAACTTTAGCCTGAAGCTCTTCTGGAGTAGACTTCATGGTAGAAGGACTTGGAAGGTCTGGATGAAGTAGGGAGATGTAAGGGGAAAAAGAAGAGAAGGAAGAGTGACGAAGAAGAAAAGAAAGAGAGTGACAATGAAATTACCTTCGTCAGCCCCTAAAACAGATAATAGAATCGCTAAGGTCACCACAGGAGGACTCAGTCCTAGCTGCACCAAATTTCGTGACTCAATCAGGTCGGCGTACCTCTCCGATTTGATCTTCGCCAACTTCGCTAGCACTTTCTTATCTTCGGGGCTGAGCTCAAGACGACCACCTGAAAAGAAGAAAGTATGCAAGTAAGAGAAAGGCAAGAGACCTATAAGTTCCAGATCAGAGCTCAGTCTACTCAAGTGAAGACTCACGCAAATTATCTGGTTCAGTCCAAGCCGAAGGGATACCGAGAGTATCTGTCTTATCAGCAGGATTGTACTCCCAATTGGTGCCCCCGACAAAAAAGAAATGTTCCTTCCAGTGCTTATGAGAGGTCGGAATGTTAGAAATAAGTTGCCTGACGTTGGCGCGCTTAGAAGCATACAAGAAGCCCTCAGAGGTCGGTTTAACGTTAAAGAACTCCAGAAACAAAGAAATGCTAGGAACCCCGAGTTTATGCTTCTTAAAGATGACTAGAAGACCGACCAGGACTCCGTAGAAGTTGGGGGAAATCTGGGAAGGACACACATGAAAATGTTGCAGAACAGCCTTGATAAAGGGGTGTAGAGGAAAGCGAAGACCGTTATCAAAGGCGGCAAGAAAGAAGCAGACCATATTGCGTACTTGTTCTACATAGTAGACGGATCTATCTGGGCACCAGGGTTCGACCCTAGGAGGAAAACTGTACCGAACTTTATAAGCTTTCATTAGCTCAGGGGCCTCTCTACTATAGCCCACAGACTCGGCATGCCTGAAGGCAGACCCCAAATATGAGGTCTTTTCTTCAACCCCGACTCCACTCACCTTAACTTTGCCTTTATCAGGTCTGGGGGGCATAGGAGAAGAGGTAGAAGGAGGTTCCTCGGTGCCAGCCTCAGCCTCTCCAGCCTCCACACCGGGAAAGTTGTCAATTTCATCGCCAACATCCCCCAAATCGGTGTCTTCAGATCGATCCCCTAGTAGGGAAACAGAGGAACGAGTAGCTCCAGAAGAAGCCGACATAATAGGAAGAGAAAAAGGAAGATTAAAAGAACGGTAAAGGGAAGGGGCACTGATCAAGCACTCTCTAATGACCCTTGGGTCAGCACAGTAACTCCCAACGGCAAGAATGTGGACTATAGAGCACCAATCTACGAAGTGAGGAAGTGGGGCTAGGCAATGGTCACGATTCCAAAAGTAAAAGAACCGAAAGGCCCAAAAATGTAACAACCACCTCGAATTCGAGGGATCCAGAGCAGAGGAAGAAGTGAAAGGGGCAAAGGACGTACCTAACCCAGGAATAGCGGCGAATGGAGGCTTGGAGCAAAATCAGAGGAAGGAGGCGATGCGAGTCTTCAACACGAAGGCTGGGAATTCGTTTTCAAACAAGAAATCAGGAAAGTTTGAGTAAGATCGTCTGAAATCACGAGAAGAACAGAGACGAAGAAGTAGAGAAGAAGATGAATAGCGTGTAGAAACGGTTCAGGTAGCCGTTTTGGGCATTTAAGACTGGGGGAACGTGGGCTAAGACATGCGCGGGAATCGAGGGGAGTCATGATTTCTGCAAACCGTCAAAAATCTTCAAGTCACGTGCTAGCCACGTGCATATCTAACTCTGTCTGGAATACAGGACAGCCCCTGCCTGAGATCCTAAGGTAAGGGCTGGGGGGTAACTGATGATACTTAAAATAAACCCCAGACACGAGCTCAGGAAAAGAGCTCAGCTCTGGAGGTCAGGGAAGATAAGCCGAGCTCATCCAGCCATGGTCTGAGCTCGACCAGTCAGCACTTGTACTCCCAGCTGAAGACACAAGATGATAAATGCTAAGAGGACAGCAAGTCGACAGCAGATACCATCATAAGGAGAATAAAGCCAGTCCAAGGTATGAAATCTGTAACCAACCACGATCCTCTCCTAAAATCAAGGAGAGGATCCCATGGAGAAAGGCGAAGATTTATACCAGGAGGAGACCTTGAAAGCCGGCCGAATGGATTTTAGGCGATTCCGGGATTATAGATGGAGATAGGGCTTGATCCCTTCAAGATAGGAAATAATTCTGAATTAGAGGTAAGCATGATGCTATAAAAGGGGGGGGGGACAGCCTCCATTGAAGAAAGAAAAACGACTAGAAACCCTAATACCCTGAGTATTCTACTGTAATACGTTCAACTGAATCAATAAGAAGGAGAGGAGCCATCTGACTCCATTGCAGAGTGGACTAGCCGAGCTCAGGCCGGTGAACCACTATAATCTTGTCTTGTTATCATCCCTTCCCCAAATCCCCAAAACATCAACATGCATTATCAAGCACGAGCCTTGTAGCTCAGACACAGTACTTAACTCCACCCAGATCGTTCATTCCATAGCTCATTCGCGCAGATTTACACCATCAAAATCTATTTTTTAAGTATACGTAACATTTCTCCAACCAAAATATATTATAAACCTAAAATGAGAGAGAAAATGTCAGGGGAAGGGAGAAACACTAACTCATACTCATCAACATACGGGTTCCTAGAAACACAAAAGACTAAAACAAAAGATTAACGTAAGGATAAAAATAGAGAATAAATTAGGTCAATAAATTGATATTAAATCTAAATCTTATTATTAACAGAAGAAAATACAAGCTTCTATATTTTAGATGGTGAACAGAACTTTTCTTGGCAGTCATGGTTTAAGGTCTTCTTGAATGCCCAAGAACAAAGCAATATATCTCAGACATGTCCGGTACAGGGAGTTGAAGAAGAGACTGGCGCTGCCAGGTACATGGGTTTGTCATCTCCGGCCATGATGACGACTACCGTTGGCGCCAGATCGGCCTCGGTTTTGGTAGGTTTGATAGTCACAGGCTTCTCTTCAGCTTCAATTGGCAAGTTGGAAGATTGTTTCCGGCGTGAACAAACCAGAATAATTAATGCTATGGTGATGAGTCCTAACATCAAACCTAAGATTATAAAGAGGTGAGGGAATGGGGAACTCCATCGCCAAAATGGAGTGCTGGAGGTTGAGGTTGTGTTTGCTGGCTTCATCTCTCTCTCTCTCCGTGGGTTTCTCTCTCTGAATCAGTGCAATATGAAGAGGTTGGTGACCTCAACATTTATAGGGAAGTATTATCTAACTGTGCTAATAATTAAATCATGGGAATACTAAGCCCCCAAAAAAGATGGAAATTCTAAAGTGCCACAGGGCTTAAAGGAAATTTCTTCATAGTGCCATTGAGACTTTAACTAGCTTTCATTATTTTAAGTTATTGGACACATCACTGAATGGCCGGTTCAAGTGTCTTCTGTTTCCTATTACGCATATCACCAGGAAAATACATAAAAGTTAAGGTTTCATTTGGTTAGGGAGAGAATGGTGAAAAATGGGAGAAAGAGAAAAGAATGCAAATTGTTGCATTTATTTCTTTTCTTTACCAACCTAACCATCCTTAGAAAGGGTCAATGCCTTAAGAATGAGTCAAAAGAACCAAATTACCTTCAAACTGTGAGCATAATTCTAGATCCCGTTTTCTTCAATTTTTTAGTCTAGTATCGTATGCATCGAGCATCGTAGGGCTTGCTTTCGATTCCTTTTCTGGTGCCTCTTCTACTGATTAGGGGTTAGCTTTCGCTTGACTTTCTTTAACTTCTGTCTTTCACTCCGGAAATCCTTTTCTGACTTCTTTCCTCTTCTCCTTGAAGTGACTTGACTGCCTTTCTACGTTTGGGGCAAATAGCAAAGGTAAGACAAGCTAGGCATAATGCAATTCTGTCTCGATCTCCGTGCTTAAAAGGCGCAAGAATCAGCCTCTGCAGCAGACTCCTATCCTATTCATTCTTTCATCTCTTGAGCTTTTTGCGAATGACGACAGTACGTTGATTTCGACTTTTCAAAAGAGGGACATTGTAGGTTAGATTCCTACTTGTTGAAGGTCTATAGTCATGGTATGTTAGAATCACAATTAAGTAGTTACAGTTGTCTGCTTATAGTCTCATTCATTGACGTAGCTAACGAGATCACACTCTCGTTATTGTTACGTGACTAAATAACCTTTTTATTTAATTTTGCTAGGTTGTAGTTCAAGCAGATTTTCAATTTTTGAACGACCTATGCGATGAATTTGATTGAGAGTAAAAGATGTTATAAAGCTTGTGATTTTTGATTCACGAGTTAGATGACAATGATACGAATATTATTTAAATATATTATAGACCTAAAATGATACAACTCAAATATGACAGGACTTAATTCGATTGACTTCCTTAAATAAATATGCTCAATAAACCTGGTTATTTTGAAATACAAAATGCTTCTCTCATCTCTGATAAGAAGTGCAATCAAATGTCCAAGTAATGTGGGATCATCACCAGGTTGTGCTGAAAGGATTATATATATACTAGTTATTGTCTGTGCCTGAAGGCACAGAGTAATAAAAAAAAATGGTTAACAATAAATATATTTGTATTCACATCTAAAATCAAATCACAAATATAGAGGAGAGAGAAATGAATTTAAGCACCAATATAGTGGGAGTGAGCGATGGTAGTAATGGTGGGCGGTAGTGGCAGTGGTGGGGTGGCGACGGTGGTGTGGTGGTGGTAGTGATGATGGTCATTGGGATGGTGGTGGGGTGGTAGGGGTAGTGGTGGTAGGGGTGATGGTAGGACAATGGCGGTGGTGGTGGGGTGGAGGTGACGGTGGTGGTGGTGGTGGTAGTGGGGATGGTGGTAGTGATGGGATAGCGAGAGTGGTAGTGGCGACGGTGGTGGTGGTTATGGCAGAGGTGGTGGTGGGGCAGTGGTATGGTGGCGACAACGATGGTGGTGGTAGAGGGCGGTGGGGGTGGTGATGGTGGTGGTGAGGTGGTGGGTAAAGGGGTGATGGTGGTGGGTGGCGACATTGGTGGTGACAACAGCTGTGGTGGTGGTTGTGACAGAAGTGGTGGTGGAGTGGCGACAGTAAATGTGGTAGTGGTAGTGGTAGTGGTAGGGCGATGGGGGTGGTGGTGATAGTGGTGGTTCCAAACGCTATTTTTTTTTAAAGTACTTGTGATAAATTATAATTATTAAAATCACTTTTAAAAAATCACCTTAAACACACCCTTAGGGCCCTATTTTCCTTATTAAATTTAGAGTGTTAATATTAGTCGTCGGATTAACTTAAAAGTAAAATTTAAAGAGATTTCAACCGTGAATAGTAAAAATTATTTTTTTTATTTTTTACGATTTGAATTGTATTGTACTTTATTATATTGATATGAGTCAAATAATTCTAAAAGTTTAATGTATGTGGCTAATTTTGACCCAAAAGAATGTTATTGGTGGAGAGCTTCAAAGCGTTGCTTGCCAATTCAACCTAGACCTTGAGTCTCCTTTCACAAGACCTATGTGGTCTAATCATTATTTGTATTCTTTTCAACTCCCAGAAGACTTTGCTTCAGTATCAGTTTCCTTCCGTCACCATAAATGACTCTCTATTTCTTTTTCTTTTTTTTTTTTTTTGGGGGGGGGGGGGAGGGGTAAGTCGTAAGAGGACAGAAGTGGCTCAATAAAATTTGAGACTTTAAGCGAAAACTTTAAGTAGGGTTTTTACAAACTTATTATAAATATATATGCTATTTTATGGCTATGCCATTTTTTCAATGAAAAAAGAAGGTTTATGCTATTATGGCTTTGCCATTTTTTCAATGAAAAAAAAAAGGTTTATGGTTATGCTATTTTTTAATGTGTTATGAACTTAAAATTATATGAATGAGAAAGATGTAGGCAGATTTATTTATGTAAATGTATTTGTATATGCTCTAATTATAGAGAGTGATTGGATTGACAACAAATAAAAAGAAAATGTGTGATTTTTTAGGTGAGTGGTTGCAGACGTGTTCGTTGAATTGGTGGGAGAGCGTAAAATTTATTAAAAAAATGAGAGAAAATCAAATATTGTATCTTTTGGACTCTTATTTCATAATATTCAGCCAGATTAACGCATGTTATAAAGACCAAAAATATAATTTGAGGCCCTAAGCAAGCATTTCACTTGCTTACAGTATCAGCCGACCCCTGTAAGAGGATAGGGGAGAAAGTGAGATTTGAACCCAAGATCACATGCGGCCTGCGGGCGAGGGTAAATTCTTACCACTAGGTCACTCGTCCTCCTTAAGAAAAGAACTACGCTATAATGAAAAAAATACCCATATAAAAAAGAGAGGAAAAAATGAAAATTAAAAAAAAAAAAAAATAGAGAAGAGGAAAACAAAGGTTTAGCATGATGCATGTGAGCTGTTCTTACTAGTTACCATTTAGGGAAAAATAAAAAATAATAGAAATCAAAACAAAAATTGATGACAATTAGGAACACAAAAAGGAAACACAGAAAAAAAATAAGATATCTTATCCTATCATACAACAGCTAGCGAATTAACACGCACACTCCCATAATTCAACATTTTCTTGTATGTGGATGAAAGTTGTGTGTTTGTCATCCTTTCTAATCTAGTGCAATCAATAACCAAAATAAATCTTTAGATCGCACCCAGTATACAAAGCTCTCGTGTCTCTTCTACAACGACGTTCGAGAATTAGGTGGTAAGCAATCTTACCTTTTAAATCATCTAAAATGGATTCCAAAAAAAAAGATATGAACATAATCTAAAAACAAGGAAAGAAAATAGACAGAGTATCACTCATAAAATATCATCTTTTTTTTATCCTCATCAATTTACATATTCCCGGGAAGATCACTAACAAAAGGGGTAAGAAAGAATTATTTAAAAAAAAATAGCGAGGAAATACAGAAATATAGTGTTTGTCTCAGTTTATATAGTTGAAGCAAGAGATCTTAGACTTGTTCACTATGGCGAGTAGGCAATACAGGCTTTGCCAGGTATCTGGGGTTGTCGTCTCCGGCCATGATAACGACGATCTTCGGCTCCATTTCTGGCTGCATAACCGGCACGGGCTTCGCTGGTTTTTCTTCAACTTCAGTGTCGGATGACTGAGAGGGAGGTTTTTGGTAGGAACAAGCTAGGATCACTAATGCTAATGATATGAGTCCCAGCATTATGGCTAAGCCGCCAAAGAGGTATGGGATCGGTGAATTCCACCGGTGGAATCCGGCACCGGCACCGACAGCGGTGGTTGTGGTGGTGGTGTTGGGTGGTGACCTCATCTGATCTTAGTGGCCTCTTTCTTTCTTCTTCTCTCTCTTGTATTTTTCAGTGCAATGGAAAATGAGGTGGGTTGTGTTTTGTATTTATAACTGGGGAGCACAGTTCCACAGTGCATGGATTAGGACAAACAAAAGGGTTTGCGCAGTTACAAAATTACCCCCAGGCAGCAGAGCTTAATGGGATCCTTGCGTATGCTTCTCTGTTGCTTTGCTGGTCCTCACAAGCATTGATTTCTTTGACAGCCCATTCATATAATTCATTGGGCTCCCAAATTTGCCCTTCATCAATTCCAGGCCAGTTTATTGCGTTGAGTGAGACCGTTCGTGTCAAAAAAATATTTTATTCATGCTTAATTTATTTATTAATTCGTGTTTAACGAATCGTGACATATCGAATTTATGTCGTATATGAACTGTGTATAACTAATATATAAACGAGTCGTATCATATATATTTTTTTATTAGTTTTACTCATACTCGATTTGTTTATTAATTGTGGTGTGTTGGATCCACTTATTTATTAAACGGGTGACTTAAAAAATACTCAAACCCTCTAATATCGTGTCGTGTTAACAGGTCGTGTCATATTTTAATACTCTTACATAATTCTAAGCTTGACTTGGCCCCCAAGGAAAAAAGAGAAGTAAACGTTTGATGATATCTTTGATCAATTAGAAATCTCCGAGAAGGTGTCACCAAACTTAGTGGTATTCTATGACAATAACGTAGGAACTTTTTCGATGTCATGGTGGAGTTTAGATCATGATCAAATTTAATCGAAACGAGAAAAAGAAAAAAGAAAAAAGAAAAATTGACGAGTGGTGGAAGTAATTTCATGGTAAGGGGCTTTTTTTATTTTGGAATCATTATAGAGAACTCTTTAGTAGAGGTGTCCATAGCCGGGCCGGGTTAGGCTCGCGAAATTTTTTTTTGGTCGGATCTGGGTAGTGTAGGTTTAAGTCCTTACCCAAGTAAGTTATTGGAAGGGCTGAGCTGGACTTTGGATAGGAGTAGGCTACCCACAACCCAACCCGTGAGCCTATTGGACGGGCTTGCTGGGCGGGCCTACTTGCTGGCTCTTTTATATAAATCTTTGTTTAAAAATAATGAATATTTTTGTAACTTAATATCTGTGTAAATTATATTTTTGAATCCAAAGTAGAGTTAAAATGGATAAAAATAAAATAATGAATAATTTTATTTTTGATTAGGGGATGAACTACATTAAATAGAATGAATAAATTCTAATTAGGTTGACACTTACTAACTTATCTATCATTTACATTATTCTACCCTTTAAAATTTATATACTTAATATATGGAAAAGAAAATGATACATTATTTATAATATCTAAATTTTTAAAACTTAAAATTCTGATATTACGAGACTTATTTTAAAATTTCAAATTTAATGGTTTAAAAGTATAACTTTTTTTTAAAAGAATGGTGGGCTGGACTTGCAGGCGAACTGGGCTTGTGGGCGGGTTTGACAGGTCATATCAGGTAATGGGTTTGGGGACAAACCCAAGCCCTCTTTTTAAAGATATTGGGTTCAAATTCGGACATGCCAACTATTAGGCCTATCAAATTTTAGATCTATGTTTTTCGAGCCGAATAACGGAACCCATAATAACCCAGCCCATAGACACCCCAACTCTTTAGCAAAAGCATACACTTTTTTCATGTTAAGTAGCAAATTAAACTCCATGCTTGAATATTTCAAGGCTGGAACAACATTGCAAACCTTTGCAACTTGATGGTGGTGTATCGTCACTGTCACTAATTTGATTATAAAAGGGCAATTTAGTAATTCTATTGTTAAGGATCAACATGACTTGAATGAAGCAACCAACAGTGAAAAGGAGAATTGAGTGTGAATTCCTACCGAAAATGGTCTTTTGCTTATCCAAGCATGTATAGGGTAGGCCCCACTAAACGTGTCCTTTAGGCTCAAGTAACCTATGATTTTCCAGTTTCACCCATGAAAGCATTAGATACTGGAGTTAATTATCTTGTGGCCAAGTCTCACGTCTGATAATTCAGAAGATTTAAATTCAATAATTTTTGTATCTTTTAAGTAGTGGTGTTTAAATTTTTGATTAGTCACAATTTTCTATTCTACTTTACTCTATTGAACGGTTAGCTAAAAAAATCGGGTAAGAATGCGAAATAGTCATTAATTTTCGTATTCCTACCATACTCTACCCGCATTAATTTATATATATATATATAAATTAATATAACCATATGTATATATAAATTAATTTATATATAACCATCTGGTTTAAACTTAAAATAATTGTTATTGTATTAGTGCAACAATTATGATAGATTGATATTTATGTTTTCTTGTGTTTTATTATAATTGTTGTTGCAATTGTTTTAAGTTTTACTGTTATTGGTTTATTGTTTTGTTAAATTGGTACATGTTATTTAATTGAATTGTTAAAATAATCCAAAAATTAATAACTACAAGAGTGTTCACCCGATTTCCTACCCTAATAATTTGGCTAGAAGTCGGTAAGGAATATCACACTTGATCGGGTAGGGTAGACCAAGAAAAAATTCTTCCGTAAAGTATCGGGTAGGAAGACGGAAGACCATAAGTCCTACCCGTAGGGAAGGGTGAACACCCCTACTTTTAAGGGTCAGTTACCTTTATTTCTCAAGAGATATGTTCTAAACTAGTTCCGATTATATTAATCAATTATCAAGTTTAAAAGAATAATCAGCACAAATATAAACACGTAATAACAAAAAAAAAAAAAAAACTCCACATTGCCTTTAATAGACAGCTCTATAACACTAGCATAATAGAAATTGGGCACTTTCGTGGAGAATGAATTAACCAATCTCAATAGGCAAACCTAACTTCTCAATTTAAAAAGCTGAAACACATTTAGCCTAATTGGTCATCATTAAATCTTTCGATCAAGAGATTGTGAAATAAATCAGTACCAAAGACACTGATTCATCTTTTATGGCTTTTTTTTTTTTTTTGTTTTTAATCGATGATGAGGGGTGTTCAGACTAGTTTATACACAAGTATAATAATTTCTTCCCCATTTCGATCAAAAGCAGATTATTCACGTTGGAACTAAGGTATTATTCATGAAGTATAAATCCCTCATGACTTGACCCTAAGAAATTACTAAAATTTAAACTCAAAACGTCTGACTTTACAACTCGTTTTTTTACCACTTAAGTTCCCCCTTCACTTTTCTCTTTTGGGCTTTTATGTCAATCTCACTTTTGGGTCTCTTTCTCACTTCGGTGTAATAATAATTCGTTTAGATTTTATTATAAAAGTGAAACATTGTCCATATAATAATAATTCAAAAAGAAATATTAAAAACTACTAAAAATATTAACTATTGTGGGTGATAGCCCAATTAGTATGTTTCATGAGTATTTGTTTTGAGCTTTTGCTGGGGCAGCCAAATGATCTTTAAATAAAAGTGTATATAAAAATGTTGGTAAGGATTAGAACTCAATGATTGGGTTTCTCTAGAACACTAGAGAACATGAATGAAATGTAATTTATTACATAATTTTGATAAATCTTTGTGATGAATATATATTGACCATTCCTTAAAGATTTTAACACACATCAGAACTGTGGTACTATTTCAAAAATACAAAAACAGAACTATCGTAAAGACTAGTATAAAGTATTTGTCGCTCCAAACCTTAGTTAAAGAACCCGTCAATATTTTTGTAGCGAAAGTAGTTTAAAAAACGAAGGCTATTTATTATTAAATGACAGTCCATTTCACGAGACTCCTATCACTTTGTGTTTTTTATGAATATAGTACTCACATTATTATCACAGAGTTGATTAGGGTTGAGGTCATGTTGGGTCTACATTTCATTCTGGGAAAACAAAGAGGGGGGGGGGGGGGGGGGGGGGGGGGGGGTGGGAAAGCAAATCTTTCATGGCCTACCTAAAAATTGTAGAATCTTAAATAACACAACCAGTACCACCATTACACGACACTAGTATTTGAGGCAAAACATGAGGAACTCATGGAACTGATGTTCACAATTCATACTGATTCTGATGCATCTATCATTAGTATTTACAGACACATGAAGTTGATAGTTGATCAACCATCTTAAAGCCTGGCTCTCACCCACCTAATTTTGGGTAAATTTCAGCCTCCATATAACAAATCAGTTGCTAAAAGAGTCCTTATGTTGATCTACGACACAAATATTACAGACGGAGCTAGGATTTGATCCTGGAGTGAACAAATTGATGTAGTCGAGATTAAGAATTTGAATTTCATTCGACGGAGTCATGCATATTTTGAACATACATACTTTACTCAATATTATATTGTAATCACAAGAGCCCGACAAACAACTTTGTAATGACATCGTTTTCGGTGCCACCAACTTGGCAGACAACACAAGGTAAGGTAACCCATGGCAAAATTGTTGGCTACAACAAATTAAATTACAGACTATGTGGTGCAAATCTGACTAGGAGGATTAGGATGAATGCCAAAAAAAAAAAGGTGGTGATGGGTGGGAGTGGGTTTAATGGGTGGGAGTGGGTGGAAGGAGGGGTCCCTTAGATTACAAAGAGAGGCAACACAGATTTTCTTACTGGGCCTCACAGCACCAATACTTAATAACATCTTTTCCAACTAATGTTTTATAGATTAATGTTGGGAAGTGAATGATGGGAAGAAGAAAGTTTAGAAAAAGTGTGTATGAATGGCAAGATTTTCCATCTCCTTTTGTTGGGGTTTTAATCTAATTTAATGACTCAATCTAGTGGCTTGGCTTGGCTTTTCATGGTGCTCAAGAAACAGGGTGCCTGGCAATTTCAAGTTGTATATTGCTACGGTGTAATTTGATCTTTGTTACCCGAACACAGATTCAAGTTAACAAAATGATGTGTAAATATTTGTTAGACTAATAATAAAACGAGATCATTTTTTTTTTTGGGTCGACGGTCAGGAGTGTACAAATCAGTTTATGCGTACCTCGACGGTCCAGTCAAAGGGTAAATCATCCATATCGAAATTATGGTATTCACGATGGATAAATCCCTCATGACCTAACCCTAAGAGATTGTCAAGATTCGAATTCAAGACATCTAAATTTACAACTTGTCCTTGTTACGAATTGAGCTATCCCTTGAAGTTATAAAACGTGATCATTGACACTCTGTATCCAGTCTAATTGTGTAAACCAAGAATTAAATTCAATTTTAATATGAATTGAACCCAAGTTATGTAAACCCACTTTATCTGAGTTGAATATTCATTGAACTCGAATTTAACCTGGATACCCAAAAAAAATATATTTAGATATCTTTAAATGTTTTTTTCTCTATTTTTTTCTGGGCTGATCATCCACCATTAATGAGTAAGGAGCTCACTTGTCTACAATGAGTCTCCCTTAACTTTACAATAAGTGATCCACAAAAAAAAAAAACATAAAGAAAACTATATTTAAGGGGATCTCACTCCCAAAAATACGTATATTGATTTCATATTGAGAAATAGTAATAACTCGTGCCTAAAAATTCGATGCAACATAAAATTTGAGCATCAAAAAAATTGATTTCACTAATTTTTTCCTTCCCTTTCTTTAATTACATAATTAAAACTAAAAATCAACAAAATTTTCTCAAAATACATAACTTAAAAAAATATCAACATTTATATACTACCGGATATGAACAATATTTGAAATAACAATTATATTGAGCCATAAATTAATCAAAAATTAGATATGATAGAAATAAGTGATTTGATAGAAATAACGGAAAAAAATATGTGGAGATAAAATTCAAATATCTTATTCCCTTATTATATAGATTTACTAGTCATTGCCCGTGCCTGAAGGCACTGCGTGACTTGTAAAAAATGAACAAAAAATTCTCCAAAGCAACAACACATATACAAATACATTAGGAAAAAAAATACTAATAGAACCAAATCAAATTTTACAATCTTTAAGTAATAAATGATCTCAACAATATTTTTATTGTATTCGTCACCATTACCATAATCCAATTCAACAACAAAACATAATTATAAACTCAATCCACCAATATAATAAATATCTCAAACAAAAAACTATCCACAAATGCAATCATCTACATAATAAAAATAAGTTCACAAATGCTGTCAAAAAAATAAGTTTTGCCATTTGAGATTCCACCAGTTTCCAAAAGAATGAATACGACTTGTATTCATAAAAAATATTATAGTTAGATGTTTTTTCATTCACTAAAAGCATACAAATATTTTTTTCAATTCATCAACATTCTAATAATAAAAAGATTGAGAAATCATTTTTACCTGCAAAATATCGCTTCATAAGTTCTGATGTTCATTGTTCATCTGTTGAACTTCTCAGTCTTCTAATGCTCGTAAACAGATTAAGTCTTCTTCGATTTCTTCTAACAGATCCTCCAATTCTATCATATCTAGAAAGCCATTCTCGAAATGCGTATGAATGAAGTCAATCGGCCATGAAGATGGAAGCGTGTTAACAACAGCGTACAACATTATTGGATTATTCGGACCAAAACCTTTTTGTCTCAGTTCTCTAAATAATGATTCTTTCTTTTTTATATGGTCCATGACATCTGATTGTGGATCCATTTTCTCTGTCTCAAACTGTATCCACAGTGGATGGATCTTGCGCTCCGCTTCTGCTAATAATTGTATAAATCGTACCGCACAGGTTGGTCGGTCGTGATTAAAAATTTTTTCCTTTGCAGAATCCCAGGTGGTGGGAAGGGTCTCTGCTATTTTCTGCATAATATAATTTTCACTTATGTTTTTCCCTGCATTTTGCAGCATACGACCTAATCTAATTTTTTCAAACCCAAACTCTGAGATTGGGGTTCCATCTTCAAAAGAATCATTTTCAAATTTATCTACTATGCTTGATACTGCCAAACGCATACTACGACGTACATAGATGGGAGGGCGTTCCATATTATCTGTACATAATATAAAAATTACAAATTAAATTGACAATAATAAAATTAGCAACAGTTAACTGGATCCTTACAACAATACTTTTTTTTTTTTACTATCACATGTGATCTAATATTATAAGAATAAGAACAACAACACACCAATAACAATAAGATAATAGAATAATTAAAATGTCCATATTATTATTCATTGTTGCAATATTATTCTTGATAATCATAAACATGCAACAATTAAACCAAGAAGATAGACAACAAATATAAATTCATGCATATGAATAAAATTCAAAGAATCTTAAAATAGTGTGACTTATTCATGATAATCATAATCCTTGCAGCTTGTGATTGAATGTAGTATTAGACAATATAATTAATGATTCAATCTTCCAGTAGTTCATTGAACTTTATCTTCATTGTACTTTTTCTTCATCACTTTTTTGAATGTTCTTGTGTCAATGCATATGCGAAACCTCAAGTTGGGAGAATGGACAACAACCTAGTTTTACAGGAAAAAAAGAAAAACAAATCTTAGTGGAATATATAGAATTTATAAAAAAATACAGTTCGATACAACAGTGTAAGGATCGAGTTACCTTATTACGATAACCCCATCGGTGAAGTCGCGTTGTATTTATTCTTTTCAGCTCTTTAGCCAATTCACACCAATCCTACAAATATTGAATGATGATAATGTAAAGTTAACATGATTATTTTAATTATGTGTATTCAATATGAAAATTTTATAACTAAATGGTACCATTTGTAAATAATTGAACAGGAAGTCTTATAACAAAACTTCAGGGTAAACGATGTTTGATGTGCAATTCGACGCATCTTCAGGAAGAAGAACACTTATACGATCAGAAGATGTACATCTGGATAGTGCCACATACAGGTGTCCATGGCTAAACACTGGTATGCGCAAATCAACTCCAACGAATTTGACAGATTGCCCTTGAGATTTATTGATTGTCATAGCATATGTTAAGCGCACAGGAAATTGACGTCTTGTCATTTGAAAAGGTAATTCCGAAGAGGATGGTGTAAGTGATATTCTTGGAATGAAGACTAAATTGCCTGATAATGGTCCATTCAAAATCTGAGCTTCAATGACACGCGAGGCACATCTGACAACCATTAATCGTGTGCCATTACAAAGCCCATCTTTTGGCGCCAAATTCCGCAACAACATTATTGGGCAACCCACTTTTAACTCCAACTTAAACGGCGGTAGTCCTGAAGGATTTAGAGAGTTTAGATACTCATTCGGAAAACGGTTCATGATAGCATGATCGAGTTCCTCATCTTCTGAAATTTTGTCTGCAGCTAAATATGTAATAGTCTCACCAGGGGATATATTCAATGCTGCAGCATTTATAGAACTAACATCATCATTACGTGCAGAAAGAATTGTACGTTCAGTTAGATAATCCTGGGTCACTGTACCAACCACATCTAAACGCGGATAAATTCTGAATATCAATTCTTCTAGATTATGACATTTGTGTATTGTTGATGGAAGTTCTATGATTTCTTCTGGATTGGTCCCAACCTAAAATTAAAATTGGGAAGTTAATTGAGCGAAAATGAATAAATACTAATGAAAAGCAATATTTCATAAAATTATTGATGAATAAATTATTACCTCCATTAAAAAGTTTACAAATGCAGCATTTCTAAAATCCGTATGAGTTAAGCGCATGTTTAAACCCAGAGTCAAAACATGTATATCCCTCCACAAAAATGATCGCCTCAACGATGCACCCACAAATTGCTCGCGGACTCCTCTCGGTATAACTGGCAAGATTTGTCGAAAGTCTCCGCTAAGCACAACAGTAATACCCCCAAATTGCTTTTTATTATCACGAATATCTTGAAGGGTGCGATCCACTGCCTCAACACAATGTCTATGTTGCATAGGTACTTCATCCCATATTATTAGTTTTGTTTTTCTGAACAATTCTGCATGCATCGATTGTTTGGTAAAGCCACAAATCGAATTCTCAAGCACATTTAAGGGAATACAAAATGTTGAATGTGCCGTGCGGCCTCCCATCAATAATAAAGATGCAATGCCAGAAGAAGCAACAGTAACAACAATATGTCCAAGGCTACGCAATTTCGTTGCAATTGTATTGTACAAAAATGTCTTCCCTGTCCCGACACCCCCACTCAAGAAGAAAGTAGTTCCTATATCTTGAAACACTGATGAAGTGATTTCAGCATAAGCAATGTGTTGTGCATCATTAAGGCGATCAACATTACTTTGTGCATCTGACTGTTGAGCTTCATTCTGGAGTTTTTGATGCTCAAACAATAGTCTATTACCAACTATTGAATTCCAATTTCCAATCGGTTGCGGCATTGGTGGGAAGTCAATTAAGCTTTTGCCTGACTCGTGGAGCAATTGATTCAGCAAATATAAACCATAATCTTCGATTTCATCCTGAGTTGGATTTGAAATACCAAACATTGTACGAATCTTGGGTTTAAGATCATCACATATATGCACTGAAAACTGGTTCCATAATGCAAGTGGATATAGCGGAGAACATTCAGTTAGAATAATACCGAACAATCTCCTCAACTGGTGTCCCGTTTTCATAATTGAAGCCTCTTGAAGACATTGTATCCATTCGACATCATCTTCTAGAAGACCTCTTGCAACACATGTAGATTTGAAAGAATCATACATAACGTTGTTTACTGTGCACAGGTTATCAAATGATGTTGGTTCTTTGACAACTGTTAGTAGCAAATGCAGATAAAAACGCTCACCTGAATTTGGGCTAGCAAAGTACATCCTGCCAATTGCGTACCCCCTTTGTCTAGGTGTCCATATTGTGGTTTTCTTGTTCCAAACGAATTTTTCTGGAAATTCTTGATAGGTTAATGCACGTGCAGATTCATTCTTAGCACAACATTTAAAGAAACCAGTCAAAGTTGTATCACGTTGTGCACCTCTTGAAATGATTGATTCAAGCGGTTCGTCCGAATTAAATACAACACGATGCATCCCTGGTAAATGAAGTTCCAAACATATAACCGATGGAATCTCTTCATGTAAAGGATTACCAAATATTCGCCAAGCAGCCTCTGGAGATCCAATATACCTTGCATCAAGATATTGTTGAATTTCATTTCTTCCTCCCAACACCATAGTGGTGCGATCATGACCTTTATAAATGTACTTATGGATGTATTTCACGTATCTTATTCCCGCACAAACTTCTACATTAATATGACAGTTGAACATTCTTGAAAGATAAGGATTGTATGGCACGACATCCCTATTATCAACTTCTTGGCCCCTAACAGTATAAACATGACCATTATCACGACGACGATAAACAGGATATCCATTATCGTCCATACTTGTTGATTCTACAAATGTCCGAGGGTACCTCTTAGTACATACACCATTTTCCATACATGATGCATGTGGATTTCGAACACCACATGGTCCATGTACCATACAACTCTTGATCGTATCAAAAAGAAGAGGATCTTTGTCTGGATCAGGAAATTCAGCACACACTACCTTGTCTACCTGAGAACATGTCTGTATTTTGTCTGGACCATGAAGGAACAAGAGTGCATGCATGTGTGGTAGCCCTCGTTTTTGAAATTCGATCGTGAAAACATGTGCTACCTTTTTACCAAATATGTTTTTCGTCTCTATCATCTTCATCAAAAACCTCCTCTTTTACTCAAAAATACGGGCAACTAAATCTGGACGATCAACAGGTTGTTGATGTTCTAACAGAGCTGAAGATATTTCGGGCCAATTAGGATTTGCAGTCATGGTGAGAAAAATATCTGGGTGTTGGTTGTAACGTGTGATAGCCATTGAATCTTGATAGATTTCAAACATATGTCTTGCACTGCCAGTGAATGAAGATGACAAAATCATTCGTTGACCAATTTGATCAGGTCTCGATTCATCTGCACAAACATCGGTAAGTCCCTGGTAAAGTTCTGCGTGGAGCTTTGCTTGATTAAGCTTATAATATGTCAATCGATTTTGTTCAGTAGAGGCCCAAGCATCTACTACGAACTCCTGAAATAATTTTCTCCCTCTCAAAATTGTTGAATACTCAGTATCACGTTGAAACATGCGATAACTATAAAATTGCAACTGAGTCAATCGATTGGTTGAAGGTCCACCATGAGATTCGTCCCACTGTCTCAATTCAGGTTCCCATTCAAGCTCACCATAAGGAAACAGTAAGACATAATGTAAAGGTAAATATGCGGGGTGACATTCATTAATTTGCATCAGCCCATTATTCTCTCTCATATGTAAAACGATATCTCTCATTCCACTTGATTCAGTTCCATCGCCCGGTAATATTACCGCAATTTCATCTGTTGTTGGGAGATTATACCGACGTCGATCTGTGGAAGAACTGTAACGAAGATAAGCAGGTAAATTTTGACTTGCCACGTCTGATTGACTTAAAATCTCATAAGCTTGCTGATATTTTTGTGGAAATGGATTTACGTGCAACAAACAATCTTGAATAATTTTCAAAACATCCCGTTGCAAGTGAGGATTTCTACGACTACGAATGTCTAAAGCTGAAGTAGAGTCATAAATGTACAGTTGGGAGTACACCGCATCTTGACCTGGTTGTGGCAGAAGTGATCCAGTCCGGTGTCGTAATTCTCCATGAATAGTGAATGATGTAGGACCCCTTCCAGTGATCAATCTCGAATCCAAGGTAGCACCAAGACTTGTAAAAGCATTTGCTGCATTATACTCGCGGGTATGTTGATGAAACGATTTTGATTGTTCATCATTGCCATCATACAACGCCTTAAGTGCTGAAGGAGGTGTATTAAGTGGTGGTATCCTAATTTTTCCTTGCAAACAACATGTTCCAAACAGAGGGTGTCTTGCAGGGGAATGTGATAATTGTTCAGCCTTCCAATGTAAAGCTGAACAATGAGGACATGGTACATTCATAATTCCGAGTGAATGGCGGCCTTCTACTCCGTGTGTTCGAGGATCAAACCCACCACTACATAAATTAAAGTTAAATATATAAGTTAAAAACTTGTAGTTATAGTGATGCCTTCAATCAAGCTCATAAATAATAACATTAAAAAAGTTGTAATTTATAACAACCTGGAGGGAGCCAGCATCGTACTACATTCGTCTAAATTCGACATTTCTTGGAACATGGTCGTAACAGACGATGACCCTATTTCATTTATTACAGTTTGTTCTACTGCTTGCATAGGGATTTCCATGGAACAAATGGAAGGTGGTTCCATTTGCGCTGTGGTGCCTTCGCCGAGATTGCCTTCGCCTAATTTTTGTGGAGGCATTTCTCGAGGCATAGTGACCACAGATGATGACCTTGTCGAATTTAATTGCACAGTTTGTTCTGTTACAACCTCAGGAATTTCTGTAGGCATGGATGTGGATTGAACAAAAGATCTTTTGACTGTCGATCTTTCTAGTTGAGCTAGATGACGGCGGCTCGGTGTTAACCTAGGAAAAATCCTAGGTTGAATGCATGAACGTTCCGATCTCTCCCATTCCCGACGTGCACGTTGTGCCAACTGGCGTTTTGATATATAATAATTATCATTGGATGTCTACAACATAATTAAAAGAATCATCGTTGTGAACATAAGCAATTATATATAAATTTCTTAATTGTTGAATTCGACATTCATACCACTTGAGGTTCTGTATTTTCTTTTCCTTTGCCAGAAGAGCCTACTTTTTCTTTTCCTTTAGAGTTAGCGGTCGCCATGGTAGTTGCCTTTCTTTTTTCCTTTCAACAAAACAATATGTGTAAGTTAAAAACCATTATAGTTAAAAAGCATAATGCATATATCATTATATTTAAACTTCTTGTTACCATTTCAGATATTTGAAGGCGGTTAAGCTCATGTTCATCACGAATCACAACACCTACGTTGTTTTTTCGAAGTAACTGGACCTAGAAATTTTAAAAAATGTAAAATTAAATTGAGCGATATGAAATAAGAAGTATCAAATGAGTCATAAGAATATCGACTTACTGCACGATGTAGGTCATTATCCATCTGTAGAAAGATGGTTAAAAAAATTGTAATTAGTGAAGGATTATATATTATGAAAGGTTGTAAAAGAAATCTATTAGAGAAAGATCTTACATGGCCAAAAATAGTAATGTTGTTCATGGCACCAATGGATGGTGGTGTCGATTGCATCGAAGTGCCTTCAACAAAATTGCCTTCATATAGATTATGTGGAGGATTTTCTCGAAGCATTGTAGATAGAGATGATGACCCGGAGACATTTGTTTGAATAGATTGTTCTGCTAGAAACTCAGGAATTTGTGCAGGCACAGGAATTTGTGCAAGCACAGGAGTAGACTGACTTGTAAGACGTGACTTGTAAGAGCATTTTATTGCAATAGAATTTCCATTTCTAGTTGGAAATTATTTATGAACTAAATATTTTTTAAATTATTTATGAACTAAATATTTTTTAAATTATTTATGAACTAAATAAAGTTTAAATTAATTATGAACTAAATAAAGCTTAAATTATTTATGAATTAAATAATGTTTAAATTATTTATGAACTGAATTTTTTTTAAATTATTTATGGACTAAATATTTTTTAAATTATTTATGAACTAAATAAAGTTTAAATTAATTATGAACTAAATAAAGCTTAAATTATTTATGAATTAAATAATGTTTAAATTAATTATGAACTAAATGAAGTTTAAATTATTTATGAACTAAATAATGTTTTAAACTTAAATGAAGTTTAAATTATTTATGAACTAAATAAAGTTTAAATTATTTATGAACTAAATAAAGTTTAAATTATTTATGAACTAAATAAAGTTTAAATTATTTATGAACTAAATAAAGTTTAAATTATTTTTGAACTAAATAAAGTTTAAATTATTTATGAACTAAATGAAGTTTAAATTATTTATGAACTAAATAATGTTTTAAACTTAAAATATTTTTAAATATTTTTTAAATTATTTATGAACTAAATAAAGTTTAAATTATTTATGAACTAAATAAAGTTTAAATTTTATTATGAACTAAATAAAGTTTAGATTATTTTTGAAATAAATAAAGTTTAAATTATTTATGAAATAAATAATGTTTAAATTATTTAGTTCATAAATAATGCTTAAATTATTTAGTTCATAAATAATGCTTAAATTATTTATGAACTTAATAATTTTTAAATAACCAATCCAATAACAACAAATTATTTAATTGTAGATCACAGATTCTCAAATAAAACATAACATGGATTAACAAACTAAAATACAATATAGACCAACTATCAATGTTGGTAACATTTCAACATTGATACAAGATGAAATTTTCAGAGGAATAAATATACAGAGCATTTTATTACAATAGAATATCCATTTCTAGTTGGAAATTAAAGACTAGGAAAATTAAGTCTGAGAACATTTACCTGGTTCACGGCGATTAGTGTGGACAACTATAATAGAAGTGAAGTCCTTCTTCTTTGCATATTCCACAATCTGCAGAAGCAATAGGATAAAGGACTGAGTTGCATATCTAATGTGTTATATATCGTTATATACTCTAAAAAAATATAAGATTCTATCCAAAGCAAAATCGAACACTAATCATGCAATTTATAGACATCGTGCAATGCAGAATCTAAGTACATAATTTGTATAATCGAAGTAATAAATAATAAGAACTCAATTATTTTTTTTGGTTAAACCCACTTGGGGGCAACAATTATTAATAATCGAAATTATAAATAAAGGAAAGGCAAACATAAACCTTACCTTTTTACATAATAGAATAAAATAAATAATTGACAAAACTTAGAACAAAACTCTTAATCCACATGAATAGAAATCAAGCAAGAAATTTATTACAATGACAATAAAAGAACTAACAAAATTTATTTAAAATGTATTATTTGGTGGGTTATGATGGTGACTGCAGGAATGAGTTATGTGAATCTGTGGTGGGGAAGGGCTCGATGGCGGAGGGGGTGGGTTGGGTAGTGCAGGGCTTGGTGGATTTCATAGTGGTGACTTGGTAGGCTGCGATAAATGGAGGAGCAAAATGAGAGAGCTGGAAAAGAGACGATGGTGATGGCTACTTGAAATTTTTGCTTGGAATCTTGATGAAGGTGATTTAATATTTGAACATCAATTAATTCATTAATTTTTCAAACTATAAAGACCCAAGAACAAAACAATGCTAACAAATTAGAAAAGACCAACCAATAGCATAATTAAAAAAAAAAAAAAAACCCTAAACTGCACAAAAATGCATTGAAAACAAAAATCCTTTTATGTTTGAATCCAAAACAAAACATCCAACACAAAATAATGAAGGCAAGTAAGCAGTTCTCAAAGAACCAGGACAAACTTCAAAGAAATAATGCTAATAGAAAGCAAGTAGTTCTCAACCAACCATGAGCTGGCTGTGTGCTGTGTGAGAGTGAGAGAGATATACAGAGAGATTCAATAAGGTGTGAGAGATAGAGTCAAGCCTAAAGATACATTATAATTTTTAAAGATAAAAAAATAAAAATTGAATACAGACCAAATGAACAAAACTGGGAACATTGAGAAATAGAGGCAAGCCTTTGCGCTGGGTGGCGATGTATTTCTCAAGGCTTGACTCTATCTCTCTCTCTCTCTCTCTCGACTTGGCTCAATTTCTGCATAAAAAATTGGCTCATTTTGTGTTATACAATGCATTGGGCGATATACAAATTCTGCGTTTATCTCTCATTCAATCATGGTGGCTTATGTGAACTAATGAAGATAAGCCTATTCTGGACTTCCATAATCCTAAGATGGCTGAAGATTGTTCAAGAGACATCTAAACCTTCTCTCTTTCTTGTACCAAAATACAAAAAACAAAACCCAAACATATATGAGTGCACTATCATAAGATCCAATCCAACCAAATGAACAAAACATCCAAAACTGCTTATTGCCAAGTAAGCCGCACAGTTGAGAGAGAGAACTATGACAAACAAAAAAAATCCAAAACACACCGAGCCAAAACACATTCCTTACACACAAAACATGAACAAAAAAAAAATCCAAAACACACAAAAAATCCAAAACACACGCACAGTTGAGAGAGAGAAGGGAAGAAATCCACAGGGAGATACCTGGTAATTGCTGGCGGTGTTGCTGGAAGAAGATTGAGTGCATCAAGTGGCTGGCTGGGTGTCGGGTGAGGTAGAAAGAGATAAGGGAGAGAGTGAGAAAGGCGTGATATAGAGAGAGAGGCGTGAGACTGTGAGACTGTGAGAGAGAGAGGCGTGATAGAGAGAGAGGCGTGAGACTGTGAGAGATAGGGAGAGGCAGAACTGAGAGGGAGAGACGTGAGAGAGAGACGTGATTCTCAGATTAAAATTAGAGAGAGAGAGAGGTGAGTGACTGAGTGGGTTAGTGGTTCTTTAGTTATTTGCTCTGCCCAGATTAAAATCCTTTTATATTGAAAATTAAAATTAGATTAAATTTTGAAGTGAAAATGAATTCAAAAAAGAGATAGAAGTCTATCTTATTATTATAGATGAGATAGAGAAATAGAGTTAAAAAAGAGATAGAAGTCTTAAAAAAGGAAATGTTGTTGGGCGGGAAAAAAAAATTTAAGACTAATCGTAGACCGTGGGATCAAAATTTTTGAGATGATCTGAACCGTCTTTTATGTTGGGATTACGTTGTCCGTTAGATTTGTCTCAAAACGATCTGGACCTCTCTTTGTCTTTTGGATTCAAACTTTGCTCTACTTTATTATATAGATAATTTGAATTGAATGAATTCTAATCCCGTCCGACCCACCTAAAAGAGAGGCTTATTTGAGTGGAACAAGTCATTAAGGTCCGTGAAATGAGTAAGGCCCAAAACCCTTTAGAAGGCCCATCCTTAAATGGGCCACTAATCAGAGTTGCAAGAAAAAGCATGAGATAATAATGGGTTTCAATGTCGTCGTTTCGGAAAAGGAACGAAGGACCACCGGCAACGGCAACTGATCTGTACATCGGTTTCATCTCCCCGCCGGTATGCTCTGTACTTCTCCGACCGATTGTCTTCTGAGTTATTAAATTTCTTTTGATATGAAGTATTTGTGGATATATGTGTATGTGTGTGTGTGTGCGCCCTTATGTGTGTAATGGTTTATCTCCCACGAATTGGATGCCAGTGTATGTGAATATTTATTAATGTTCAATCAGTTGATCGAGTTATTTAGATCACTTCAACAATTTCTGAGTTATTAAATTTCTTTTGATATGAAGTATTTGTGCATATGTATCTATGTTTGTGTTTGTGTGTGTAATGAATGGTCTAGAATGAATTGAATGCCAGTTTATGTAAATATTTATTAAAGATCATTGATAAGTTGATAGAGTCATTTAGATCACTTATTTTGTTGAACTGATTATTTAATTTAATAAGAGAGAATGCTTAGAGTTGGTTAGTCTGCTCGAGATTAGACACATAAATTATTTATCAGATTCAATTGCAGATTGAAAATTAGGCGCACTTATAATTTCTTTTGAATGGAAAACCCTTTACTCCAGATAGGTTAAACTTGGAGACATTTGGGCCCTTGTAGGGACTTACCTGCTTCACACTGGGAGGAGTGGGGACCTTCAAGTGAACTTATGTGTTAGAATTGGAAAATTGTTCCGTGATCCTAAGGCCATCTAAGAAGAGAGTGTCATATGAGGGTGTGGAAGGGAAAATTTGTGGGTGTCATTATCGTGTTGAAAGATGAGTTTATTTGGGGTGTCCGGCAAAACTGCTATAAGCGAGCTGTGTTTGATCTGTAAACAGTTTTGTTTTTGTCAATAACTCTAAACGCTTCAGTTTCTGTTTACTATAGTGAATGCTGGTCTGGTTCTTACAAGCTACACTTGGTTAACTTCATGAATGAATAATGAATGAATGCTAAATAAGACGACCCGAGAAGATGCAATTTGTGAATATTCCTTCCTACAAGAGACCAGGACCTTCTAGTTTTTCTTTTACTAGTTGAACATTAGGACATTCTACATATGATATGAAATTCTTAGTCCTTTAATAGTTTTGTAGTCTTATTGCTAATTAGATTTGGAGTTTTGTAGTTTATGTTGCTTATTGTTTTGTGTCATATATGAGAAGACTTTGTTGGTATTCTTCCCGCCATAATTAAGAGCCCTTAGTGAGTAATTGAGAATAAACTCAATAATGCAACAAATAGTTTTTCACCATTGCAAGAGTTTTAGTTTAATATCGTTTGTCGTTCAAGCTTATCTGGGCTCTCCTCCATTTAGTGGAGCTGTCTACCTAGAGGTTCCGGTAGTCTAATTCACCCTATACAATGGATATTTCCGATGCATAATCTGAGGGAAGCCTTTTATCTTCTTAAGTTGTGCCATGTTTATTTGGAAATTCACATCCAAATACATCGAGTAGTGATGACAACTTTTAGCTGTTCAATTAATAGAGCTCTGATATTAAACTAGGAGTGATATAATATCTTAAAGCAAACCGAGATTATCTATAACAGAAACTCATTGCATGGACTATTCACAATCATAAAGCCTATGCGTCCCTAGTTTACAATATCTCTTGATTATTTCTCTAGTTTGGTGAGAAAAATGGAAAACAAAGAAGAAGGAATCTTTGGTTACATTGATGACAGTTTGATAAGGAGACAAATTTTAGCTTACTAGCATTGTTTAAACTTTAAAGGGTCACCTAAAGTGAACAAATTTATTGGAAAATGTTTTCAACGTAACTTTACTGAAAGCTCTAAAGCATGGTTGGGCCGAATAATTTCTCTAGTGGAAAAAAGGGAATCAAAGCCTTGGATGTGCCAAAAGTACCTTCTCAAGTGGCTGAACTTTGTTCCATTATTTGTGTATCTTTCTGCATGATGATTTGACTGCTGTCTTTCTGCCACCCTGTTTGTCCTTGTAGTGGCTGAAATCAAGTCTTTGCTGCTTCTTGTGTACCTTCATGATTTTATTTTATTTTATTTTATTTTAACTTTTGACTCTGATAGTGTGAGTGTGTCTGAAATCCCAATTTTCAGATTCTATTAGATCTGAATATTAGGGAAAATTATCTGGGATATATGCATGCATGCTCACACACACATTCTCTGTGGTTTACTCCTGGGGGCCACTGATGATAATGAACAGAAACCAGATTAAAAAATATCACAAGAATGTTCTTTTCTGGCTGTTTCTGTTGGCACTACACAAAGAAGAAGGAACTTCGTCTAAAGGAGAGAAGCATAGTACTGAAATTCAACAAGTGACAATGAAGAAATTGATTCTGGGGTCCCAAAATTTGTGCAAGCATCAACTTAAAGTTAGCTGGACTGGCTAAGATATAATTTTTGGTTGAGGACAGATATTGGGCTTTAGAAACATCCGACAATAACCTCCACAAACCTCTCGACCACTCTATTTTGAGGCTGCATTTTGTTTTTGCATATTTTTCAAAAAGGGTAAAGTGCAGCCTGCTTTTCTGACAGATCATGGTCTACAGTCATCTTTTCTATCGTTTCCGAATATTTTGAGGCTCAGTTTTGTTTTCGCATATTTTTTAAAGGGTACAGTGCAGCCCGCTTTTCTGATAGATCAGCTGAATGCAAATAAGGGATGGGAAATGCTATGCTGAAACTGTGACAGTGTACCAGATTTAATTACTTCGATAGCACGGCCTGTGTATAGTCCCGTTGAACTTCTAGTAAACTACAATCTGGGAGACCCTTTATTTAATCCACCAAGGCTGAAATCTTGTCGGCTTACGACATTCAGTTTATGTAAAATTTGGATAGTTGGAGGGTAATGAAGCATTGGCGTTTAACTAGGCCTAAGCTTGAGAATATATGAAAATCGAGTAGAATTAGGTATGACTCAAGAGGACCAGTTATTGATAATGTCCTGTATGAAAAGTGCAATTTTTATCTGTGTTTTCACTAAGTGGGAAAATATTGACAGAATACTGGTGCTAGAGTAAGAATCTGAGGTCTGTCGCTGCTGAATTGAGAAAATGACATAGGTGGGCTGGTTTGAAGTGTAGAGGTGCGGCCACTTGAGCTAAAAGCTGGAAAGTTTGAAGAATATGCTTGGTGGACAAATGAGAGGGTAGGTGTAATTGCACCAACTTCATTGGAATCTCATAACTATGTGGTTGTTAATTTTTTTATGCACATAACTTTTTAGTTGAAAAAGTGCATCCATTTTTCTTACAGATTACTGTGGGCCATCCCTTGAAGATCTCCATGAAAATAATTCCACCTTCTTCTGAATTAAAATTTCAACTTGTACTACTAAACTCAATCTGTGACAAAAATCTCTTAATATTAAACCCAAGCCGTCACTCTAAAGCATTGCAATGTGAAGAAACTAAATGTTGTGTTAGTGCTGATTGCTGACCATCTGTGCTTTTTTTATGTGGGGAAGTCAAATATAACATCTGATACTTTCGCTGAGCACTATTTTTGATTTTAGTATTCTCATGGTTAAACCTGTTGTTCTTTTTAGAGTTGTAAGCCTGCGCCAAATTGATATAATATCAAAGGTCTAGATAACAATTGTTTCAACGATTCTTATCCTTTGTTGGACCTGGTTATATGCCCGTATTATTTTGTCATTGGAATAACATAGATGGCACTGATGTAAGAATCCTAATCTCAGCAAAAAAAAAAAACCAAAGCTGGCCCAGTGGTAGAGCAGAAATGGATAATTCAGGAGCCCGTGGGTCAGGAAGGACCTCAAAGCCAAAAAGCTGAGCCATGCACTGTTATATTCATAGCGGACGCCTGGTATCTAGCTTCAGACCCCACGCTAATTACCTCGATGAAGATTCTATTCTTTTGGTTCGTCACTTGCTCTTTTCGCTTTTTCTTTACAAGTTCACATCCTTGAAAGTAAAACCTTTTCATAAACACATGGTTTGAGTATAATTTTTGTCATAGGATCATATCAATCTTATTGGGTAAAGCCCACATCACTGTGAGTGTGCGGTCGATAATCTGATATCAGAATATTTGCTGCTTGTGAGATGAATCATCCAAATATTATGTTTCACAAGCATGAAAACACACGCGCGCACAAGCGTATATATACACACACACACATACACATAAATGTATACATGCCTATATATAGATGTCATATGAGTGTTTAATTGCTTGTCAGCTGACGAAGGGAAATGATGCAATTTTTTGTCAACCAGTCCTTCTCTCCCTTGTGTTCTTGGCTGGATTGTAGAGAGATCACTATGTAAATATCACATCTTGCTTCCTGTTTGAATCCAACCAGATTTTCGGTTGGGTAATGGCACACCTATTATAAGTTGTAGGACATAAAAGGGAATAGATCATGGGACATTTAAAATTAATGACGTGAAGCAAAACTTTCTGTTGCTTAAATAGTGCCATGATTTCATGTTGTATTCCAACAATTAGAGAGCTTTGACTGTGTCCCATTCACAACTACTTAAGTAGCCCTTCACTCATGATTTTTGTTTATATAAATGGTCTATTCCTTATTGTAGTATAGTTTGAGGATTGGCTTTTTTCCTACCTAAATATCATGCTCCCTTCATGCAAGTCCTGATAGAGAGTCAATAACTGTCATCAGGATATCTCAACCGAATCTCTCCATGCCTTGTGGACATGGACATAGTGATTTAAGACCGCATTTCCAGGGTGAAGGGCTTCGGCGGAGACTTAACTTAAATACCAAGTTTGTTTTTGTGCTGACCCAGTTGGGACTTCAATTGTACTAAAATAAGAACCCAGGTCCAAGTACTTTCTGGAGGAGATAAAACAGTGAAACTAGCCAGGAGGCATCACCGTGGGCGTTTTTCTTTTTTTATGTGGAAAAGTCAAATATAACATTCAATACCTTCGCTGAGGACTATTTTTATTTTAATATTCTCATGGTTAAAGTTTGTTTTTGTTTTTAGAGTTGTAAGCCTGTTCCAAATTGATATGATATCAAAGTTTTAGACAACAATTGTTTCAACGTTTCTTTGTCCTTTGTTGGTTATGCCAATATTATTGTCATTGGAATAACATAGATGGCACCCATGTAAGAATCCTATTCTCAGCAAAAAAGCACCAAAGCTTGGCAAATAGTAGAGCAGAAATGGATACTTCAAGGGCCCAAGGATCAGGAAGGACCTCGAAGCCAAAAAGCTGAACCGTGCACTGTTACATTCATAGCAGGCACCAGGTATCTAGCTTCAGAACCGCATGCTAATTACCTCCATGAAGATTCTATTCTTTCTTTTCACTTTTGTTTATAAGTTCACATCCTTGAAAGTAAAACCTTTTCATAAACCCACGGTTTGAGTATATATCAATCTTATTGAGTAAAGCCCACATCACTGTGAGTGTGCTGTCGATATACTGATATCAGAATATTTGCATGTTGTGAGATGAATCATCCTTATATTAGAAGACGGCCTCCAAATATTATGCTTTCACAAGCACGAAAACACACACACTCACATGTGTATATAGACGCGCACACATACACTAATAAATGTATACATGTCTATATATATCTGTCATATGGGTGTTTAATTATTTGTCAGCTGGCGAAGGGAAATTATGCAATTTTTTGTCAACCATTCCGTTGTGTTCTTGGCTGGATTGTAGAGTGATCACCATGTAACGATCACAAATCATCTTGTTTCCTGTTTGAACCCAACCAGATTTTCGGTTGGGTAATGGCACACCTTATCATATTCTGTAGGACATAAAAGGGTTAGATCATGGGACATTTGAAATTAATGACGTGGAACAAAATTTTCTGTTCCTTAAATAGTGACATGATTTTCCTGTTGTATTCCAACAATTAGAGAACTTTGACTGTGTCCCCAGATGTACATTCACCACTACTTAAGTAGCCCTTCACTCATGATTTTCGTTCATATAAATACTCTATCCTTGTTGTACTATAGTTTGAGGATTGCCTTTTTTTCCTACCTGATAGGGAGTCGATAACTGTCATCAGGATATCTCAACTGAATCTCTCCATGCCTTGCGGACATGGGCATAGTATTGTTTTTCTGCTGGCCCAGCTGGGACTTCAATTGTACCAAAATAAGAATCAAGGTCCAAGTACTTTCCCGAGGAGATAATACAGTGGAACTAGCCCATAGGCATCACTATGGGCATTTGATTCTAAAAGAGAAAGGTCCAAGGAGTACGAAGGACCCCATTAAAAGCCGAAAGCTAAGCTGATCTTGAATACCATTCTAACTGACAAAGGTATTGCAGACCTTTAGGGTCCTGTCAGGTTGTTGCCTCTGGAGTCTCTTTTATGATTCCTTTCTATGTGGGTGGACTTGGTTCTTTTTATCCCAATAAGGTACTATGGTAAATCTTTTTACCTTACTATGCATATGGTTGGTTTTTGTTGTTTTCTTTAGTTTATCCCCTCAAACCCAAAACTTTACATTATAAAAATAGAAGAATTTATGGTACCCAGTGGTTACATACCAAAAAAAGTTGAACATATATATGCAAATTCGTTCACAAGGAATATTCTGAGAAAAACAAATAACTATACATGCATTTACAAGAAAGTCTATACTTGAACAGGAAAATTTACAAAATTTCTGAACGCAATGCTAATTATTTGGAAAAACAGTTACATCGAAAAAGATCCAATTCTTCTATGTGAAGAGAGTTCCTTGTTTTAGTAAATTGGTACAACTCTCATGTGAAGAGAGTTCCTTGTTTATCTCTTGTTGGTGGATTTCAAAATGAGGGGACAATGCTATATCCGCTTTCTGCCATTAGCGTTGTGGAGAACATCTGATCCACTTCAACTTCAACATCTGTTCTCTTTGCAAATCGACCTTTGATTCTGGGTCTGGTTTCTGCATAGGCCTTTCTTGAGGCATACCTGATTGTCTTTTCAAACTTCCGTGTCTTCTTCTTCTCTCTGTATCTTAGGACTCTGGCCTCTCTGTCCATTGGAGTAAGTTGCGGTGGCACTTGCATAGGAGGACTCGAGAAAAGGTCAATTGTCCCTTTGGGGGGTCTGGCGTGCGGGATTGAAACATCACTTACTGTAGATTCTGGGACAACACCAACATCCATGGATGAAATGGACACCTGATTTTACAAACACAGAAATACCCCTCGTCATTTTTCCTGTACTGAGTAATTATCTGAAAGACTACATATATGGAACCTGTAACCATGCTATGTCTCAAGGAACTATAAATTTAAGAGAAAATTCACTTATGTTTTGATACTGACTAAGAAATTTTAATGTTGTTTTCTCTTTGCAGGATCTGGAAAACTCTAGATGGATTCAATTGCAAGAGGCATGCAGGTGAGTGTGCATTTACTTCTCAAAGACGGACCAAATGTTATCATTCTTCATTTTTCTCGTTAATATAATGTAACACTGGGAAGTTACAACATTTACCTAAATTTCTGACTTAATGGAGACAAAATAAGTAATTGACACAAAAGGAAGAGCAAAACTAAAAGCAATACAACTATCTGTATAAAGGGGAAAGGAGAAGGGGAGGATAATTATGCCCCCTAGGTAGTTCCCTTTGAAAGGGAGAGTGGGAGCAAAAAAAAAAAAGAAAAAACGACATAGAGAATAAAGTGTAATGCTACTTAGTCCTAGTTTATAGACTTAATTAGTTAATATTGCTATAGAATTAGCACTGGGATCTAACATTGAATGAAATTCACTATCAATCCAATTGAAGTAATAGATTAGGTCAATAAATTAAGTTGGGAATTGAAGTCCAAATAGCATTGTTAGAAGCGAAATATTGTAAGATGCACTTATCATATTTTTTTTGATAGGAAACGAAACAAGATGCCCTTCACATCCCAAGTTTGAGGAGCAGTGTAAGTGGGTGGTACTTGGTAGGCTGGGGTCTGCCTTTCAGTGAATATTATGAGAGGTAGCAACTATTGTTCAAATCTCCTCCAGACACAACCCCCCCCAAAAAAAAAAAATCTAATGCAAAAAGTAAAAACAAAAGTGATTTAGTGACTTTAAATGCAAAAAGCAGTAACATGTACTTGAAAGCCAAAAAGCTTGTAGAACTCATAAGAAAAGGTAGAAAAAGGAAACACAAGGAGAGAAACTATAATAATAGCATATAAAGAAAAAGTATTAACATCTACTTTAAAAGCTGCCTATAAGAAAAAGCTACAATTAGCTTGGTCCAAAACCCAATATTAAAACATAAAAAGAGATACACTTCTTCCGGTCTTTGAAGTCCTCGAACTCAAACTGAAAACCCTGCATGGGCTAATTGGTAAATTCTTGTTTACATGCAAACTAAAATATTTAATTTCCACCAATTGTTATCTTAAGAGTTGGGTTGGAGGAATTGAACAAACACTCAAAATTTTCAGAATCAAGCAAGCGGAATGAATATACCAATACACCAAATAGAAAGAAGTTTTTGAAGACAGATACGGTTTAAGGTCTGAATTCGTTATGGTTTAAGTCTCAATTTTGAAGCTAGTGTGTACTAAAACACCTTCAAATATAAAAAATTCCATCTTTTCATAGAAACCCTAGTTTTGTTAGTAGACATATTGTAAAGCCAAAAATAAAAATCCATCAAAAACTCAAAAACACTACCTCGAAGATCAGCATAATTGGAGGAGTATCTGTTGATTTAGTGAAGCACTTACACTGTGACTGATTGAAGCAGGGTAACCATACCCCGTCTTTGATGCCTCATATTCCATCCCCAGCTGAAAATTCTGGTGTTCTTGCTGTTGAAGCTGATCCTTCGCCTCTCCACACTGAACTGGCACAACACTATCTCCTCCATAGATCTTCTGAGGCACAGAATAGCGTTGCTGCTGATTATTATACTGGTCATTGAACTGACTCTCTTGACATGAATTGTACTCAACGAAGTCCAGGTACTCATCAACTCCCTCTCCACCAAACAAAACCCCATTATTGCTTTTGTGGTTGTTCTTAACAGGATTAAACAACAACCATGAAGCCGCTTCATCTTCATCGTCTTCATCAATTGGTTTGTCAGCCTCTGGAGCCAAGAACCCATCCTCGGCATCCCCTGGGGTCCCAATTATGGAGCCCCCTGGGTTGGTGGCTGGGGAGCCGTAGAGGCAGCCGGGAATGGGAAGAATGGGGACACGGTGGTGGCGGCGCGCCAGAGGGTTGGCGGAGTGGATGTCCGCATCACAAGTGGTGCAGAGTGATGCCGCGTCAGCCTTGCAAATGAAGGCTGCCGGAGCACGTTCACACGCCTCACACACCCACACGCGCTCATGGCGCGATGCCACCCTGTTGGCCGCGTGGATGCGGGCGTCGCATCCAGAGCATAGGTAGGCAGAGTCAGCCCGGCAGTACACGGTGCACGCTGCCGAATGGCACGTGTCGCACACACGCGCCCAACTGTGGCTGCTGCCACCATCTATAGGAGTATGCTCCTCCTTCATCATTGCTCTTTTCGCTCTCTAGCCTCTATTACTCCCTATTACTATGAGGCGTTTGCTTAATACTTCTGGCACAGTGAACTGTGAAGAGAGAAAAAGGGGCTGGTGAAGGAGGGAAATAACTGTGGCCAACTAAGTAGTGGCGGAGAGAATCCAGGCGTGACACGTGGCGAGAATTTAGTGGATGAGAAAAGTCTTAACTTTATCTTATGGTTGGCTGTGGTTCTGGTGGACCCGGATGGAGGTGTGGTTCTGGTGGGACCCAACGCTTTGGCCTTTTGGAATCAAATAATGAAGGGGGAGTGTTTATTTATTTGTACTCCGTCGAGTTTCTTAGCTTTATGTACTCGCCTTTTAGCGTGGCCACTTTTCAAATCGAAAAGTTTGCTGAGTCAGCCGGTGAACGTACTTGAGCTTGGTTGCACAAGTGTCAGTCATGTAAAATTGGACACGAATATTATGATTAAGGTTGAAAATATGTATAATTTCTTTATCAACACAAATATTGATACAAACAGAACACGAGTCGAAATTAAACAACCAAAAAAAAAATATGACACCGACACGAATTGACACCTTTATCTAGATGGGTTAAGTGAGCCTATGGAATTAAGTTTGAATATACGTGCATTTAAATTGATTGTGATTGACAAAAATAAAGCTCTAAGTTGAGGGCGATTGTTAAGTCTAGAAGTTTCGATCTATAGAGACTTGTGAAATCTCGAATTGAAATCAAATTTAGCTTACTATAATTTTTATATAATTAATGATAAAATCAGATTTAGCTTACTATAATTTTTGTATAATTAATGATAAAATCAGATTTAGCTTACTATAATTTTTGTATAATTAATGATAAAATCAAGTTAAAAATTTTCAGTTCTTACAAGTATACTGAAAAAGAGAGGGGGGGGGGGGGGGGGGGCGGGGGATTTTTGAGTGTATATGGTTTTGACGCTATTGTTTAGAATTGATTGATTTGTTTCTGTGATTTAAAAATTTGATCAAAAAAAACCCCTCCTTTATACCTTTTTTCCTTTTTAGACCAAGAAGTAGAACAAAGTTCTATGATAGTTGGTCAACATATTTCCAATTATAGTTAAGAACGAGTCATGTTGTGTCTAATTTGTGTCGTGCTTAAGTTGTAACGTGTTGAAATTCGTTCAATTCATGTATATTTGGGTTTGTATTTTGTATAAGTTGTATTAAGTAGGCGTGTGTTGTATATGTTCACGAGAATTAATTTATTTAATGCGTTATTTGTCAAACCTGTTAGCTAAATTTACAATCGCTAGTGTCGGGTGAGCTAATTGTGTCCTAGAATTGCCAAGAATCATCGAGAGAAAGTGGATGAACATGTTGGAGTGATGGCCATCTGCACAAAACTTCTCCTTGAACCTTCAAGATGCCAGATTGTTTTTTCGTTTCCTAGTGTATGGTTCCAATCTTCCTATGCAAATTTGCCCTTTAAATTTAGAGTTAAAATGCATAGCATACCATCATTTTTATTTAAATTATACGCATCAATTGAACTTAGATTTTATGCGACCAGACAAACTTAAAGTCAAAACGTACAAGTTTTATGTCTCGCCCTGATCGACTACTCGCTCACTCACTCTTGTACAGGGACGGAGCCAGATCATCGTTATAGAGTGTGCACTTTAACAAATTTTAAATTTTTTTCTACTAATCGATACAAATAATATAATACATCATATTTATCACATTATACTTGATACTTAAAAACTTAATAAACACAAAAGCCTAGAAAATCAGTGTGCATAGTGTAAGGAAATTAAAAATAACAAAAAGAGGAATTATAACCCTTTACAAAAATTAAAATTTAAAATTTATTAAAAGTGATCATGGCTGATATTCATACTTCAAAATTGTTGCATATGAACTTTTTATTGATGTTTTTGAAAATTTCTTTCTTTATCTAAATAATCTGAACGAGCTTAAAAATTTGTTCAAATTTAGCTCGTTTAGAAAAAGAGTTAAGCCTGAACTCGGGTCGAGCTTTACATATAAATGAGTTGAGTTTTACAAGTTCGAGTCTAGTTTTTTAGGTACATTTTTTAAACAAGCCTAAAAAATTGTTCAAACTTGGTTCGTTTAAAAAACGAGTTGAACTCGAGTAACTTGGCTAAATTATCAATCCTATTCATAACAGATTTTGTTTATTTTCCTAATTGACATTTAAAAATTTACAGGGTAGGAAGAAAAGTTACCTTATGGCTGAAATTGATTAGACTTTTATTAGTCCACATGAAAATTGGATTTCCAACATGTAACATCCATCATAAACCAGTGGCCAAAAAGTTCACTATCTTGTTAATGGGTGTCCTCGTTGCCTTGCTAGTGTTCGCTTTCTATGGGTCCCATTCCCTCACGTGATGTTCACAAGACCAAAAGCAACTGGGCCTGCCTTCTTAGCCCCACCAATACTCCTTTTATTCTCACAATAATGCTATCGTTTATCTAATTTGAAGATATAATACATCGTGATTATTAATTCAATAATAAATTTAAGTCAATGTCGGGATTTAGAGTGCTTTACGTCCTGACATTAAGTCATTAAATTAAGTCATAATAGCATTACTCTTATTTTGAGGTTGACTCAGATGAGTTCGAGAAAAACGTTTTAAATAGGATAATGACGTGTGGAGGTGGGTAGATAAGGATCCACCTCCACCACAAGTTTGAGGGGCTGACCCTGATCCGTTTCACATGGTCTATGGGATGTCCAGCTCATATAAAACCTCAACTTGCTGAACCATATAGTGATGTGCCATGGCCTTTCATGTTTTGAAACACCCCCTCCACTATGGTACTCAACAAGCCGTCTACATTGGCTTGTCCTTATAACCTACTATGCACAACCACCAAGTTACTAACGGTAGTGCCCGCAATCCTCTCCCAACTATGGAGTGTGTTCTAGACGAGTTTAACTCCGTTTAGAGATTAATTTGATAATTTGAACTAGACCCTTAATTTGAATCATTCAACCCGATTATTATCTGTACTTAGATTTTTGAATTAAGGTTGAACTCAAGTTATACAAGCCGAGTTTACATTTGGGTTTCATTTGGCTTCATTTCTCGTGTGCAAATTCGTGTTCAAGTTCATATTCAATACAAGGTTGATTACAGAAATATACAATTCAAGTGAAAATTCGAGTTACATACACTATTCGTGAAAATAATGTGCAGTCAGGTTCATACAGTGTATAGTTAAATCCGTTCTAACTTATTTATTAAATGGGTTTAACAAATTAACACAATAAATTGAATTTATTAAAGATAGAATCATACCCATAATTGTGTTTTTATTCAAGTCAGGGTGATGGATTGTATTAAGGATTATTGATCACATGCATAATCAGTCCAACATTTGAAATTTGGTGGCATAACTAAACCAAAAGAAAAGGAATGGAAGGGTATAAAAAATAAAAGGGAAAGAGCAATATCGAAATTCAAATTTCTTTGACAGAAACTTATTCGTAATTATAGACGTAATATACTGAACGCTCAACAACTAAATAGGCTTTTCTAATTTAGGATTTTCAAGTAATTATTTTTGCAAATATACCTGCTAACATAACAAGAGGCATAAGGGGTGTTTGACTAAGAGAATATGAATGAAGGATAAAAAGGAAAAACAAATTACACATTGTACATCTACTAGAGGTAATTCGTGTTTGAAGATACAGTACAACGTAAACCTAATAAAGTTGTGAGATAAGTGAGAAGTGATGAATTTAGGGAGAGAGAAATTTCACTATGAATGATTTTGGGAGGGATGTTGGTGGCCATTAGATGAGTCTATTTGAGATCGTCAAATAGATTTATTGAAGCCTGTTATGTTTTATATTATAGATTATGAACAAATCTGATGGGGGATTTGTATAATTTTGAAAACTACTAGGCATCTCGTATTAGAATTGCAACTCGGGCGGGTTGAAGAGTCAACCTAGCTCAATTCTAACCCTACCTCAATTTGAGGTACTCAACCTAAGTATTGCCCAAATTTAATTCAGGCCGGCTCGGGTTGAATTCGGATTACGTAATTCGAACAAATTTCAGGTTGGGTTCGGGTTACGCAATTTGGGCTGATTTCGGGTTAGAATTCAAGTTGTGTTCATTCAAGCTTGAAATCAACCTATTGTTCTAAATATGATACATACTACATAGTATTCACTTAAAGTAACTATCAACAACTTCAATATTTAATATAAACGTCATAGTATTTAAAGCATAAAATCAACGTTTAACATAAAGACATAATAGTCAAACGTTTAACATAAGACTGAATCAGAAGATTAATCCCTAGTGCTTTAACTTGTAAGTTATATTGCTCTATTGATTTATATATTTATTTTTAAATATGTTTGGGTTGAGCTCGATTTAGAATTCGGGTTGAGCTTAATTTAGAATTTTGGTTTAGCCCGATTTATATATTCGGGTTGAGCCCCGTAACCCGATGCCTCAACCCGAGCACTACCCGGATTCAATTCAAGTTGGTGTTTTTCTGCCCTAGATCCAACCCAAGTATTAAAAATTAACCCTTTTTTTTCGAATTGAGTTCGTGTTAAATTCGAGTTGACCCGTCCAAGTTGCACTCCTATCTCAGTATACTTTTCAGAGGCCTTAGGGGTGTATCAGTGTAATTTCTCCCGGGAACCCGTCCCCAATTGTCTGCCAGGCCCAATTTTTTTCAGTGATCCCTTAAAATGGGTTGGAGCCCATCAGAGAATCTGCTCCTGAATCCTCTTCCATGGTAAGACAATGTCCAGCATTTACTTAAATAGAGAGAGAGAGAGAGAGAGAGTATAGCCAAGCTGAAGTGTAAAACTAATGTTTATATCAAGTAACTTGAATGCATTAGTGTGCAGGATATTGTTTTCCAATCAAGCCCACTCTTTTAATAACCCCCCAAAAGGCCTTTAGTTTGCGGGGTGATCGCATTACGCGCATAATTCAGACACGATTAATTTAATCTCAATCTAAGTTATAAAATTATCAACTTAAGTTCAACTCCAACATTGTATCATTCATTCTTACAATTTGAAACTTGGTTCCAATTGAAAATTAGGGATACATATCTCGAATTGAATTGCAATTCAACTTAGGTTTAATCCAAAACTAATTATCGAGTTACACAACTTTAATTTATGTTCAATTCGGGTTGAACTTAAATTCACCTATTCGGGACGCTCCCTAGAATTTGATATCCCAACCAAATATTGTTCGAATTTAAATCATGTTAGAATTTTTTTGCCCAAGAGCAATTCACGTAGTAAAATTATTTGTCCAAATATGAAATATTTTGTATTGGGCCTATGAACATACCACTTTGTTCTCCAAGCTTTCTTACTTGAGGTGTTGTAGGTTGGGCCTATTAACATATCGCATTCTTATTCCTATTGGAATATGATCAATTGAATTCAGTATATCATATTTTAGGGATAGATTTGCGTATACTAATACCTTATTTAATTATAATACAATTCTAATTAAGTAATTTGGGTAAGATCGAATTTGATTTTTAACAAATTACCAACTCACTGGGGTGTTGTCGAGTTTCTAGTGTCCTAGAACTCATTTATCTTCCCAACATTTAATCTGTCTTTCATCTCTTACTTGCCATTAACATCCTTCTGCTAGTAGACTGCCATTAAGTTTTTCGTCATAAATTGGAGCACTTGAGGTGTAAGTGTATCGGACATGAGGATGATATATGTCCATCACTACAAATCTTTGTCTGCGATTAATTTTGACACATTTGTGTATCAAAAATAGAGTTTCATTGATCAGGAACTAATCTTATCATGTGTAACTCACATGAGGTGCCAATATTTTGTGAATTTATATATAAGCCCTTATGCGAAGCACTTGCAATTTACGTATTTCAGTTTATGACGAAAAACTGAACTGCAGTCTGGATCAAGTTCGCATTGCTACCAATTCATAACATTGAGAATGCAAATTAAAAATTTTAGGGTGTATTTGGATTGCATCTCAAAAAAAGTATTCGAAAACAGTTTTTAAGAAGAGTTTTAGAAAAGTGTGTCTTAATATTTTTTTATGCTCCGTTTGGTACGATGAAAAAATGGAAGGATGGAAATTTTGGAGGATGAAAAGTAGGAGGGATAGATAAAACATCATATTTGGTAAAGAATGAAAGTAGGAATGATGGAAAAGTTGATGGATTAACTTTCCTTCCAACTCACCAAAATCGGAAGGAAAGTGGATATATATATATATTTTAAAAAAATTTAAAAATAAAAAATAAAAAAAAATAAAAAAATAAAAAAATAAAAAATAAATAAACTGATCAACTCGCAACTCGACGTGACATAATTAGTTAAATGAGTTGAGTTAGGTTTTACTAATGTTCGACACAAATCCGTAATAACTCAACACAAATCTGACACGACACGACTCATTTGTCACTCTTAATCTTAGCCAACACAAAAAAATAAAAAAATAGTCATTTTTATTTTCCATCCATCCAATCAAACACAAATGAAGGAAAGTGTATCATTCCTATTTTCTATTTTTCCGATCAAACGGAGTATTAGGGTATAAATTGAAAATCTAAGTATCTTTTCCGGTGCAAAGTGAGATTAGGCCTTTTTTTTGTCCGCAAAGCTAAGTTGAAATTGAGAAGATTCGGATCATAGCTGCTTTTATGATACTTTACCTTCTTATTTTCTCTCTCCCTCTCTCTCTCTCTCTCTCTCTTCGTTGCCCATCTCAGGGGTTGATTTCTTCGATTGTAAAGACAAATCAAACTTATTCCAGCATTCATCGAAGGTAAGCCGAGTTTCTTTTAAATTTCTTTCAAACAATGTTTTGCAAGTTAATTGTTTTGGCCACATGGTGGATTTACTCAACAAGTGAAATGAACATTCATGTTTCTTTCCAATTCGACTTCCGATCTGTTCTCAGATGTTGTGATTTGTTTACCATGTGATGATACATAGAAAAAAGCTCTAAGTATGAGCTCGGACATGGAGGTCAAACAAGGAGGTCAGACACAGTAACCAGGGCTCCGCAATCCAGACCTCAAGCTCACCTCAAAGAAAACAAACGAGAAATTGAAAGGGAAACAGCTGGCTAGTGAATGACATCCTCAAAGCAATGGAAAGCTATAATCAAGGCACAAAACTCTCAACTAACCAAGATACTCTCCCAAAAATCAAGGAAGATCCCACGGATGAAGGGCAAAGATCTCGGTGAAAATTCCTTAGAGATAGGAATTACACTATAAATACTGTACAACGTCTCAATCAAAAGGGAGAAAACCCTACTGGCATCAAAGACATCTTGTAAAAACATTTTCTAGATAAATATAGATTCTAGGAGCAAGAGACTCCATTGAAGAGTAGACTAGCCGAGCTCCCAAACCGGTGAACCACTATATTTCTACGTGTTACACACACCACACCTCGGACAACTAGAGCATTCAACCACTAATTCAAGGGCCTTGTAGCTCAGATCTGTTCCTAGCAATTATACTCTAACTCTCTGCTCATTCACGTGAAATAACACCATCAGTTTGGCGCCGTCTGTGGGAACGACTGTTCCTGTTACAAATAAGCTGATTTCTCAGTGACTGATGGTAACAACTCGAAACATGAGCAGAAGTCAAACAAACCCACCACGAATGCAGAATCAGCAGGAAGCCACCAACGGCAGACAACCCGAGAACGTCCAAGAGACTAATTCTCCCATTAACAACGAGATGGAAGCCCTTCGCCTCGTCAACCAACGTTTGCTAAGGGAAAACGTAGAACTATCGAAGCTCATACAACGCCCAAAGGAGGCACGACCGGCCCAAGAAGGCCAGAGTAATCCCCCTCACAGGGAACGACGACACTTGGACCCCCTTATAGAGGCCAACGAAGGAGTGGAAAGCAGCCAGACCAGGGGGCATATTTCTTACATACCCCCTAGGAATGGCCACAACGAAGAAGGACAAAGTCAAAACGATGGGGGCGAGAGAGACGATTTTTTCCCGTACCAGCAGGACAGGAGAGAGCAGCACTGGGAGCAACGCTTCAAGGACATCCAGCAAGAGCTCAGCCATATGAAGGAGGCTGTAAAAAGCAAAGCTCCGGTTACAATGGACGCCCTAGTACAACAGACCGAGTCCCCATTCACCACAGGAGTGCTGCACTTCCCTCTCCCACCAAAATTCAGGATGCCACAAATAGAGGTCTTTGACGGAACGAAAGACCCCGTAGATCATCTCAACACATACAAGAACCGGATGGAGCTACATGGATACCAGGATCCTGTACGCTGCAGAGCCTTTGCCATCACGTTGAAAGGCTCTGCCCTAGCCTGGTTTCACAGGCTCCCACCAGCCTCGATCTCATCCTTTAGAGAGCTCTCCATAGCTTTTGTATCTCACTTTATAGGAGCTCGGATATACAGAAAGCCAAGCTACCACCTGTTGAATGTAAAACAGGGACCCAACGAGAACCTACGGTCTTATGTACAAAGGTTCAATTCAGAATCCCTGAAGGTAGATATTCCAGATGAGAAATTTGCTATCACTGCTTTCATTTCTGGATTAGGAGTGCAATCGAAGGATTTGATATTTTCTATATCAAAGAACCTGCAAGCAAGCATGACAGAGGTGCTGGCTAAAGCAGAAAAGTATATTAATGGCGAGGAAGCCCTTCTCTCAAAGGTAGGGAGCTCATCCTCACAGAAGGAAAAAGTGAAGGAAGAAAATAAGAGGGATCGAAGTCCTAGGAAAGAAAGAGGACGAGATAGGTCCCCAAGAAGAGACAGGGATCGCTCCCCCAAGAGAAGGGAAGATGTCAGAGAACGAGGCGAGCTCTTCAGCTCATGAACATCAGATGAGCTCTTCAGCTCATAAATTTAAGATGAGCTCTTCAGCTTATAAACTCAAGATGAGCCCTTCAGCTCATATACATCTGATGAGCTCTTCAGCTCATAAATTTAAGATGAGCTCTTCAGCTCATAAACTCAAGATGAGCTCTTCAGCTCATAAACATCCGATGAGCTCTTCAGCTCATAAATTCAAGATGAACTATTCAGTTCATAACTTGAGCCAAGCAGCTCACGATGAACTCTTCAGTTCGTAACTTGAGCCACGCAGCTCACGATGAACTCTTCAGTTCATAACTTGAGCCAAGCAGCTCACGATGAACTCTTCAGTTCGTAACTTGAGCCACGCAGCTCACGATGAACTCTTCAGTTCATAACTTGGGCCAAGCAGCTCACGATGAACTCTTCAGTTCGTAACTTGAGCCACGCAGCTCACGATGAACTCTTCAGTTCATAACTTGAGCCAAGCAGCTCACGATGAACTGTTCAGTTCATAACTTGAGCCAAGCAGCTCACGCTGAACTCTTCAGCTCATAAACTCAAGATGAGCTCTTCAGCTCATAAACATCCGATGAGCTCTTCAGCTCATAAATTCAAGATGAACTATTCAGTTCATAACTTGAGCCAAGCAGCTCACGATGAACTCTTCAGTTCGTAACTTGAGCCACGCAGCTCACGATGAACTCTTCAGTTCATAACTTGGGCCAAGCAGCTCACGATGAACTCTTCAGTTCATAACTTGAGCCACGCAGCTCACGATGAACTATTCAGTTCATAACTTGAGCCAAGCAGCTCACGCTGAACTCTTCAGCTCATAATATGAGCCACGTAGCTCACGCTGAACTCTTCAGCTCATAATATGAGCCACGTAGCTCGCGCTGAACTATTCAGTTCATGATATGAGCAACACAGCCCACGAAGAACTCCAATAGTTCAGAAAAGAGCCTAGGAGCTCGGAATGGGCTATTTAATTCCTTAAAAGAGCCCTGAAGCTCATGATGAGTTCCCTAGTTCATAAAAAGAGCCCGGCAGCTCATAAAGTCAATAATTTTGCTTTAAGAAGCACTGAAGTACTTCTCGAAGCAATGGGAACTCGGCAACCGTAGGAAAAGCAGCAGCTCTCTGCACCTCGAGCTCATACAAATCGAGGTCGATGTGTGGAAGTCTATCTCAATTTAGCATCGACTCAGCCCCTGTCCAAGCTCGCTTGGGCCAAGGGCTGGGGGGCAACTGATGATACATAGAAAAAAGCTCTAAGTATGAGCTCGGACATGGAGGTCAAACAAGGAGGTCAGACACAGTAACCAGGGCTCAGCAATCCAGACCTCAAGCTCACCTCAAAGAAAACAAACGAGAAATTGAAAGGGAAACAGCTGGCTAGTGAATGGCATCCTCAAAGCAATGGAAAGCTATAATCAAGGCACAAAACTCTCAACTAACCAAGATTCTCTCCCAAAAATCAAGGAAGATCCCACGGATGAAGGGCAAAGATCTCGGTGAAAATCCCTTAGAGATAGGAATTACACTATAAATACTGTACAGCGTCTCAATCAAAAGGGAGAAAACCCTACTGGCATCAAAGACATCTTGTAAAAACATTTTCTAGATAAATATAGATTCTAGGAGCAAGAGACTCCATTGAAGAGTGGACTAGCCGAGCTCCCAAGCCGGTGAACCACTATATTTCTACGTGTTACACACACCACACCTCGGACAACTAGAGCATTCAACCACTAATTCAAGGGCCTTGTAGCTCAGATCTGTTCCTAGCAATTATACTCTAACTCTCTGCTCATTCACGTGAAATAACACCATCACCATGAAAGAATTCTTGTGAAGGGATCATCTTTAATTAACCAGAGAGAAATTTTAAATGGATCCTATCAATTCAATTCTGGGTTTTCAATTAAACAATGGCAATTTTAGGCCAAGAAAAAAGAAATTTGGTTGTACGAATCCTGTGTTTTCAACTAAGAAAAGGGGTTTTTCTAGTTAATTAAGGTAACTTTTGACTAAAGAAAGAGAAATTAGTCTATATCAATCATGGGTTTTCAACTATAAAAAGTTAATGTTAAATTAACAGGAGATAAATTTCAGATGACTGATATCAATCATGGGTTTCTAATGTTAGTTAAATGAACATATAGTGCATGACCGAAATGAATGACAAAGATGGACTCAGATAGTCAATTCCAAATAATTGGGACATACGACTTGGTTTAGTTTGGTTATATCAATCGTGGGTTTGCAACTAAATATTGATTTTTTGCTATGAAAAAAAAAACATTTTCTGCTATTTCTCGCCCGTCAACTCCATTTTCCTCAGTGCTTTGTTTTATACCTTGTACTGTTTCATTTACATAATTTGTTGTAGTTTTGAATCACTCCTATGCTTCTTGTTTCAACTCGGTAGTTGACTAGCTGTTTAGTGATGCCAATGAAGCTTAGTATCTAGTCCATCATAATGCAGATAAACATCTTATTGTATGAAATTTTGGTTATTTTGATTTCATTGTTGTTATACATGCTTTTTCGTAATGTTATCATGGAATCTGACATTGTTTTCATGTTGCGTGATAATTTTCTTGCTATATTCGTGAGCTGACAGGTGACAGATATCATTCCGACAAAGCTGTCCATTGAAAGAGAAAGGAGAGTGTTGTTGAAGGATTGAGATTCAGTTGAACCCACAATAGATTAGCTTACAATGTCGGATTGACTTAGTGACTTGCCCTGGGATATATTAGACAATATCCTAGGGCACGTACCTATTAAAGATGCCGTAAGGACTAGCATATTGTCCAGAAAATGGAGATATAAATGGGTTGATCTTTCCAAGGTTGTAGTTGATAATAGATGCGGGGTGCCTTGCTTCGAGTATACAGATAAGGATTGGCCCAATTGGGATCATCTTGCTAAAGTTGTATATAAAGTTTTGTTAGCTCATCGTGGTCAGATTGATAAGTTCGTGCTTTCCACTCAGTGCGTTGGTCATTCCCCTGACTTGGATTGTTGGATTGCTTTTCTATGCAGAAATGGTGTCAAGGAGCTCATTCTTGATTCCAATGAAGGGATCGTGTATGAGCTGCCTTCTTGTTTATTTTCTTGTCGGCAACTGAGTTGTTTGCGCCTCACCAACTGCTCATTCGTAACACCACTTGCATTCAATGGCTTTAGCAATCTTGTTAGCCTCCAGATGGAAAGATGTAGAGTCCAGAAAGAAGAACTAGAAAATTTGATTAGTAGCTGCCCAATTCTTGAGACCTTAATACTTTTCAGTTTCCGTGACTTTGACCATCTTAATATCAGTGCACCAAATCTTAAATCCTTGTGTATAAGAGGCGCTTTCATAAGCATCTACCTAGAAAATTGTGTGCATCTTACAGAGCTCTGCTTAAATATGTACGAACTCTGGAAACTGCCTGATGATACGCCGCTTCTTGGTTTTGTATCTCATTTGGAGAGGCTGAGTTTGTCTGGTTATCTTCTCAATGTAAGTGAAATCGGCTTTCATTAGTGTTTTTTGTTTGATTTTCAAATATATTTACTTATTTTTGAGTCCCAAGATATAGTAGAATTAGTTTTCTGATTACACAGAAGGAGAGAAGCTTGACAATTTACAAAAATCCGTTCCAATACCAAATATTTGTTGATTCATAATCTATTCTTCTGCTTTCTTTGACAAAAAAATAGTACTGTAGCCACTTTTAGTTCCAAACCATCTTATTTTTGTGCTCCTTTTTGTGCATTTGGTCCTTACTTTTGCCCGTAAAACAGGGTTTTCCGGTTACATGTGACAACCTAAAGTTTCTTGAACTTAGTGACATCTATTTTGGAGAGTTGGATGCGATCTCAGTTTTTCTTTCCCTTCTTGCAAGAAGCTCCTCAAATTTGAAGGCATTGCGCATTTCAGTAAGTTTCTGCAATGTATTCTCATCCACATGTTTTATTTCAAAATTTCATCACCTTTTTTGTTAGAGTATGAGCTTGAATTCGTGTAAGGTGAAAACGGGTTTTGCTGGCTTCTTTAGGCTTGTGGAGTATTTCAGCGAGATGTTTATGAGTTGATGACTGCACAAAACCAATTACCCTACTGCTTCAACCAACTACAAACTGTGAAAATCTCTGTTCGTTGCTTTGAGGAAGATGATATCCGATGCTGGAAATCTGAATTGGAATTGATCAGGCTAGTGCTTGCACGTTCGCCTGTACTTGAGAAAATGCTTGTTGAGTATAAGTATCAGGAGGGTTGTGACATATGGCTTATGAGAGAGCTGCTCTCATTCGAGCGAGCATCAGCAAAACTACTCTTCCAATATTCACCCATTCCACCTGTCTACCCTGATGAATGATAATGCGTATTCTGCTATATAATCCAATAGAACGATCATAAGTCCGTTTATGTTTTATGCTACTTAATTATGTACAACTACGGGTTCGTTTGGTAACGTTTTTGTGTTTTTGTTTTTATGTTTTCAAAAAGAGAAAAACAGATTTTTTTTTTTTTTTCTATGGAAAAAACTAAAAACAAAAAATATGTATGAGTAATCACTTACGTTTAACAAATTATGAAAATAAAAAACAAAAAACATGTTCAATAAGCACTTGAAGTAATGTCCCAATATTTAACTTTATATTGTTTCTTGCTACAAAAAACAACTCAAAATCTCCTTGTTACAACTTAGCAATGCATCCCATTGTAAATAAATAAAAAAATCCCATTGTTACCAGTAAAAATTAAACTAAAATAAAAAAAGAAAATCCAAACCCACCCACACACACACACATAGAGCAGCAGATCTGAGAGGTGAAATTGATGGACAACCCACACGCACACACAGGGTTTGAGATGCGAAATAGATGGACAACCTAGCAGATCTGAGAGGCGAGAAGCGGGAGACGAGAGAGAATGGAGGCGGCTCTAACGTCTGCAGAGAGAGAGAGAGAGAAGGAAGAAAAGATAAAAGGAGGGTTTTTATAGTATATGTAAAAAATGCTATTTTTTGTTGCTTACAAGATTTGAAATCCGGATCTCATTAAAGAGGAGACTCCTAGCACGCCTGTTTTTGTTTTTAGGTGTTTATGAAAACACCTTTTTTTTTTTCCCCCTGTTTTGCATTTTTGGACCTTGTTTTGAAAATAGAGTATCTTAAAAAAAATGAAAACACATCCTAAACATGTTTTTATTTTTAATATTGATAAAAATTGAAAACAAAAACAAAAAAACTAAAAAAATGTAGCAACCTAAGAAACTACACGTTCCTTGACCAAAAAAAAAAAAAAGAAACTACACGTTCAAGAATTGAGTATGGTAGAAATGAAAATGTTAAGATGGATGTGTAAAAACATTAAGAATGATTAAATTAGGAACAAATATATCGATAAAAAAATAGAGGTGATATGGGAGATAAATTAAGGAAGAATCGACTTATGTGATTTGCACGTATTTATAGACGGCTTATTTTTACACCGGTGAGAAAGAGTGATATGATATTTATTAGGAATAAACACAGGGGTTGATGAAAATCAAACTTAACTTTAAATGAAATAGAAAATCAAAATTAACTTTAAATGAAATAGTAAAAAAAAAGAGGAATGTTTTATATCTCAAATTTGTATCCCAAAATGTGCATCTCAAATGAATGGGAACCATTGGATGAGTGGGTCTCACCAACTTTTTTAATTGGGACCCACTGATCCAACCATCCTTATTGATTTGGGATATAAGTTTGAGATATATAACATTGCTAAAAAAAAAATATGATTGTGAGACCCGAGAAAACTAATTAGACATTCTATTTTATGTCGGGGGTTTACATACAAGTACTTATTTTAGTCATCATATATAAAAGTAATATAGTTGAAAACACAAAAAAAAAAATAAATATATTTACTTGTTTTAGATTGATAAGTCAAATTTTGGGGACGAAATTCCTAAAAAAGGAAAAATTTTAAAACCCGAACAAGCATAACAAACATGTAATATTTTTAATAAGCATATTCATATATGACATGCATCCGTATGAGTGGCAACCAGTATTTAGTTATGAGTAATTATGTTAGACCTGAACCTAAACCATGAATGGTGGTGGTGATAGTAGTTGGCGGCGATGGTGGACGATGACAGGTGGTGGTGTGTTGTGGTAGTGGGTGCTGACGGTGGGTGTGGAATGATGGTGGTAGTGAAAATAAATATAAGAATGAGAAGGTGATAGATATAGTCAATGATTTGAGCAGAGGGTCCTAAACATTATCAGACTAGCTAGACTAAGAATTTGTAATATATTGCCCAAAGACGCATTGTTGTGCCATTATATATTAATCGAAATAATCAAGAATTTTGAATAATATGTTAACGTGATGATACTAATCGGAATAATCAAGAATTTGGAATAATATGTAATCGGGGATTTGTTGAATGACTATTAATCGGTATATTACCAGTGACGAAAGTCGTCTACACCAAATTAAACATTAATTTTGTGGATCGTGTGTTTAATCTTAAAACACAGGATTGTTGCTTTGGAAAACGTTTTAGTATTTTTTTTTTGTTTTTTTAAATTTTTAAGTGCTGCTTATTTTTCTATATCTATACTTACATAAATACACACATATATTATATATAAGTATTTAATATGTACATTAAAATATATACACATGGTTTTGTTTTATTTTATATTTATTTTTGACGAAATTTATTTTTAACTTTTTTTTAAAAAAATGCTAATAAAATGTTACCAGAACAATTCCAGTAGCATTGATCATTTCCGTATTTGTCTTGAAATTTTTTGCTCCTACCTTTATTATCTAAAGTTACGAAGACCATCAAAGGTATTTAGATCCACTCTAATATTTCTCTTCTTATTTTTTTTCTAATTTTTTCCTTGACTGGTCACTTAAGATGCACATATTTAAAAAAAATTTCATTTAGATTCCCAATATATAGTGTTAGAATGATATAATTGGCACACGTGTGTGTGGACTTATTGGGCGAGCCTTTCTTTTGTTCATCAATAGGGTTTTGGTCAATCATTTTTGAGATTGGGATCAATAGGGTTGTTTTTAATGAACATGTGAATATATAGTTATTTATATATCATATCTGGCTTCTCCTTTATTGTCGTTCGGAACAGAACATGTCGTGCTCTATTAAAACAAAATTTATATCTCCTATTCAATGAAAAATATAAACATGTTAATTTCCTACGAATTTCCTATAGGCAACATAAACATAAATAAAAAAAGATACTTGATTAGATATGTGTAACAATAAGTCAATCCATCAAGAAAGAGAACATCTTCATAATAAAACACCAAATAAATTCCCGCCCAAAAAAATATTACATCACCTATTTTTAGCACATGTTTAATTATTTAATATTTGATTAATTTATAGTTTAACATAATTTTATTTCAGACATTATCCACACACGATAGTATACAAAAAATTTTGTCGAGTTACGTATTTTGAGAAAATTTTATCGATATTTTTAAAAAAATAATAGATAAAAATAAATTTTAAATAATACAAAAAAATATATTATTTAATATAATGAGATTTCACTCCTTTCATTCACAGAATCGAATGTCAGAACTCATCGACCTTTGACTATGCATCTTGTTCTTTTACCATTCCTGTGACTGTGAGCTTCAAGTATTGGCAAAAAAAGCCCACGAACTGGTCCGAAGCACTGGTGGCCCACCCATGTGTCTAATCTAATATGGATAGATCATGAGTGATAATTTTTGGCCCATTAGACTCAATGGGTTCATCCAATTACCACCCATTGGGTGTGTTTGGATGTTCGGATTGGATTGGATAGGATATTAAAAAAATAGTGAAAATTAGAAGTGAGTCCTCCTAGATGTACTTATTTGGAGATAAGTCCTACAAGGAAACTTATAAGGGACTAAGTCCATGTTTAAAATTATATGTAATGACTTAAGTCCACTTTTTTTTTTTTTTATCTCAAGAATACCCTTCCTTGAAAGGAAGTTAAATTAATTTCCTATTTTGAAAATTGTTATCCCTTAATTCAAGGTCAATTAAAATATACCAATAAAATCTTAATCATAAATTTAAAATTCAAATTCAAAGCTCTCTCTCTCTCTCTCTCTCTCTCTCTATATATATATATATATATATATATATCAAATTCAAAACTCTCTCTCTCTCTCTCTCTCTCTATATATATATATATATATATATATATATATATATATATATATATATATATATACACGCTGGGTTGTTATGGAGATGATGCAAGTATAGTGGTGGCGGCGGTGTGTGGAGTAAAAAGGAGCTATCGAAGTGGAACTTGAATGGGCTTTTGTGCGGTGGTGATGGTGATGAGCGTTGTTGTGGAGGTGATGACAACGTGATGGTTGGCGTTGCTCGGGAGGTGACGATGGTGCAATGGTGGCAGTACTATGGTGAGGAAAGTGGTAGTCGAATATATATATATATATTATGTTACTGTTCATGTTATTATTATTTTGAGTGTGTTACTGTTTTTGTTGAGCATGTTACTACTATTATTTTACTAAATATTAATATTCAATGTTACTATTTGTTTTGTTTTTGAATATTATTATTTTTTGTGTTTGAATGGTACTATTTTTTACGTTTTTGTTAAGCATGTTACTATTTTTGTTAAACATGTTAATATTTTTGTTGAACATGTTACTGTTGTTATTTTTTAAAAATATTAATATTGAATGTTTCAATTTTTTTATGTTTAAATGTTATTATTTTTTTGTGTTTAAATGTATTATTTTTTGTGTCCAAATGATAACTTTTTTTTGTATTTGAATGTTACTATTTTTTATTTTTAATGTTACTATATTTATATACTAGTCATTATCCGTGTCTGAAGACACTGTATATATATAAAAAAAAATCACACTTCAAAACAATATATAACAAAAAATACCAATCAATATAGACCCACTATTCAAAAAAAAAACAATCAATAAAATGCTAGCATTGTTTAACCAAAAAATCCCAAATTAGAAAAAATGAGAATCCATCAAAACACTATGCTTATTATGGTAATTGAATTTTATATTTCATTTTAAATAACACGATTATACGTACTACCAATATACAAAATAACCATAAAAATAAAAAACACTCTTAATTTAAAATTGTGTGGATTTGAAAACTTCACGCCCAAGAAGGAGCCCCATGACTGCACAATTCACCTCGAAGGCATATCACCACAAAAAAGAATAAGCCTAGGCCCAATGATCCTAGCATGCCTTCCCCTCAGCAGCCACGACCTTTTTCCCGTACAACCCTATGCTTTTCCGTAAACAAAATCAAACAGTTAGTAAATCAGTCGACCCATGACAATTAAAATCATAGAAACTATAAAAAATTGACTTAACAATTCATCTAAATTTAATTGAATAAACCAACCTTACTAACCTAGATAATTGAATGCATAAAACCTTGCAAGAGTTGTCACGGAAGTCATTTTGCATGTGTTTGAAAGCCACTGCTATGAATCAAGCTTCAGGTTTAGCGTTTGCTATACCAAAATGTATTGCATTAATTTATAATTGAATAATAGCCCTTTCGGTGCAACAAAGAGACCACAAAAGTGGTTCCCAATATGATAGAAAACTAAAATTTGAAATTCTTTCTGGTACTTCGATTACTTAGCAATGTTTTCAGTAGTTTTTCACCGTTCTATGAAAAGGAAAGCTTTGTTTCTTATTAAAAAAGACCACATCAATTCACTGTAATATAACACAAAATCCTTCCATATTAAGGAACATAAGCATTTGACCAAAACAAACAAATAGAGATAGAATGGAAGCATTGTTAATTTATATTAGTATCTTTGGACATGATCTACATGTTTAGGTAATAATACAGGTTCATATAGTGTTATTAGGTGAAGTTCGATTCACAAATACTAAAATTTGTATTTTGCTGATGTTCTTCAAAAAATTGATTTTGGAGGGATCATTTGTTAAATTTGTATGATCACCCTTTTTCTACATGGCATCAGTTACTTGAAGGAAATACACTTTCATAAACTCAACTTCATTGTGATGTGTCCTTCTGACCGTAAAACTCACCTTCACCAGAAAGAACAGTACAAACATGTATATGACACTAAACATCAAGGCATTTGTGAGCTTAAATAGCATGCAGCTCACCAAACACAATCAAACATCAAGAATTGGACTCCACACCATCTCTTATCGCATATACAAAGTAAAGGGGACCACTTTCTTATAAACCCACTATATAGAACAGACACACACGCACACACACAAAGCGTAAGAAATTAGATAGAAGTTCTCATTAGTTCACAAATAAAAAATTGGTATTTTGATCAATCATTGAAGTTTCCATTGAGAATTTCAATAATTTTCTTCCTTGCCCTATAGTTTGACCAATGCATGGTCATCATCAGTTTTTATCGAATTTTCCCAAGAGGAGGAGGAGGATATCTTCTACTCATAGATCACAAATTGGTGATTTAAGAGCAAATAAAAGGCCAATCAGCAAACTGAAATTTGTTGGAGCATGAATAAAGTCCCCAGTCAGCGGAAAGGGGAACTAAAATCAGAAAAGAAATAGGATTGATAATCAAACAAAATCACAAACCTAAACAAATTTGTAATCATAATTGCAAATAAAACAAAAAATGCATTTCACAAAAAAAAAAAAAATTTGAATAGAAAGAGGAAGAAAGAGAGTTACTTGAGATGCTACCGTGGGAGAGAGAGAGAGTGGCATGTTGGTGCTGCCGTCGCTCGCCATTGCCATTCTTGGCACCAAGGATTTGTATTGGCACAAAAAGTCTCTTACTTGAGAGTAAGGAAAAAAATGAGTTGTAATTTTGCTACATTTTTGTTCTGTCTTCCACAGTGTACTCCTGACAGCCATCCATAGATTAAATGTTTTACTATTTTAGCTTTTGTTCAAATACAGTACAGAGCCTTACATGGACTCTTGAGATGTTGAATAAAGAAATCCCTAAATTGTAGTTCAAAGGTGCTCTAACTACCCAATACATCCAATTCAAAGAAAAAGAAAAATAGTAAGATAAGTCTCATTCCCAATGAACACAACCTTAACTATCAGCTTGAGAAAATTTACACTTACTTGAATGGATTGAACATAAAAACCAAACTTAAAATCCAGCCGCCTTAATTTCTAAACCGTCATCACAAACTCGATGACGACAATAAAAATTGTAACGCCATCAGTTCCTCCAATGCCATTTAATTCCAACATAGGAAAATCAAACACCGAACATATTCCATCAAGCTTGCCCTAAAAGAAATCATATTTTGGAAAAATTCTAATCCATTTTTTGAAGCATAATCACAATGAACTTTTTTTAATCCCAATCAATGTATGGGTAGATAACTTTGGTTAGGGTTAGGGTGGGGGTGGGGTTCCGTGGTGGATGGCGTTGGATGGAGGCAGTCACTGAAGGTTAATGGATAACGGTGGTTAATGGATCGATGGATTACAGAGTGGAGTGAATGAAAGTCGAAGATGAAGAGAGACGAAGCCAGAGATAGGGAGATACCTAACATCGGTGGTGGGTGTTACTGGCGGCGTCGGTGGGCAGGTGGTCACAGTTGTTGTCAATCGTCGCTGGGTTGTTGGGGTCGCAGGTCTGATGGCTGAAATGGGGATAAGGAGAGAGAGTTTGAATGAGATACAGAGATGTATGAGAGATAAAAAGGTGTAGTAGAGTCCTATGAGGAGAGGCTTGTTTATGGGAGGGAAAATAAATTTAGGCGTTGGCAAAAGAAAGAGATAAGCGGCTGATGGCTTGAATTGAGATGAAGAGGGGTCTTTATCCGTAGAGGAGATAGAGAGAGTTTGGCTTGGGTGGGAGTGCTTGGGTGTCGTGTGTGCAGCTAAAATGGGCGGAATTTGGGTTTTAGATGGGATTGGAGAAGATTTGAGAGATTTCAGAGGAGAGAGAGACATGAGTCAGAAAATGTTGTTGGGCGGGAAAACAAAATTTAGTATTTATTGAAGACCGTCATATCAGTATTTATGAGATGATCTGAACCGTCTTTTATGTTGGAATTATGTTATCCGTTGGATGTGTTTATGTTTTATCTTAAAACGATCTGGACCTCTCTTTGTCTTTTGGATTCAAACTTTGCTCTACTTTATTATATAGATATGTGAAAAAAATTGAACATTCAAACTCTAAACCTAATATATGGATATAGATAGATATATGGATAAGAGAGAGGAAAATTTTTAATGTTAGTTAAACTGTTAACCTATATATGAATATAGATAGATATGAGAGAGAAAAGATTTTAATGTTAGTCAAACTCCTAAGATTTAGGAGTTTTTAATTTTTAGTTTTATTTCACTTCTAAAGGGAAGTGATAGTATGGTAAAATTGACAAAAAATGGACTTCATAACAAATAAGTTTCCTTGACGGACTTAAGTCCAAACAAGTCCATATAGGGGGACCGGCCTCCAAATTTCCCTTAAAAAAATAACCTTGCCTATCCAAACCAAACTCGGCCAAGCTCATATCCGGATTGGATATGTATCCATGCCGATGTTTGGTAAACCAATTTTACATCTCCATAAAATCCACTGACAAAGGTGATTTAAAAACATTAAAATGATATGTTTTGATTATTATACCCCTTATCAAACAGGCAAGGGGAAAAAACTATCAATACTCCTACGCCTTCTTTTTTTCTTGCTAGGTCATCCCAGCCATTAAAATGTAACCATTACTATGATTAAATATCTAACAAAAAATTGAAAAAAATATAGAATTTGATACAATCAGACTTACTTTTGATTAAAAAAACACAAAACTTGAAAAACCCAACACACAACCACTTCAAATACGAAGATCCAACACAAAAAAATCCAATGAAAAAATGATCAAATTAAGAATATTAGGACAGACCTCAGAGAGACAAGAAAAGAGAGAACCACAGGAGAAATACGTTTGAGTTGTGAATCACAACGGACCTCCTGTGGCCAGATCCAGATTTGTTTGTCAAAGAGAGGATGCGACGGATGCAGATCTGGATCTGTTCTTCGTGAACTCTTATGTTATTTGTTTGGTCGAGAGAGAGATTCATACCTCCCAGTCGGTTCATCGCCTTCTGTGATGCTCTCAACCCAACAGCTGGCTTTGACTGAAAATGCTCGAACGAAAGTGAGTGGTGGAAGTCAATTGAGAAAATGATAAAAATGTAATTATTTGTTGTTAACTGCTAGGCTGGGTTTGTAACCTAAAGAGGGGGTGGGTTAATTTTAATCGGTATAGGTGGGTTACAAAACACTGTAGCAACCGGGTCATGGCTAGACCCGAGATTTGTATCCAGACTCAAATTTTGCTTCCCAAACAAAGAATTTGTGGGACCCACTGTCTCATTAACTTATACATATGGGTGTTAACCCACTTTATCCCACTATCAAAACACACCCATTTGGGGCGTTTGGATAGTGGGTTAAAGGTGGTTATCCACTAGTAGGATGGGATAAAATAGGAGTGGGACCCAGAAATCCCTTGTTTGGGAAACCATTTTTGAGGCTGGATACAAATCCCGGGTCTAGCCATGACCCGGTTGCTACAGTACTTTGTATCCCTTCTACAAAGGTTAAAATTAACCCACCCCTCCCATGGGTTACAAACCCAGCCTACAGTAGGGATGGCAGTGGACCAGGAAAAAACGGGTATTCGTCCAAATTCACCCCGTTTGGACCGGGGATGGACTATATGTATTGGACAGTGGACGTATACGAGGATACCCGTATAAACCCGTGCGGGGATGGAGGCGGGGATGGACTTACCCTTACCCCCGCCCCTTCCCCGTTACCCGTTAAATAAATAAATAAATATATATATATTATATATATAAATACTTTTAAAGCCCTAAGTTTTTCGGTGAGTTTTCAAATCTGATAGTTGGATGGTCTGTTTACGTGGTTGCGCTGTTTTAATTTACACAAGTATACAAGTTTGACAAATAAAGTCTTAATTTACACCTTATTGAAGTTATCGATGTTCCTGTCTCAGAAATTGTGAGTAGGTTTGAAGCAAGTGGATGGTTGAATATATGTTCAAATCTTGATGATTTCAGTTGACTACCATGTTTGGGTTTGCATATATTGAGAGCATTCTATCATTATCATGTGGAATCTGTTTCTTTTATGGGTAATTATGCAAGACATTCTTTTCATGTTATATTGCATAAAGTCATTCAAACAAAGAATCACCTTGATTCTTTTGCTTTTAGGATGTTTTATCTGTATTTTAGTATTTTTTGATTTGATCCTGTTTTTTTCGATCTATAAGTTTTTCATATTTTTATTCGTTTTATTGTTTCACCAGGCAATCAAATGATGTTGTAAAAGGCATAAAAAAGCGTCTTGGAAGTAAGAAGTCAAAAGTCCAACTTCTTGCCTTAACAGTAAGCTCCAGTAAAAAGCATATTATGTTTCACAAGCATGAAAACACACACACGCACAAGCGACACATACACATAAATGTATACATGCCTACATATAGATGTCATATGAGTGTTTAATTGCTTGTCAGCTGACGAAGGGAAATGATGCAATTTTTTGTCAACCAGTCCTTCTCTCCCTTGTGTCCTTGGTTGGATTGTAGAGAGATCACTATGTAAATATCACATCTTGCTTCCTGTTTGAATCCAACCAGATTTTCGGTTGGGTAATGGCACACCTATCATAAGTTGTAGGACATAAAAGGGAATAGATCATGGGACATTTAAAATTAATGACGTGAAGCAAAACTTTCTGTTGCTTAAATAGTGCCATGATTTCATGTTGTATTCTGATGGCGTAAACCTTCGGATACGAGCTAAGGAACCAGATTAATTGGCGTGAGCAGTTTGCATGGGGACTAATATGGCATCTGAGCTACAAGGCTCGTGAAGTGGGGAATGACAGCTCTAATTAGTCGTGTGTAATGTGTGAAATACAATAGAAATATAGTGGTTCACCGGCTGATGAGCTCGGCTAGTCCACTCTCTAATGGAGGCTCTTGCTCCTGTCTCTTTATTGATGAATTGAAGGTGTTACAGTCGAATACTCAGGGAACTAGGGTTTCAGAAAATCTCCCCCTTGCCATGGAGGTTGCCCCCCCTTTTTATGGCCTCATGCTTACCTCTAACACGGAATTACCTCCTATATCGAAGGGATCGTGCCCTATCTTCCTCCATAATTCCGGAGTTACCTAAACTCCATATGGCTGGCTTCAAACGGAGAGTTCCTTGCCTTCTTTCGTGGGATTCTCCTTAGCTTTAGGAGGGGATCGTGGTTGATTACGGGTCTTATGCCTTGGAATGGTTCTACTTTCCTTTTAGTGATACCCGTAGTTACCTTGCTGTCCTTTCATCATTCCTTAACTCGTGTCCTCAGCTGGGAGCTCTTTAGCGCTGACTAGATGAGCTCTGGCCAATGCCAGATGAGCTCTGCCTCTTCTGTCTGAGCTCCCGACCCGAGCTCATTTTCTGAGCTCGTGTCTGTTCATATCAGGTATCATCAGTTGCCCCCCAGCCCTTGCCTTAGGTTAGCCTAGGCAGGGGCTGATCTACACGAACTGAATTAGACCCGCACGTGGCCAGCATGTGGCTTTAGGATTTTTGACGGTTTATAGCAATCATGTCTTTCCTTGATTCCCGCGCATGTCTTTACCCACGTCCCTCAAGCTTTAAAGACCCAAATGGCTACCTGAACCGTCTTTCTACACTGTTCATCTTCCTCGCTGCTCCTCGTCTCCATTCTCTCTGCGATTTCGGACCATTTTGCTTGAGCCTTTCTGTTTTCTTGCTTGAAGTCGAATTCCCTACTCTCGTTTCGAAGATTCGCATCGCCTCCTTCCTCCGATAGTGCTTCAGGCTGCCGTTCACAGCTATTCCTGGGTTAGGTACGTCTTTTGCCCCTTCCTCTTCCTCCTTTTGCTCTGGATCCCTCGAATTCGAGGTGGTTGCTGCATTTTTGGGCTTTTCGATTCTTTTACTTCTGGAATCGTGACCATTGCTTAGCCCCCCTTCCTCATTTCGTTGATTGGAGCTCCATAGTTCACATTCTTGCCGTCGGGAGTTACTGTGCCGACCCAAGGGTTATTAAAGAGTGTCTGACTCGTGCTCCTTTGCTTTATCGTTCCTTTAACCTTCCTTTTTCTCTTCCTATCATGTCTGCCTCTTCTGGAGCTACTCGCTCCTCTGTCTCACTTTTAGGGTCTAGGTCAGTCGAAGAAGACTCCGAATTAGGGAGGTAGGTGACGAGATAGATAACTTCCCTGGGGTGGAAGCCGTAGATTCTGAGGTTAATACCGAAGTGCCTCCTTCAGCATCCCCTTCCTTGCCCCCTAGGCCAGACAAAGGCAAAGGTAAGGTCAGTGGAGTTGGGGTTGAAGGGAAGACCTCATATTTGGGGCTTGCCTATACGCACGCTGAGTCTGTGGGCTACAGCAAAGAGGCCCCTGAACTAATGCAGGTTTATAAGCTTCGGTACGGCTTTCCTCCTGGGGTCGAACCCTGGTGTCCAGACAAATCTGTCTACTACGTAGAACAAGTACACAATAGGGTCTGCTTTTTCCTTGCCTCCTTTGAGAACGGTCTTCGCTTTCCTCTGCATCCCTTCATCAAGGCTGTTATGCAGCACTTCCATGTGTGCCCATCCCAGATTTCCCCCAACTTCTACGGTGTCATGACCGGTCTTCTGGTCATCTTTAGGAAGCATAGACTTGGGCTTCCTAGTCTTTCTTTGTTTTTGGAGCTCTTCAACGTCAAGCCGACCTCTGGAGGCTTCTTATATGCCTCTAAGCGTGCCAACGTTAGGCAGCTTATCTCTAACATTCCGACCTCTCATAAGCACTGGAAGGAACGCTTCTTTTTTGTCGGGGGCACCAATTGGGAGTATAATCTTGCTGATAAGACGGATACTCTTGGTATCCCTACAGCTTGGGCTGAACCGGACAACTTGCGTGAGTCTTTTCTCAAGTCAACTGAGTCCTGACCTGGTACTTGCAAACCTTTAGCCTTTTTCTTATTTGCTCACTTTCTTCTTTTCAGGTGATCGTCTTGAGCTCAGCCCTGAGGATAAGAAAACACTAGTGGAGTTGGAGAAGATCAAGCCAGAGAAGTACGCTGACCTTATTGAGTTACAAAATTTGGTGCGGATAGGTCTAAGTCCTCCTGCGGTGACCTTGGCGATCCCATTATCGGTTTTAGGGGCTGACGAAGGTACCCTCTTTTTTTTTTTTTGTTTTTTTGTTGTGCTTCCTTCCCTTCTTCTTCTCCTTACATCTCCCTACTCCCCCCAGACATTCCAGGTTCTTCTACCATGAAGTCTACTCCAGAAGAGCTCAAAGCCAAGGTGGATGAGCTGCTGCAAGGTGGTAGATCTAGCAAGCGCAAGTCCCGGGTTAGTTCTGGGAGTGGTCCAGGTACTCGGGCTAAAATCCCCAGGTTGGAGGTGTCTTCTCGCCCCTCTATAACTAAAGAACAGGTTCCAAGCAAGGTTCCGACCTCTTCCTCTGGGATTTCACAAGCTGCAACCACCTTTTCTTCCCCTCCAGTGGCCCCTTCTAAGTTGGCGTCTGCTCAGGAGAGGGATCAGGCTTCCCCTTCTTCTTCTGAGGTCAAGGAGGCTTTGGAATTGGTTCCCGACCTTCAACCCGGGAAGTTCGAATACAGTGCTTCTGGGAAGGTGACTGAAAAAGAGAGAAAGTCTGAGGAGGAAGATGAGGACTCCTTTTTTGACAATATAGACCTTGCTGCTGGAGCTCTTTCCTCTATCTTTTCTGAATCTGATGTCCTGAAGGCCGCTTCCATGCCCCTGGAGGAATCCGTCTCTTTGGCCCTTCAGGGAGCTGCTACTGTGAGTGTTAACCCCCTTTTCCTCTTTGCTTGTTCGCATTTCGTGGTCTGATGTAATTTTTCTGTTCTTTCTTTTTATTCTCAGGCTGCCCTTCATACGAGAGGTCTACTGCACCGAGTCCAGTCTCAAGAGAGCTCCTTTAAGGTCCTAAAGAAATATAAGGACAAAGTTTCTGAATTGTCTCTTGAGAACGAAGGCCTTAGAACTCAGAGTGAAGACCTCAAGGCTCAGGTGGAGATCCTCAACGAGCAGTTGGAGAAGCAAGCTTCCGACCTTAAGCATACATTGACCGTCAAGGTCAAAGCTGAGGAAGGGGAGAAGAGAACTCAGGACGAGCTGAGGCTGGTTAGGGAGGACCTGCAGCTTAAGGTTGAGGCGTGGACCAAGGCCAGCCAAGAGGCTTTTGACGCCAAGAAAGAGCTCAGCCAGGCCAAGCAAGACTATCTTGCCCTCAATGAAGCAAATGGCAAACTCTGTGAGGAGCTTGAGGAGCAGAAAAACTTGGTCACACAGAAAAGTGAGGAGATTGTCGAGCTTAAGGATGAGGCCACCACTTTGTGGGCTACTGGGTGGGTCGCTTTTAGGCGTAAAGCAATCAAAGCTTACCCAGATCTCGCATTCAATTTCCCTATCCCTACTGAGGAGGAAATGGAAGAATCTGACTCTAGTGGTGAGGAGGACAACTCAGCTCTTCCTCCTGGAGTTCCACTCCCAGATGTCTATGCTTCCCCCTCTACTGTTCTTGCTGTGGCCTTACCTGCTGACCTGGTGACTGAGGTATTTGAACAAACGTCATTGCCTGGTACGGCAGAGGCTCCTGGGGCCAGTGTTCCTGGAAATTCCCCTCCTCCAGCATCAGGATCCTTGCCCCCTGAGCTCCTGGGTTCTGATTCTCCTGCTGATGCTATGTCTGCCGAGCTGCAGGGTCTTCTGTCCACTCCCCCTTCAGAAACTTAGGTCTTTTTGACTGTAATTTCTTTGTAAAGAATTTTTGAGATGTAACTTTGACTTGGGCTAGGGCCTTGTGCTACTTCGTAATTTCTTTGTTATTTTGTTTTTTCATTGCTGGTTTATCATATTCATATGTCCCTTTGAATTCCAGCTATTCATATGTCCCTTTGAATTCCAGCACATATATATTTTTGAATATATCTTTGAATTTGCGCACCTGTATGTATTCAACTTGGTATACTCCCCTTGTCCCCTTTTGCTTTGAGGGGTGTTGTGCACTTCTTGAAGCAAACTTACTAGATTTGAAGGGTACGGGAGACTTGGTGTCATGCTCAATTGCTTTTCCTTAGCCTTTTAAGCTCAGTGGTTGGCACCCTAAGAATCCATTACTTATCATTCTTCGTTTTGAGCTATTCAGACTGATACTCTGAACTGGCGTGCTTCTTCCGGGTTGCATAGCTCACGCTTGTGAATTTTTGCTGAGCTATGCAGCTCTTCTTTCTGAACCTAAGAGCTCTTACTGCGCTTTTTAACTCTTTTTGTTATCTTAAGAGTTCCTTCTGAGCTACTTGGCTCAGTTGTCTGACCTTAAAGGTTATTTCTGAGCTTCATTGTTTTCGACAGATCTTTCTCTGGAATGGATAACAAATCCTGCCGGCCTTCTTTAAGCAAGGCTATGAACTTTCACCTGCTGTCAAGTTCACTTGATGAACTGAAGAAACTATTTGGAGCTATTCCTCTTTAAGGTGAACAGGGCTGTTATGATCGCCGGCCTTAAAGACTTGCTATGCCAGTGTCTTGTTCTTGACTGGGCTGAGCTAAAGTGTGGGGGGTATGTGGCTTGGTGGGGTCAGAATGTTCCTTCGTTGTCTTGAATGCAATATAAGGGGTGGTCCTGTACGTATTCCTTTTCCCTCGTTTTTTTTTTTTTTTTTTTTTTTTTTTTTTACCGTTTCCCATAACCGTCACGTCTTTTCCCTTTCCATAACCGCAACCCCTTTCCATAACCGTAGCCTCTTTCCATAACCGTAGCCACTTCCCATAACCGTTGCTTCCTTTATTAATTCAGAAACTACACGGGCAACTTGATTCTCTCTTTCTTGGCTCTTGGTTTCCTGAAAAGCTCCCAACTTTTCCTAACATATTTTTGACTCTCTTCTTGATTTCTTGCGTCTTTATCAGCACTTTCGATGGCTGCCTCTGTTTCTTCTTTGTTCCAGGAACGATCCTCCTTCGGAATTGAATGGAATTGGCATTGTCGCTATCTGTCCCCTTCAATACTTGAATCTTCTGATTTGGTGGACATCAAAAAACGGTTTTTCCCTTATCTTGACTTGCCTTTGCGAGTCCCTTCCTCCGATGAGCCTTGCAACTACCTTCCCCGAGGGGAAGTCTGTTTCTTTGAAGGTGCTATGGACATGGGACTTCGCCTTCCCCTTCATCCGGCCATTGGGCGAGTTCTTGCCTACTATGGCCTGTGCCCTTCTCGCCTTTCTCCACGAGGGTGGGCTGCTATGGTAAGCTTCTTCTTGTTCTGTCGTCTGCATGCTCTTGGCAGGTTCCCCTTTGTCTCTGAGTTCCTGTACTTCTTTGAGATTGAGGAAGATGATGCCCCCTGCTTCAGTTTCTTCCGTTGGAGGGATGTCAATTTACGCCCTTTGGTTCTAGATCTTCCCTCCAATCCTGAAGGGTGGTCTGAGCGTTTCTTCTTCGCTTCTGGAGAGGCTTGGAGGTCTCCTGAGGATCGCTGTCATAAAGCCAGGATTCCTCGGTCCTGGAAGAGCTTCTCTCGTATTGGTAAGCTCGAGCATAGCTCTTTTGAGTACTTTCCTTTTAAAGACATGCTCTGATTATGTCCTTGCTGTGCAGATCCACCTGACCTGGATTTACCAGGGATGGTGAATATCAACGAGTTGTTGCTTGTGGAGTCTAAGACTTATTCCGAGCTGATGACGAGCGCAAACCTCTATTTGCTTGGGGCTGAGGCTACTGGGTTTGAGTTTTCCACTATTCCTTACTCTTCCTGGACCTCTTTCTCTGATTCTGATGAGGATGGGGATTCTGACAAGGATGGAAACACCGTCACGAGTTCGAGGAAGCGTAAAAGGGACGATTCCCCTTCTCCTGACTCTCTGTCCACCATCTTCCTTACCTCTGTTGGTCAGAAGCTTCTTAATTCGCTTCAAAAGGCTGAGCAGGAAAGGGATGAGCTGAAGAAAGAGAATGCTAGCCTGAAGGGAGAGGTTGCTGAGCTGAAATCTGAACTTAAGAAAGACTAGAATCTTTGTTTCCTTGTATCGTTCTTTCTTTTCTTAAGCGATATCAGACTATGACTCTTTTTGTATTTTTCTGAATATTTGCACTGTCGGATATTTCGAATGCCAGACTTTTCATTCATCTCGAATTCTGTTAGGTTATTTCAGCTTACTCTTCTCGTTCGAGATACGAACGTAGATGGAGAACAGAAGATCATGTCTGCTCTGACCTTACTTCTCACCTGACCTCATAGGTGTTCTCAGTTGTTCTGGACCTTTCGAGGTCTTCGAGTGTGTAGGCAGTGCACAAGGGTATCTGGTCCTGGGGGGAGGACCATTGGTGTCTCCAAGAAGCGTTCAGCCTTGAATTTGACTGTTGGTGTCTCCAAGAAGCGTTCAGCCTTGAATTTGACTGTTGGTGTCTCCAAGAAGCGTTCAGCCTTGAATTTTGTACGAGCTGAAGAGCTCGTCTTTTGTTTATAAGCTTTTGAGGCTTATCCTGTAGTTATGAGCTGAGGAGCCCATCTTTCTTTTATAAGCTTTGGAGCTTATCGTGTTTTTATGAGCTGAAGAGCTCATCTTGCATTTATAAGCTTTGAAGCTTATCGGGTTTTTATGAGCTGAAGAGCTCATCTTTGATTTATAAGCTTTGAAGCTTATCGTTTGTTTATGAGCTGAAGAGCTCATCTTGCATTTATAAGCTTTGAAGCTTATCGTTTGTTTATGAGCTGAAGAGCTCATCTTGCATTTATAAGCTTTGAAGCTTATCGTTTGTTTATGAGCTGAAGAGCTCATCTTGCATTTATAAGCTTTGAAGCTTATCGTTTGTTTATGAGCTGAAGAGCTCATCTTGCTACTTTGGAGACCATTGGAGGGTGAATAAAAGGCTTGCTCTTTCTTATTTAAAAGTAGTCCTATTACAAGTAACACTTACTGAAAAAACTTCTTAAGGTGCTCGGCATTCCACGAGTGAGGTAAAACCTTTCCTTCCTCTGTTTGCAACTCGTAATTCCCTGGTCTGATTATCCTTGACACGATATAGGGCCCCTCCCAATTGGGTCCCAATTTCCCATGCGTGGGATCCTTTCTCGCAAGCAGAAGCCTCCTAAGCACCAAATCTCCAACCCTGAAACTTCTGTGTCTTACCCTCCTGTCATAGTACCTTGCCGTTTTCCTTTGGTAAGTACGGACACGGTGCAGAGCTCTGTCCCTCTTTTCATCCAAGAGATCGAGGTTTAGCAAGAGAGACTCATCATTGTGCTCGGGATCTGCAAACTCCACCCTTGGTGATTGGAGCCCTATCTCCACTGGGGCCACTGCCTCAGTCCCAAAGGCCAAAGCAAAGGGGGTTTCCTGAGTCGCAGATCTGGCGGTGGTCCTGTAGGCCCACAATACCTCCGGAATGTACTCCACCCATTTGCCTTTCAGGTTTTCTAGCTTGGTCTTCAGAGCTGACTTTATGGTTCTTATTGTGACCTCTGCCTGCCCATTAGACTGGGGATGGGCAGGAGCTGAGAAATAGTTCTTGATTCCGAGCTCGGCACAAAAACTTTTGAACTTTGAATTATCAAACTGCTTTCCATTGTCAGATACGAACGCTCTGGGAACTCCAAACCTGCAAACTATCGACTTCCAAACGAAGTTTTGAACTTTTTGCTCTGTGATCGTTGCCAAAGGTTCGACCTCTGCCCATTTAGTAAAGTAATCCACTCCTACGACGGCAAACTTGCACTGCCCCACACCGGTGGGTAGGGGGCCCAGAATGTCTAGCCCCCACTGCTGAAAAGGCCATGGGCTTACCACCGAGGTTAGGAACTCGGGAGGACAGTGGGACATATTAGCATGCTCTTGGCAAGTTTTGCATTTTCTTACTAAGTCGGTGGCGCTTTTGAACATGGTGGGCCAATAATATCCTTGCCTCAGTACTTTTCCTGCCAAGGCCCGAGCTCCTATGTGGTTGCCACATATCCCCTCATGTACTTCTCTGAGTATGTAGTTAGCATCTTCGTCTCCTACGCACTTAAGGAGAGGCATTGAAAATCCATGCTTGTACAGTTTCCCTTGCATCAGGGAAAATCTGGCTGACCTGGCCCTTAGCTTGGATGCCTCCTTGGCACTATTTGGCAAAGTTCCATTCTGAAGGTACTCTACGATGGGGTCCATCCAGCTCGGCTGAGCTTCAATTGACAGAATTTCCTCTTCTTCAATGCTTACCGAAGGCTTTGGAAGGTGCTCTACTGGAATTAGCCTATCCAAATCCTCTTGTGAGGCAGTTGCTAACCTTGCCAGAGCATCTGCTCGTGAGTTCTCCACTCTAGGCACGTGTCTGACCTTAACCTGCACAAACTGTTTCATTAGTTCTCGTACCTTTTTAAGGTACAGGACCATCTTCTCGCCTCTTGCCTCGTAACACTCTTCTATCTGCTTCACCACCAGTTGAGAATCACTGCAGATCTCCAGCTGCTCTGCTTCCATAGAGTAGGCAAGATTAAGCCCAGCGATGACGGCTTCATATTCTGCCTCATTATTTGAAGCTTTGAACCCAAATCTGAGGGCATATTCGACGTCTATTCCTTCTGGGGAGGTCAGGATCATTCCTGCACCGCTTCCCTGAGCATTGGCGGCTCCATCCACCGAAAGCTTCCATATGGGAAGGTCTGGTACTAAATCCGTGGTTTCCATAGGCGCTGCTGCTGTGAATTCTGCAATAAAATCTGCCAAAATTTGCCCTTTGATGGCAGTTCTTGGCTTGTACCTGATATTAAACTCGCTGAGCTCTACGGCCCACTTAACCAACCTCCCTGAGGACTCCGGCTTGTGTAGTACTTGCTTCATTGGCTGATCTGTTGGAACCTCAACAGTATGAGCCTGGAAATAAGGTCTAAGTCTCCTAGCTGTTGTAACCAGAGCTAGAACGAGTTTTTCCATCCTTGGATATCTCTCCTCTGCCCCCCTCAGAGCTCTGCTACAGTAGTAGACTGGTTGTTGAGCTCTGTCTCGCTCCCTAACTAGCGCTGCACTTGTTGAAAAATCTGAAACTGCTAGGTAGAGGGTGAGGATTTCTCCTTCTAGAGGGCTCACCAGAACAGGGGGAGAGCTCATATATCTCTTTAGGTCTTCGAATGCTTCTTCACACTTGGAATCCCAGTGGAATGCCTTCTTCAAGATTTGAAAAAATGGCTGGCATTTATCGCTAGACCTAGACACAAAACGGCTAAGTGCAGCTATCCTGCCTGTCAAACGTTGCACCTCTTTTGTGTTGGATGGTGACTTCATTTCCACCATTGCTTTAACCTTTTCTGGATTGGCCTCAATCCCTCTGCTGCTGACTATAAAGCCCAGAAATTTTCCAGCCGAGACCCCGAATGCGCACTTCGCAGGGTTTAGCTTCATTTTGTACTCCTGTAGAATCCGGAATGACTCAGCTAAGTGCTCGATGTGGAGCTCTGCTTTCAGCGACTTCACTAGCATATCATCAATGTAAACCTCCATGGATGCTCCTATTTGCCTCTGGAACATTTTATTTACTAACCGCTGGTAAGTGGCTCCGGCGTTCTTCAATCCGAAGGGCATGACCTGATAGCAATATGTTCCCTGTTCAGTCACAAAGGAGGTCTTCTCCTGATCGCTGGGATCCATCCCGATCTGGTTGTAGCCTGAAAAAGCGTCCATGAAACTGAGGAGCTCGTGCCCTGCAGTGGCGTCCACTATTAGGTCAATCCGAGGTAAGGGAAAACTGTCTTTGGGGCATGCTCGGTTGAGATCAGTGAAGTCGATGCACAATCGCCACTTCCCATTGGTTTTCTTTACGAGAACTACATTTGCTAACCAAGTGGGGTAATGAACCTCCCTGATAGCCTTGGCATGGAGGAGTTTGCTGACCTCCTCATTGATTGCTTTTTGCCTTTCATAAGCAAAGCTCCTCCTCTTCTGTTTGATGGGTTTGCAAGTTGGGTTTACGCATAACTTGTGGGTAATAACCGAGGGATCAATTCCTTCCATGTCTTCTTGCTTCCAAGCGAACACTCCTATATTCTCTTTTAGGAACTGGATGAGGAGTCTTTTGAGCTCAGGGTTTAGTTTGGAACCCACATAAACAAGGTGTTCTGATTTCTCATCAAGCTGTACTGGTTCCAGCTCTTCCGATGGCATTGGTCTTGTCTCCATTTCATCTCTCATGTCGAGCTCATCCAGTTGGATGTTCTCGACCTCCTTCCTTTTTACAGAAGCCAAGTAGCACTCCCGTGCTACGCGCTGGTCTCCTCGGACCACTCCGATTCCATTTTCTGTAGGGAACTTCACGACTAAATGATAGGCAGATGGGATTGCCTTTATAGAATTTAGGGATGGCCTTCCAAGCAAGATGTTGTACGCCGATGGTGCATCGACTACTAGGAATTTGACAGTGGTAGTGGCTTGGCAAGGTGGATCCCCCAGGGTGAGCACGAGCTGGATTGAACCCAGGGGGAGCACCTTTTCCCCGGAGAATCCCAGCAAGTGAGTGCTCACTGGCTCAAGTTTTTGTCTTCCTATGTCCATCCTGTCAAACGCAGGTGCGAAAATAATATCTGCCGAGCTCCCGTTATCAATTAGAACCCGATGAACTGTTCTATTTGCCACCACAGCTCGTACCACCAGTGGATCATCATGGGGGTATTGACACCCTTCTAAATCAGCATCTGAAAAAGTGATAGCTGTATCCAAGCGTGGAGCCTTGGATACAGCGTGCACTTCGAGAGTTTCTTCGGCTCTGATCCGCCGGAGGTGCGCCTTCCTAGCTGAGCTTGACTCTCCACCTCCTGCGAAACCTCCAGATATCACTCTGATTTCTCCTAGAGGCTGCTGGTGCGGTGCAGGTGCCTGCTGTCGGGGTGGCGGAGGCGGAAGAGCTCGGTTCAGGTTATCATTGGCTATAAAACGACGCAGCTGACCTCGCTGGATCAAGAACTCGATTTCCTTCTTCAATTGAATACAGTCATCAGTGTGGTGTCCATGATCTCGATGATAATCACAATACTTCGTGGGGTCCCTCTTTGCCGGGTCTGCCTTCATCCTAGGTGGCCATTTTAAAAACTTCTCGTTCTGGACCTCATACAGTACTTGTGACACAGCAGCGGTGAGTGGGGTAAACCGCTGAGGCCCATACCTGGGTTGTAGTTCAGGTTGCATGGGACCCAGCCGATCTCTGACATTTCCTCTCCTCTTTGGCGAGCGGTCTCTGTCCCTCCTTGGGGACCTCTCTCGTCCTTTTTCCTTCCTAGGGCTTCTGTCCCTTCTCTTTTCTTCTTTTTCCTTTTCCTTTCGTGAAGATGTACCGACCACCTTAGAAAGGAGTGCCTCTTCACCATTTATATATTTTTCTGCCTTGGCTAACACCTCAGCCATACTTGCCTGAGGGTTTTTTGATATGGAGAACATCAAGTCCTTTGATTGCACTCCCAGCCCTGCAATGAAAGCAGTTATGGCGAATTTTTCATCCGGGACGTCTACTTTCAATGTCTCCGAGTTAAATCTTTGGACATAAGTCCTCAGGTTTTCCTGGGGACCCTGCTTCACATTCAGCAGGTGGTAGCTCGGCTTTCTGTGTATCCGGGCTCCTATGAAATGAGAGACAAAAGCAATGGAGAGTTCTTTAAAGGATGAGATCGAGGCTGGCGGGAGCCTATGAAACCAGTTTAAGGCGGAGCCTTTCAGCGTGATAGCAAAAGCTCTGCATCGTACAGGATCCTGGTACCCATGTAGCTCCATCTGGTTCTTGTAAGTGTTGAGATGATCCACGGGATCTTTCGATCCGTCAAAGACCTCCATTTGAGGCATCCTGAATTTTGGTGGGAGAGGGAAGTGTAGCACCCCCGTGGTGAATGGGGATTCGGTTTGCTGGACCAAAACATCCATTGTAACCGGGGCCTTACTTTTTACGGCCTCCTTCATATGGCTGAGCTCTTGCTGGAAATCTTTGAAGCGTTGCTCCCAGTGCTGCTCTCTCCTGTCTTGCGGATAAGGGAAGAAATCACCTCTCTCACCCCTGTCGTTCCGACTTTGCACTTCGTCGTTAGGGCCATTACCAGGGGGTACGTAGGGGACATATCCCCTGTCCTGGCTGCCTTCCCCCCCCTCGCTGACCTCTCTATGGGGGTCCCAGTATCGAGGTTCCCTATGAGGGGGGTTATTCTGGCCTTCATGGGCCGGTGGTGCCTCTTGTGGGTGTTGTACGAGCTTTGACAGCTCTTCATTTTCCTTTAGCAAACGTTGGTTGACGAGACGCAGGGCCTCCAACTCGTTATTAATGAGGGAATTCGCATCCTGGATGTTTCCGGGTTGCCTGCCGTGGGCAGTTTCCGGCTGATCTTGCATTCGAGGTAGGTTTGTTTGGCTTCTGCTCATATTTCGAGTTATTACCATCAGTCACTGAGGAATCAGCTTACTTGTAACAGGAACAGTCGTTCCCACAGACGGCGCCAAACTGATGGCGTAAACCTTCGGATACGAGCTAAGGAACCAGATTAATTGGCGTGAGCAGTTTGCATGGGGACTAATATGGCATCTGAGCTACAAGGCTCGTGAAGTGGGGAATGACAGCTCTAATTAGTCGTGTGTAATGTGTGAAATACAATAGAAATATAGTGGTTCACCGGCTGATGAGCTCGGCTAGTCCACTCTCTAATGGAGGCTCTTGCTCCTGTCTCTTTATTGATGAATTGAAGGTGTTACAGTCGAATACTCAGGGAACTAGGGTTTCAGAAAATCTCCCCCTTGCCATGGAGGTTGCCCCCCCTTTTTATGGCCTCATGCTTACCTCTAACACGGAATTACCTCCTATATCGAAGGGATCGTGCCCTATCTTCCTCCATAATTCCGGAGTTACCTAAACTCCATATGGCTGGCTTCAAACGGAGAGTTCCTTGCCTTCTTTCGTGGGATTCTCCTTAGCTTTAGGAGGGGATCGTGGTTGATTACGGGTCTTATGCCTTGGAATGGTTCTACTTTCCTTTTAGTGATACCCGTAGTTACCTTGCTGTCCTTTCATCATTCCTTAACTCGTGTCCTCAGCTGGGAGCTCTTTAGCGCTGACTAGATGAGCTCTGGCCAATGCCAGATGAGCTCTGCCTCTTCTGTCTGAGCTCCCGACCCGAGCTCATTTTCTGAGCTCGTGTCTGTTCATATCAGGTATCATCATATTCCAACAATTAGAGAGCTTTGACTGTGTCCCATTCACAACTACTTAAGTAGCCCTTCACTCATGATTTTTGTTTATATAAATGGTCTATTCCTTATTGTAGTATAGTTTGAGGATTGGCTTTTTTCCTACCTAAATATCATGCTCCCTTCATGCAAGTCCTGATAGAGAGTCAATAACTGTCATCAGGATATCTCAACCGAATCTCTCCATGCCTTGTGGACATGGACATAGTGATTTAAGACCGCATTTCCAGGGTGAAGGGCTTCGGCGGAGACTTAACTTAAATACCAAGTTTGTTTTTGTGCTGACCCAGTTGGGACTTCAATTGTACTAAAATAAGAACCCAGGTCCAAGTACTTTCTGGAGGAGATAAAACAGTGAAACTAGCCAGGAGGCATCACCGTGGGCGTTTGTCTTTTTTTTATGTGGAAAAGTCAAATATAACATTCAATACCTTCGCTGAGAACTATTTTTATTTTAATATTCTCATGGTTAAAGTTGTTTTTGTTTTTAGAGTTGTAAGCCTGTTCCAAATTGATATGATATCAAAGTTTTAGACAACAATTGTTTCAACGTTTCTTTGTCCTTTGTTGGTTATGCCAATATTATTTTGTCATTGGAATAACATAGATGGCACCCATGTAAGAATCCTATTCTCAGCAAAAAAGCACCAAAGCTTGGCAAATAGTAGAGCAGAAATGGATACTTCAAGGGCCCAAGGATCAGGAAGGACCTCGAAGCCAAAAAGCTGAACCGTGCACTGTTACATTCATAGCAGGCACCAGGTATCTAGCTTCAGAACCGCATGCTAATTACCTCCATGAAGATTCTATTCTCTCTTTTCACTTTTGTTTATAAGTTCACATCCTTGAAAGTAAAACCTTTTCATAAACCCACGGTTTGAGTATATATCAATCTTATTGAGTAAAGCCCACATCACTGTGAGTGTGCTGTCGATATACTGATATCAGAATATTTGCATGTTGTGAGATGAATCATCCTTATATTAGAAGACGGCCTCCAAATATTATGTTTTCACAAGCACGAAAACACACACACTCACATGTGTATATACACGAGCACACGCGCACACATACACTAATAAATGTATACATGTCTATATAAGACAAACTGTGTAAGTAAAGGAAATATCTATTCTCATTAATTAGAGATTAGAGAGGAGAGTTTATATATATATATATGTGAGAAAGGAAGTTACAATTGTACAGCTGTGTCCAGCTGTAACACAGCTGTATAAAAAACTAAATAACAAACTCCTACTATTATGTAACTACATCTATCCCTAAACCATCTGTAACAGACTTCTGTTTATCATCCCCCCTCAAGTGAAAGGGGCGGGGAACCACACAAAGTTTTGACCTTAAAAACAAGAACCTTGAACTTGATAAGTGCTTAGTCAATAGATCTGCTATCTGGTCGTCAGTAGAGATGTGTTGAAGAGTTAGTTGTTTTTGAACAACTCTGTCCCGAACAAAGTGCAAGTCAATCTCGATGTGCTTTGTTCTAGCATGAAACACAGAGTTAGTAGCAATATAATTAGCACTTGTATTATCACACCAAAGAACATGAAGATCTTCTGGTGGCATACACAGCTCTTTCAACAAAGCTTGAATCCATATCACTTCAGCAGTAGCAATAGCAAGGGCCCTGTATTCAGATTCAACAGAACTTCGGGACACGACTTTCTGCTTTGTAGCAGACCAGGAAACCAAGCTATTTCCCAGATATATGCAAAAGGCACTAGCACTTCTTCAATCATCCGGAGACCCTGCCCAATCAGCATCGGTGTAAGCTTGAATCTAAAAATTATCAGATGCTGTAAGAAGAAGACCTTCTTGCATTGTTCCCCTAAGATACCTTAGAATCCTTTTAACAGCTAACCAATGAGAAGTAGTTGGTTGGTGCATAAATTGACAGGCCTTGTTAACAGCGAAAGACAGATATGGTCTAGTTATGGTGACGTACTGCAGAGCACCAACAACACTTCTATATTTAGTGACATCCTCAAAAGGTTCACCATCATATTGAGAAGTTGTTTTGCCAAGGGCACCAGGAGTTTTAGCTGGTTTACAATCAGTCATGTCAGTTTTTGCAAGCAAGTCTGCTATATACTTACTTTGAGAGAGATGTAAAGAATCAGCAGAATACAAAGCTTCAATGCCAAGGAAATAAGATAAGGTTCCTAAATCCCTCAAGGCAAAGGTGCTGTGTAAACAAGTAATCAAATGAGAAATCTGGTCTTCGGAGCTGCTAGTGATAAGTATGTCATCAACATACACCAATACTATGAGAATCGTAGTTCTACCACAGCAAAAGAATAAAGAACTATCTGTTCTGGAAGAAAGGAATCCCCAAGAATGAAGAGTTGAACTAAGCTTAGTTAACCAAGCCCTTGGTGCTTGTTTAAGGCCATATAAAGCCTTCTTCAACAGACAAACATGATCAGGGAAATGCTCACTCACAAAACCAGGAGGTTGTTGCATAAAAACTTCCTCCTCTAACTCACCATTTAAGAAGGCATTTTGCACATCTAGTTGTCTGACAATCCATTTAGAAGACAAAGCAATAGTGAGAACAATTCTGATGGTTGCTGGTTTGACTACTGGACTAAATGTTTCAAAGTAGTCTATGCCATAAGTCGGATTATACCCCTTAGCAACCAAGCGTGCCTTGTATCTCTCAATGGTTCCATCAGCTCTATATTTCAATCGATATACCCACTTACAGCCTACAATACTGGCTGCAGCAGGAGGAGCAACCAAAATCCAAGTCTTATTACGTTGCAAAGCATCATACTCAGCTTGCATAGCAGCAGTCCACTTAGGATCCTTTTGTGCTTGACGAAAAGTACTTGGTTCAGTTAACTGGACAGCAGCTAAGGAAAAAAATTTCTTCTTCTTTGTTATCCCATTCATGGCCCGAGTCACAACTCGTTGTGGTGTAGCAGTATGAATAGGTGGGTCAGCATCAGAAACTGAAGGGCTGCTGGAATTTAACACTGCTGGATCTGAAACTGCTATTACAGGAGCTGAGGAATCACTATTGGGCAGTGAATCAGAACCTGACCGGGAAGGAGAATTATGAGCCGGAGTAGGCTGACCAAGAGTGGACAAAACAATAGACGAAGAAGGAACTGAGAGAATGGCAGGAGTAGAAGAAGAATCAGAAGTATTTCCAGATGAAGTTTCATTATGAGAAGCAAAGGGAAATTTATACTCATCAAAAACAACATGAGGAGATATATACACACGACCAGAAATATTATCAAGACACAAATATCCTTTGTGAATAGAGCTATAACCAAGAAACAAACACTTCAAGGATCGATATTGAAGTTTATGATTATTATATGGTCTAATGAAAGGATAACATAGACAGTCAAACACACGAAAGAGGTTATAATCTGGTTTCTTATGAAAAAGTAGAGAGTAGGGAGAAGCAAACTTGAGTACTCTTGTGGGCATCCTGTTGATGAGAAACACAGCAGTCTGAAAAGCATACTGCCAGTATTGCAGAGGCATATGAGCATGAGCTAAAAGAGCTAAACCGGTTTCAACCACATGTCTATGTTTGCGTTCGACCCTGCCATTTTGAGGAGAAGTATATGGGCAAGAAAAACGATGCAATATACCAGATTGAGTCAAAAAAAGGAAGGAAAGATCGATATTCACCCCCATTATCAGAATGTATGCATTTAATCTGTTTGTGAAATTGGTTCTCAACGAAAATTTTGAATTGTTTGAATATAGGTAAAGCTTGATCTTTGGTTTGTAATGGATAGAACCATGTGAAACGAGAAAAGTCATCGACAAATAAGATGAAATATCTTGAACCAGATGTGGATTTGACAGGTGCAGGACCCCAAATATCAGTATGAAGTAAGTCTAAGACATTTGAAGCACGAGAAAATGATGGTTTCAAAGGTAAGCGATGACTTTTAGCTAATTGACAAGAGGAACAAACAACAGTTTTATTATTTGTACTGGAAATATTACAATCTGAGAGAATTTTGTTGACAACATCAGAATTGGCATGGCCTAGCCTACAATGCCATAGCTCAGTTTTATGAACAATAGAAGTAAAGGCAGATACAGAATTATTGAGAGAGGTAGAAGAAGAATTCTGAACTAACTTAGAAACAGGAAATTTATACAAGCCATTCTCAAGCTTGCCTTGAGCCAGAACCCTCTTCGTAAGTTGATCCTTCACAGAAAAAGAGTGAGGATAAAATTCAATGAAGGCTTTGTTATCTGAACAAAACTTTGCGACACTGATCAAATTGGCAGAGATGAAAGGAACATGATAGACTTTCTGAAGCTTAAAAGAATGAGAATTAGAGGTTAAAAATTGAGAACCAACAGAGGAGATATGAAGTGTCTTACCATTGCCAATAGTGACGCGCTCAAGTCCTGTATAAGGAGTAGCATTGTTCATATGACCAGCAGTTTGTGTTAAATGATGACTAGCTCCGGAGTCCAAGTACCACGCATCATCTCCCACTGTGCCTGGTGCAGCAACCATAGCTGATACAGTTCCTTGTGAATTTGAAGTAGAATTGTTTCCCTCAGCCTGACTTCCTTGAAAGGAGATATCATAACGATGATAACATGTATGGACAGTATGCCCAAACTTTCCACATAACTGACACTGTGGTTTATTGTTTGAGTTGAAATTGTTGTGTCCTCTTCCTTGTCCATTACGGCCACCTCTTCCACGACTACGAGTGTAAGAATTTTGAAAACCATTTCCTTGGCCTGAGTATTGACCTCAACCTCCATTATACTTTCTGCCTCCTCCACCTCTGTTTTGAGAAGAAGCAAAAATCTTCTCTAGTGCTGTCCAAGCAGAGTGAGAAATTGAATGTCCAATGATTTGAGCCATTACTTCTGGAGTGAGAGACGAATAGATCCAACTTAGGATCATTCGATCTTGACGCCTCCAAGCAACAAATTCTGGATTAATCGATCCAGTGCTTAGAAGACGAGAAGGACAAACAGAGCTACCTTTGATGTAATCTTCGAATCCATTCGCAAAAACAACATTATCCATCTGAGATTTCCATAAGACATAGTTTGATCGATCCAACTTTACGGAGAGAGAGTGATTGATCATCGACGAAGCAGATGAAGAAGCAACACTTGATCCGAGATTCGAAGAAGAAGATGATGGAGAAGAAGTCATGGTGGATCACCAGAAAAGTGATTGGATCGCAAGAGAGAAAAAAAAAAATCTCAGAGCTCTGATACCAAGACAAACTGTGTAAGTAAAGGAAATCTCTATTCTCATTAATTAGAGATTAGAGAGGAGAGTTTATATATATATATATATATATATATATATATATATATATATGTGAGAAAGGAAGTTACAATTGTACAGCTGCGTCCAGCTGTAACACAGCTGTATAAAAAACTAAATAACAAACTCCTACTATTATGTAACTACATCTATCCCTAAACCATCTGTAACAGACTTCTGTTTATCAATATATATCTGTCAAATGGGTGTTTAATTATTTGTCAGCTGGCGAAGGGAAATTATGCAATTTTTTGTCAACCATTCCGTTGTGTTCTTGGCTGGATTGTAGAGTGATCACCATGTAACGATCACAAATCATCTTGTTTCCTGTTTGAACCCAACCAGATTTTTGGTTGGGTAATGGCACACCTTATCATATGCTGTAGGACATAAAAGGGTTAGATCATGGGACATTTGAAATTAATGACGTGGAACAAAATTTTCTGTTCCTTAAATAGTGACATGATTTTCCTGTTGTATTCCAACAATTAGAGAACTTTGACTGTGTCCCCAGATGTACATTCACCACTACTTAAGTAGCCCTTCACTGATTTTCGTTCATATAAATACTCCATCCTTGTTGTACTATAGTTTGAGGATTGCCTTTTTTTCCTACCTGGATATCTGTTCCATCATGCAAATCCTGATAGGGAGCCGATAACTGTCATCAGGATATCTCAACTGAATCTCTCCTTGCCTTGCGGACATGGGCATAGTATTGTTTTTCTGCTGGCCCAGCTGGGACTTCAATTGTACCAAAATAAGAATCCAGGTCCAAGTACTTTCCCGAGGAGATAATACAGTGGAACTAGCCCGTAGGCATCACTATGGGCATTTGATTCTAAAAGAGAAAGGTCCAAGGAGTACGAAGGACCCCATTAAAAGCCGAAAGCTAAGCTGATCTTGAATACCATTCTAACTGACAAAGGTATTGCAGACCTTTAGGGTCCTGTCAGGTTGTTGCCTCTGGAGTCTCTTTTATGATTCCTTTCTATTTGGGTGGACTTGGTTCTTTTTATCCCAATAAGGTACTATGGTAAATCTTTTTACCTTACCATGCATATGGTTGGTTTTTGTTGTTTTCTTTAGTTTATCCCCTCAAACCCAAAACTTTACATTATAAAAATAGAAGAATTTATGGTACCCAGTGGTTGCATACCAAAAAAAGTTGAACATATATATGCAAATTCGTTCACAAGGAATATTCAGAGAAAAACAAATAACTATACATGCATTTACAAGAAAGTCTATACTGAACAGGAAAATTTACAAAATTTCTGAAAGCAATGCTAATTATTTGGAAAAACAGTTACATCGAAAAAGATCCAATTCTTCTATGTGAAGAGAGTTCCTTGTTTATCTCTTGTTGGTGGATTTCAAAATGAGGGGACAATGCTATATCCGCTTTCTGCCATTAGCGTTGTGGAGAACATCTGATCCACTTCAACTTCAACATCTGTTCTCTTTGCAAATCGACCTTTGATTCTGGGTCTGGTTTCTGCATAGGCCTTTCTTGAGGCATACCTGATTGTCTTTTCAAACTTCCGTGTCTTCTTCTTCTCTCTGTATCTTAGGACTCTGGCCTCTCTGTCCATTGGAGTAAGTTGGGGTGGCACTTGCATAGGATGACTCGAGAAAAGGTCAATTGTCCCTTTGGGGGGTCTGGCGTGCGGGATTGAAACATCACTTACTGTAGATTCTGGGACAACACCAACATCCATGGATGAAATGGACACCTGATTTTACAAACACAGAAATACCCCTCGTCATTTTTCCTGTACCGAGTAATTATCTGAAAGACTACATATATGGAACCTATAACCATGCTATTGTCTCAAGGAACTATAAATTTAAGAGAAAATTCACTTATGTTTTGATACTGACTAAGAAATTTTAATGTTGTTTTCTCTTTGCAGGATCTGGAAAACTCTAGATGGATTCAATTGCAAGAGGCATGCAGGTGAGTGTGCATTTACTTCTCAAAGACGGACCAAATGTTATCATTCTTCATTTTTCTCGTTAATATAATGTAACACTGGGAAGTTACAACATTTACCTAAATTTCTGACTTAATGGAGACAAAATAAGTGATGGACACAAAAGGAAGAACAAAACTAAAAGCAATACAACTATCTGTATAAAGGGGAAAGGAGAAGGGGAGGATAATTATGCCCCCTAGGTAGTTCCCTTTGAAAGGGAGAGTGGGAGCAGAAAAAAGAAAAAACGACATGGAGAATAAAGTGTAATGCTACTTAGTCCTAGTTTACAGACTTAATTAGTTAATATTGCTATAGAATTAGCACTGGGATCTAACATTGAATGAAATTCACTATCAATCCAATTGAAGTAATAGATTAGGTCAATAAATTAAGTCGGGAATTGAAGTCCAAATAGCATTGTTAGAAGCGAAATGTTGTAAGATGCACTTATCATATTTTTTTGATAAGAAACGAAACAAGATGCCCTTAACATCCCAAGTTTGAGGAGCAGTGTAAGTGGGTGGTACTTGGTAGGCTGGGGTCTGCCTTTCAGTGAATATTATGAGAGGTAGCAACTATTGTTCAAATCTCCTCCAGACACAAACCCCCCCCCCCCCAAAAAAAAAAAAAATCTAATGCAAAAAGTAAAAACAAAATTGATTTAGTGACTTTAAATGCAAAAAGCAGTAACATGTACTTGAAAAGAGCCCTGTAGACAAAAAGCTTGTAGAGCTCATAAAAAAAGGTAGAAAAAGGAAACACAAGGAGAGAAACTATAATAATAGCATATAAAGAAAAAGTATTAACATCTACTTTAAAAGCTGCCTATAAGAAAAAGCTACAATTAGCTTGGTCCAAAACCCAATATTAAAACATAAAAAGATACACTTCTTCCGGTCTTTGAAGTCCTCGAACTCAAACTGAAGACCCTGGATGGGCTAATTGGTAAATTCTTGTTTACATGCAAACTAAAATATTTAATTTCCACCAATTGTTATCTTAAGAGTTGGGTTGGAGGAATTGAACAAACACTCAAAATTTTCAGAATCAAGCAAGCGGAATGAATATACCAATACACCAAATAGAAAGAAGTTTTTGAAGACAGATACGGTTTAAGGTCTGAATTCTAACAGATATTGTTTAAGTCTAATTTTGAAGCTAGTGTCTACTAAAACACCTTCAAATATAAAAAATTTCATCTTTTCATAGAAACCCTAGTTTTGTTAGTAGACATATTGTAAAGCCAAAAATAAAAATCCATCAAAAACTCAAAAACACTACTTCAAAGATCAACATAATTGGAGGAGTATCTGTTGATTTAGTGAAGCACTTACACTGTGACTGATTGAAGCAGGGTAACCATACCCCGTCTTTGATGCCTCATATTCCAGCCCCAGCTGAAAATTCTGGTGTTCCTGCTGTTGAAGCTGATCCTTCGCCTCTCCACACTGAACTGACACAACACTATCTCCTCCATAGCTCTTCTGAGGCACAGAATAGCGTTGCTGCTGATTATTATACTGGTCAGTGAACTGACTGTCTTGACATGAATTGTACTCAACGAAGTCCAGGTACTCATCGACTCCCTCTCCACCAAACAAAACCCCATTATTGCTTTTGTGGTTGTTCTTAACAGGATTAAACAACAACCATGAAGCCGCTTCATCTTCATCGTCTTCATCAATTGGTTCGTCAGCCTCTGGAGCCAAGAACCCATCCTCGGCATCCCCAGGGGTCCCAATTATGGAGCCCCCTGGGTTGGTGGCTGGGGAGCCATAGAGGCAGCCGGGAATGGGAAGAATGGGGACACGGTGGTGGCGGCGCGCCAGAGGGTTGGCGGAGTGGATCTCCGCATCACAAGTGGTGCAGAGTGATGCCGCGTCAGCCTTGCAAATGAAGGCTGCCGGAGCACGTTCACACGCCTCACACACCCACACCAGGGGTGGCTTAAGGTAATTGTTGGCCTAAAACGAAAACACTAAATGAGGTCTTTTTTTTTTTTTTAAATATTAATTTTTTAAAAAAATTAATTTATTTTTAATTTATTATATGAGGGAGGCCTAAGAAGCACGTGTTAGTGTTACTGAAAAAAATATTTTAACTTTTATTTTTATTTTTTATCTGAAAGAGAGTTTAATTTCAACTTTTTTTTAATATTTTGTACTAATTTTTACACACACAGAGAGAGACAAAGAGAGAATGGGTAAATATATGAGTGACTTTTAAGTACTTTTTATTTTTTCAACTTATGATTTTTAGATTTTTAATGTTATGAATTGAATCATGGACCCAAATTATTACAATAAAAATGTTAATTGTATTTAATATTTTGGGGCCTTTTTATAGGGTTTAAAATTTAAAAGATTTAATTGTTTTATGGGTTAGTAATGTACTTAAAACTTTGGGGCCTAAAGCCCATGCTTTTTTCTTAATACTGTGGAGCCGGCCCTGTATCCAGTTAAGTCTATTTTGCTGCTTATAAATAGGGGATGGTTATTTTTTGACCAAGTGAGACATAATAAGGTTGCTAGAGAGCCAAATTTTGAGAGAACAAATCTAGAGAAGAACCCTACCTTTCCCTACCAAAATCCCTCACCTCTACCAAGATCAAACATAGTCATTCAAAGAATCTACTATGGTTTGTGAGATCTTGAGTTGGACCATCCACTTATTAGTAGTATGCCCTAAGATCCATCACGCAGATGACATTATGATTGTACTGACAATAATTATTATTTAATTAAATACACATACAATTTTATTTATCATTATTTCATTTTAACATACATAATAAAGTCCATACAGTATAAGTTAAGAAGATAGTTTGTCAAGGCGTTGATATATTTCTTAATACTTAACTCTAAAAAGTTTCAGTCTTAAAATTTCTATGTGGGCACTATATAATCTAAATAGACTAGCATATAATATATTTGCTCATATTTGTTGTAATATATCTCATCTAAGTCACTAGTATAGGGACACTAAATCAGGCGTGTGGGTGCTTGTTCATTGCAGGTAACCATTGATTAACATAAGAATTTTCATATGGAGTTTTACATACTTGTCAATGTTAAATCATAAGTTATAGTTATGCAACTGATCCTTAGGCCTAAGACACCATGATTGTCTTGCGTAGAGACTTCTATGTTTTAACTATACAACATAATCAAATGCTAATCATATAACTTGGATATGTATCATTGGGAGTGTCTAACCATGATATTGATTGAGGTATAAGACTCAAGTACTTGTAAATCAACTTTGAGTTAGTTGATTAAGTTAGGTGAACCGGGTAGTGGTTTCACGGTTTTTCTAGAGTTAGGTTTTCGCGTCATCAATTACTTGTGTTATGGATGCTTCTTTATTGCCCTATTTTGCAAGTCGTTGTCGTGGTGAATTTGATTGTAATCAAATTAATTGACACATCATTCACATGACGGAGTGGTCGGGTTGTTGAAAAAAGGGTTCACAAACTTAATTAACATATTAATTGGGTAATTGATATATAATAGGGGTATTTTAGGTTCTAAATTGGTGAGTGTCCAAATAATAATTTTAATAAACTTATTCACCCCCTCTTGAGTGTGCTAACAATACTACGTGATAATCGTGGGAGAACATATAGATCGAATCTCCCCCTCTCCCAAAATGCATGTCAAAACTGTCTTCCTTGGTGGATATAGTGAGGAAGTTATTTGTATAGGGCAGCCAAAAGGTTTTGGATCCAGTGGCAAAAACCAAAATGTATAACTCATTTATTTATCAAAAATGTCGATATGAACACTATTATACCTTTTACAACTCCAATTATACATGATTATAAATGAACCGAATATAGATTTAAATGGTTTCAATACAATATGCACTTAACATGACACAAACTTCTTGTTAGACCTAATATGTACCATGGATGCAAGCCAATTCATAATAAGAAGTAAGTAGAACAGTTGTCTTGTGAATTTCTGTTGAGAAGTGAGGTGTACCTCTCCTCATCTCGTTGCCATATGCTTTCCGACCCATGCCATATATTTGGATCAAACTTATTGACTTTTTATTGATCTGATTAATCACCGGCCTTGAATTGATAATGAGCCCCAATATTGGTTGAGACTTGCTAATACAATAACAGGGAGTCATTAAGTTAACAAGTTAGATAATTATTGAATATATGTTACACACTAGAAAATGCTCACAAGCCCAATACCTGCCCCTCAAAGCAGATAAAAAAAATGCATGCAAATTAAGAATAATATAACACAATACACTTCAAATTTCCATACACCACAATCTGTGTTCCATGTTACAGCAATGGACCTTGGTATGTCCAAACAGTTTGTGATCTTATCATCAAGGGTTCGACATATGAGAATAACCTCTGCATGCAGAACATTTTATTTTTACAGACCCTGTAATAGCGAGAGTCTCGTACACAATATAATTATTATTGTGAATAGGAAACCACTTTTAAATTAAAGGATGGAGCAGAATCCACCCTCATAGGGAAGGTAGCTAACAACCACAAGCTGGCATTCTTTGCAACATGTAGGGAGGGGATTCGGCTCTACCTTAGGCTTTTTCTCAGGCTCTGGTGGTTTAGGTTTTGGGGTTTCAACACTCATAATCTCTGCCCCCTTCCCTATCTTCCTGATTTGTTCCGCTAATCTCACAGGATCAACATCCCCCACCACTGTTAATGTCCATTTCTCAGCATCCACAGCTACAGAATCTATTCCTGTAAAAATTCCAAACCAGCAATTACAGGTCTGATGACAATATATAATATATGTTCAAAGATAAAATAAATTATTTCACTCTTTAAATATGAATGAATCGATTGGTACGATTTGTTTCCTCAAGTAGAGGTATTGATCCAACCGAACTTGTTCAATTGTTGAGCTTAGGTTCTTGCTCACATTTGGCTCGGAGAAAGTTTGGAAATATTTGAATTGAATTTGAGCCAAAAACCAATCTTAATTTCTTAGGAAATATTTTAAAATTCAAATTCTAAAAATTAATAATTAATCCCAAAATAATTTATTTTTTAACAGGAATTTGAACTTAGTCTGAACGAGCCGAGCCTGAGTCATGCTCGAGCTTGCTGCTTGGATCATTTGACAGCCCTACCTTGAAGCTTTGCAACGGCTTTTAGTACTGCTGTTTTACACTTCCGGCAGTTGAAACAAACGCGCAACACTGTTTTCTGTTTCATGGTTGAACAATGCAGGCCAACATACACATTAAAGTTTGTGACAAGTAGCAAAATATAGCAGAACTTATAGATGATTGAAATGGAGGGAGTAGTCTGAGAATCCATACCTTCATGTTAGCAATAGTAAGACTTCTGCTGCAACAATAACATTATCAACGTGGAGTAGAGAGGAGCTATTTATACAAATACACTACTCAATCAGGGGGAATGATTGCTCCATTTGAAAATCTGGTGGACTTTGGACCACTGCAGATAGGTGGACTCACTCAAGTAGGTTCGTATTAGTGTCAAAATGGTTACGGTACACTAGGGGCGGCTCAAGCTAATTTGAGACTTAAAGCGAAAACATTAAATTGAGGCCTTTTTTATTTTTAGTATTATTAAATTAATTTATTTTTAATTTTTTTTGTGGGAGGGAGACAAAAAAAGAATGTGTTAATATTGTCGGAAAAGAGATTTCAATTTTTGTATTTGTTTTTTGTCACAGAGAAGGAGAAAGAATGTTTAATTTCAACTTTTATTTTTGTTTTTTATTTTTTTTTACCAGAGAGAGTAAATATGAGTTGACTTTTGAGTATTTTTTTTATTTTTTTAATTTCTAATTTTTTAATGTTATGGATTGGATTATAGACCCAAATTATTGCAATAAACATTTTGATTGAATTTAATATTTTGTTTTGGAAGGTTTGAACGAGTAAAAAAATCATCCAACACTCTGCCCCATTAGCAATGATAATGAGCTGTTTTGATCTGTCGGTTGTGGTTATGTCTGCAATGCTGAGGTGAGAAGCTTGGCTAGTGTCACATTGATTTCTATGCTATAAAATTGAATGACATTTTTCATAAGCATCTTTAATTATAGGATAAAATTATAATTGGTCCTTGAACTTTGTTTTCGATTTCAATTTGGTCCATGAACTTTTAATTGTTTCACTTTTGTTCTTCAACTATTTATTTCATCTCAATTAAGTCCTTCCATCAATTTTCACTGTTAGATCAACTAGAGACTAACCCAATTTAATTCATTTCAGCATTGATCTAACAGTAAAAATGGATGGAATGACTTAATTGAGATAAAATTGATAGTTTAGGGACTAAATTAGGATAATTAAAAGTTCAGGGACCAAATTAAAATAAAAAATAAAGTTGAAAGACCAATTATGATAATATAAAAAATAAAGACGGTTTCGAGAGTCAAACCTGTTTATTTCTTGGTTGCAATCAGAAGACGAGCTTTCCAATTGCAAATGGAGCAAGGTCCACCCCTATCCTAACCTTTCATAACAATGGCTAACTGATTTATCAGCAAGCAAAGACCAAGAGTAGTTAGACCTCAGGTTAGGTACCATTTACCCCTTTTAGAACCAGGGGTGGCTTAAGGCAATTGGAGGTCTAAAGTAAAAATATTAAATGAGGTCTTTTTTTTATTTTTAATATTAATTTTTAAAAAAAATTAATTTATTTTCAATTTATTATATGAGAGAGAGACCTAAGAAGGACGTGCTAGTGTTACTGAAAAAAAATTTTAACTTTTGTTTTTGTTTTTTATCAGAAAGAGAGTTTAATTTTAATTTTTTTTTAATGTTTTGTACTAATTTTTACACAGAGAGAAAATGAGTAAATATGAGTTGACTCTTGAGTACTTTTTATTCTTTTAACTTATGATTTTTAGATTTCTAATGTTATGAATTGAATCGTGGACCCAAATTATTAAAATAAAAATATTGATTGTACTTAATATTTTGGGGCCTTTTTTTAGAATTTAAAATTTAAAGGATTTAATTTTTTTATGGGTTAGTAATGTACCTAAAAATTTGGGGCCTAAAGTCCATACTTTATTTTTAATGATGTTGAGCCGGCTCTGACCCACACGCGCTCATGGCGCGATGCCACCCTGTTGGCCGCGTGGATGCAGGCATCGCATCCAGAGCATAGGTAGGCAGAGTCAGCCCGACAATAAACGGTGCACGCTGCCGAATGGCACGTGACGCACACACGCGCCCAACTGTGGCTGCTGCCACCATCTATAAGGATATTGCTCCTCCTTCAACATTGCTCTTTTCGCTCCCTAGTCTATATTACTCCCTATTACCATGAGGGCGTTTGCTTATACTTCTGGCACAGTGAACTGTTAAGAGAGAGGGGGGCTGGTGGAGGAGGGAAATAACTGTGGCCAACTAAGAGCATCTCCAACAAGGGTAGCTATTTTAGCTATCCAAAAAACAACTTTTTCTATTTTAGCTACTCACTTTTTCAATACACACTTCAACAGATTCTTTATATTTTTAACTACTCCTTTTAAATATTATTTATCATCCATTTTGTATTATATTTTTTGGGAATAGTTAAAGGGTGAAAGAGAGAGAATGGAAGAAATAAGAGGAAGAGAGAGAAAATAATATATATTTATATTTATATATTGCTACAGTGATTCTCTATATTTAGAGAATCACTGTAGCAAAAATGCATTATAGCTATTATGAAGAGCATTTGTTGGAGCATGAACAGTGGCTTTGATTAGCTAAATTATACCAATTTTGATGATTTACAGAATCTGTTGGAGATGCTCTAAGTAGTGGCTGAGGGAATCCAGGCGTGACACGTGGCGAGAATTTACTGGGTGAGAAAAGTCGTAACTTTATCTTATGGTTGGCTGTTGTTCTGGTGGACCCGGATCGAGGTGTGGTTCTGGTGGGACCCAACGGTTTTGGCCTTTTGGAATCAAATAATGAAGGCGGAGTGTCTGTTTATTTGTACTCCCTCGAGTTTATTAGCTTTATGTACTCGCCTTTTGGCATGGCCACTTTTCAAATCGAAAAGTCTGCTGAGTCAGCCGGTGAACGTACTTGAGACTGGTTGCACAAGTGTCAGTCATCTAAAATTGGACACGAATATTATGATTAAGGTTGAAAATATGTATAATTTCTTTATCAACAAAAATATTGATACAAACAAAACACGAGTCGAAATTACACAACCAACAAAAAATATGGCACCCACACGAATTGACAATTTTATCAAGATGGACTAAGTGAGCCTATGGAATTAAGTTTGAATATACGTGCATTTAAATTAATTGATATAGACGAAAATAAAGCTCTTAAGTTGAGAACGGTTGTTAAGTCTAGAAGTTTCGATCTAGAGACTAGTGAAATCTTGAATTGAAATCAAATTTAGCTTACTATAATTTTTGTATAATTAATGATAAAATCAAGTTAAAATTTTGCAATTCTTACAAGTATACTGAAAAAGAGAAGGGGTTTTTTTTTTTTTTTTGGGCGGGGGGGAGGGGATTTTTGAGTGTATATTGATGATGCACAAAACTGTCTTCATGCAAGATCAACAATCAAGAATATCAACGAGTGTGATTAATGAGCAATTAACATGTAATTAATGGCAATCAAGAGTAAAACAATAAATAACGGGTCAACACAAGAGATTTATAGTGGTTCGGTCTCGGGTGACCTACGTCCACTCTTTCGAATGGCAGTGTTTGCCGGTGTTCTTTATTGATGAATAACAATCAACAGAGTGTTACAGAACTTTTGAGAGAGAGAGAGAGAAGGAGAGAGCAAGTATGTTGGAGATGTTTCCCGTCCCCTTTACCCTTGAGAGGGCTTACATTATATAGCAATGGTGAGGCGGTGCCGTGAGGAAGAGGTCTTCCACTATTTTGGTAAGTGCAATCATGGTAGGAGTAGACCTCTTTGGTAAGTACAAGTAAGGTAAGAGTAGATCTTCGCATCCCGTCATTCTCTCCCTCGTGTTCCTATTCAGTCGGAGGAGATTCCTGACTTGGATTGGACTTTAGGCTTGAACCTTGAGTTGGAATAGGAGTAGGAGTACTGGAGTACCAAGGCAAGGGAGCACCATGGGGGTAGGCGCCCAGTGGTCGGCGCCCCATGGTTGGAGCCCAATGGTGGTCATCCCATTGGTGTCTTCTTAGGCCTTGACCTTCTAGTGCATTCTTCCTTGGGACATCATGGTATGAGGAGACGGCAAGTGAGAAGTTGAGATGATGAGTGGGGAGCTCAACCAAGGGGTCGGTGCCCATGGGGCTGCCATAGTCGGCGCCCATAGGGCTTCGACTGTCCCTCGACTCCTTCGCCTCTTCTCCGTTCTCCTTAGATGGGTGACCCGGCTTGATAGGTTTTGGAGACTTGGATTAATCCCGGGGCCCATTGGTATTCGAGCCTTTCTCGACTTATTTTCATCGGGCTTAGCCTAGTTGAATTTGGACTCGTCATATATGGTTTTGACGCTATTGTTTAGAATTGATTTGTTTCTGCGATTTAAAAATTTGTTCAAAAAAAAAAAACACCAAAAAAACCCCTCCATTATACCTTTTTCCGTTTTAGACCAAGAAGTAGAACAAAGTTCTATGATAGTTGGTCAACATATTTCCAATTATAGTTAAGAACAAGTCATATTGTGTCTAATTTGTGTCGTGCTTAAGTTGTAACGTGATGATACCGAGAATAAAACTGACATGAGCTCAGTAAGTGAGCTCAGCTCGGGAGCTCAGGAATAATAAGTCGGGTTCACCTAGCCATGGGCTGAGCTCGCCTAGCCAGCATTGATATTCCCTGCTGAAGATTCAAGATGAGAAATGCCAAGAGGCCAGCAAGATGACAACGAATACTATTACAAAGGAAGTAAAACCAATCTAAGGCATGAAACCCGTAATTAACCATGATCCCCTCCTAAAACTAAGGAGGATCCCACGGAAGGAGGCAAAGATCTCTCCGTTTGAAGCCAGCCATAAGGAGTTTGGGTAGCTCCGGAATTATGGAGGAAGATAGGGCACAGTCCCTTCAATATAGGAAGCAATTCCGTATTAGAGATAAGCATGAGGCTATAAAAGGGGGGGGGGGCGCCTCTTTTAGGGGGAGGACAATGAGAAACCCGAATACCCTGAGTATTCTGCTGTAACATATTGAATTTCCATCAATAAAGAAAAGGGAACAAGAGCTTCCATTAGAGAGTGGATTAGCCGAGCTCATTAGCCGGTGAACCACTATACTTCTACCGCATTTCACACATTACACATCGTTCGATTAGAGTATTCATCCACCAATCCACGAGCCTTGTAGTTCAGATATCATACCAAGCCCTACACGGATCGTTTACACCATCAGTTTGGCGCCGTCTGTGGGAACGACTGTTCCTTTTACAAATAAGCTGATCCTTCAGTGACTGATGGTAACAACACGAAACATGAGCAGAAGTCAAACAAATCTACCACGAATGCAAGACCAGCAAGAAGCTACCAACGGCAGACAACCCGGGAATATCCCAGAGGTTAATTCTCCCATTAATAACGAGATGGAGGCCCTTCGCCTCGTCAACCAGCGTTTACTAAGGGAGAATGCAGAGCTATCAAGGCTCATACAACGCCCACAGGAGGCACGGCCGGCCCAAGAAGGCCAGAATGATCCCCCTCATAGGGAACAACGACACTGGGACCCCCTTAGAGAGGTCAGTGAAGGAGGAGAAGGCAGCCAGACCAGGGGACATGTTCCCTACATACCCCCTAGGAATGGCCATAACGATGAGGTGCAAAGTCAGAACGATAGGAGTGAGAGGGACGATTTTCTCCCTCACCCGCAACACAAGAGAGAACAACACTGGGAGCAACGCTTCAAAGACATCCAGGAAGAGCTCAGCCACATGAAGGAGGCTGTAAAGAACAAGGCTCCGGTTACAATGGATGTCCTAGTGCAACAAACCGAGTCCCCATTCACCACTGGAGTGCTACACTTTCCCCTTCCACCAAAGTTCAGGATGCCACAAGTAGAGGTCTTTGATGGGACGAAAGATCCCGTAGATCACCTCAACACTTACAAAAACCAGATGGAGTTGCATGGATACCAGGATCCCGTACGTTGTAGAGCTTTCGCCATCACATTGAAAGGCTCTGCCTTAGCCTGGTTTCACAGGCTCCCACCAGCCTCGATCTCATCTTTTAAAGAGCTCTCCATAGCTTTCGTATCTCACTTTATAGGAGCCCGGATATACAGAAAGCCAAGCTACCACCTGCTGAACGTGAAGCAGGGTCCCCAAGAGAACCTGAGGTCTTATGTCCAAAGGTTTAACTCGGAGACATTGAAGGTAGACGTCCCAGACGAAAAGTTCGCCATAACTGCTTTCATTGCAGGGCTGGGAGTGCAATCAAAGGACTTGATGTTCTCTGTATCAAAGAACCCTCAGGCGAACATGGCTGAGGTGTTAGCCAAGGCAGAGAAGTACATAAACGGCGAAGAGGCACTCCTTTCTAAAGTAGGGGGAACATCCTCCTGAAAGGAGAAGGGAAAAGAAGAGAAGAGAAGGGACAAGAGTCCCAGGAAGGAAAAAGGGCGAGAGAGATCTCCCCGAAGAGATAGGGACCGCTCGCCAAAGAGAAGAGGAAATGTCAGAGATCGTCTGGGCCCCATGCAGCCTAAGCTGCAGCCCAGATATGGACCCCAGCGATTCACCCCACTCTCTGCCACTGTGTCGCAAGTTTTGTATGAGGTCCAAAACGAGAAGTTCTTAAGATGGCCACCTCGGATGAAGGCAGATCCCGCCAAAAGAGACCCCACTAAGTACTGCGATTACCATAGAGACCATGGTCACCACACTGATGACTGCATTCAGTTAAAGAAGGAAATCGAGTTTTTGATCCAACGAGGTCAGTTACGTCGTTTCATAGTCAATGACAACCAGAACCGAGCTCTTCCACCTCCGCCGCCCCGACAGCAGGCACCTGCACCGCACCAGCAGCCTCTAGGGGAGATCAGGGTAATATCAGGAGGGTTCGCAGGAGGCGGAGAATCTAGCTTAGCTAGGAAAGCACACCTCCGCCGGATCAGAGCCGAAGAAGCTCTCGAAGTGCACGCTGTATCTAAAGCACCACGCATAGATACAGCTATCACTTTTTCAGACGCTGATTTGGAGGGATGCCAGTACCCTCATGATGACCCATTGGTGGTGCGAGCAGTGGTGGCTAATAGAACTGTTCATCGTGTTCTAATCGATAATGGGAGCTCGGCAGATATCATTTTCGCACCTGCGTTTGATAAGATGGATGTAGGAAGGGAGAAACTTGAGCCAGTAAGCACTCACTTGCTGGGATTCTCCGGGGAAAGGGTGTTTCCCCTAGGCTCAATCCAGCTCGTGCTCACCCTAGGGGACCCACCTTGTCAAGCCACTACCATTGTAAAGTTCCTAGTAGTCGATGCACCCTCTGCATACAACATCTTGCTTGGGAGGCCATCCCTTAATTCAATGAAGGCAATCCCATCTGCCTACCATTTAGTCGTGAAATTCCCTACAGACAAGGGAATCGGAATAGTCCGAGGAGACCAGTGGGTGGCGAGGGAATGCTACATGGCTTCTGTGAAAAGGAAGGAGGTTGAGAACATCCAACTGGATGAACTCGACATGAGAGACGAAATGGAGACAAGACCAATGCCATCGGAAGAGCTGGAACCAGTTCAGCTTGATGAAAAGCCAGAACACCTCGTTTATGTGGGGTCCAGACTAAACGCAGAGCTCAAAGGTCTCCTCATCCAGTTCCTAAAGGAGAATATAGGAGTGTTTGCTTGGAAGCAGGAAGACATGGAGGGAATTGACCCATCGGTCATCACCCATAAGCTAAGTGTAAATCAAGTTTGCAAACCCGTCAAACAAAAAAGGAGAAGTTTTGCCCCAGAAAGACAAAAGGCGATTAATGAGGAGGTCAGCAAGCTCCTCCATGCCAAGGCTATCAGGGAAGTTGACTACCCTACTTGGTTGGCGAATGTGGTTCTCGTCAAGAAAACTAATGGCAAATGGCGATTATGCATTGACTTTACCGATCTCAACCGAGCATGCCCCAAGGATAGCTTTCCTTTACCTCGGATTGACTTAATAGTGGACGCCACAGCCGGGCATGAGCTCCTTAGCTTCATGGATGCCTTCTCAGGATACAACCAGATCAGGATGGATCCCAGCGATCAGGAGAAGACCTCCTTCGTAACAGAACAAGGAACATACTGTTATCAGATCATGCCCTTCGGGTTGAAGAACGCTGGAGCCACTTACCAGCGGCTGGTAAATAGGATGTTCCAAAAACAGATAGGAGCATCCATGGAAGTTTACATCGATGATATGCTAGTAAAGTCACTAAAAGCAGAGCTCCACATCAAGCATTTAGCAGAGTCGTTCCGAATCTTAAAGGAGTACAGAATGAAGTTCAACCCTGCGAAATGCGCGTTTGGGGTCTCGGCAGGAAAATTCCTGGGCTTCATAGTTAGCAGCAGAGGAATTGAAGCTAACCCAGAGAAGGTGAGGGCAATGGTGGAGATGCAATCACCATCCAATACAAGGGAGGTGCAACGCTTGACAGGCAGGATAGCTGCCCTGAGCCGTTTCGTGTCTAGGTCAAGCGATAAATGCCAGCCATTTTTTCAGATCTTGAAGAAGGCATTCCAGTGGGATGCCAAGTGTGAAGAAGCATTCGAAGCTCTAAAAAGCTATATGAGCTCTCCCCCCGTTTTGGTAAGCCCTTTGGAAGGGGAAGTCCTCACCCTCTACCTAGCAGTTTCAGATTTTTCGACAAGCGCAGCGCTGGTTAGGGAGCGAGACAGAGCTCAGCAACCAGTTTATTACTGTAGCAGAGCTCTGAGAGGGGCAGAGGAGAGATATCCAAAAATGGAAAAACTTGTTCTAGCCCTGGTTACAACAGCCAGGAGACTTAGACCTTATTTCCAGGCTCATACTATTGAGGTCCCAACAGATCAGCCTTTGAAACAAGTATTGCATAAGCCAGAGTCCTCAGGGAGGTTGGTTAAATGGGCCATAGAGCTCAGTGAGTTTGATATCAGATATAAGCCAAGAACTGCCATCAAAGGGCAAATTTTAGCGGATTTTATCGCAGAGTTCACAGCGGCAGCGCCTATGGAAGCCACGGATTTGATACCAGACCTCCCCATATGGAAGCTTTCAGTAGATGGAGCTGCCAACGCTCAGGGAAGCGGTGCAGGAATGATCCTGACTTCCCCAGAAGGAATGGACGTCGAGTATGCCCTCAGATTTGGGTTCAAAGCTTCAAATAATGAGGCAGAATATGAAGTTGTCATCGCTGGACTTAATCTTGCTCATTCTATGGAAGCAGAGCAGCTGGAGATCTGCAGCGATTCTCAACTGGTGGTAAAACAGATAGAAGAGGCCTACGAAGCAAGAGGCGAAAAGATGGTCCTTTACCTCAAAAAGGTACGGGAAATAATGAAAAAATTTGTGCAGGCTAAGGTCAGACATGTGCCCAGAGCAGAAAATTCACGAGCAGATGCATTGGCAAGGTTAGCAACGGCCTCGCAAGAAGATTTGGATAGACTAATACCAGTAGAACATCTCCCAGAGCCTTCAGTGAGTACCGAAGAAGAGGACATGCTATCAGTCGAGGCTCAGCCGAGCTGGATGGACCCCATCATTGGGTACCTGCAGAATGGGGCTTTGCCAAGTGATGCTAAGGAGACATCCAAGCTGAGGGCCAGGTCAGCCAGATTTTCACTGCTACAAGGAAGTCTGTACAAACGTGGATTCTCAACGCCTCTCCTCAAGTGCGTAGGAGATGAGGATGCCAACTACGTACTCAGAGAGGTACATGAAGGAATATGTGGCAATCACATAGGAGCTCGGGCCTTGGCAGGAAAAGTGCTGAGACAAGGGTATTATTGGCCCACCATGCTCAAAAATGCCACCGACTTAGTAAGAAAATGCAAGACTTGTCAGGAGCATGCCAATGTGTCCCACTGTCCACCCGAGCCCCTAAGCTCGGTGGTAAGCCCATGGCCTTTTCAGCAGTGGGGTTTGGACATTCTCGGACCCCTTCCCACCGGTGTGGGGCAGTGCAAGTTTGCCATCATAGGGGTGGATTATTTCACTAAATGGGCAGAGGTTGAACCTTTAGCGACGATCACTGAGCAAAAAGTTCAAAACTTCGTTTGGAAATCGTTAGTTTGTAGGTTTGGAGTTCCCAGAGCGGTCGTGTCTGACAACAGAAAGCAGTTTGATAACTCGAAGTTCAAGAGCTTCTGCGCTGAGCTGGGGATAAAGAATTATTTCTCAGCCCCTGCACATCCTCAGTCCAATGGGCAAGCAGAGGTCACTATCAGAACTATAAAGACAGCTCTCAAAACCAAACTGGAAAACCTGAAGGGCAAATGGGTGGAATACATCCCTGAGGTATTGTGGGCCTACAGGACCACTGCCAGGTCTGCAACCCAGGAAACCCCCTTCGCTTTGGCCTTTGGAACCGAGGCAGTAGCCCCTGTGGAGATAGGGCTCCAGTCACCAAGGGTGGAATTTGCAGATGCCGAGCACAATGATGAATCCCTCCTGTTAAACCTCGATCTCTTGGATGAAAAAAGGGACAGAGCTCTGCATCGTGTCCGCATTTACCAAAGGAAAACTGCAAGGTATTACGACAGGAAGGTAAGGTACCGAAGCTTCAAGGCTGGGGACTTGGTACTTAGGAGGCTTCTGCTTGCTAGAAAGGATCCCACGCATGGAAAATTGGGACCCAACTGGGAAGGGCCCTATATCGTGACAAGGGTAATCCGACCGGGGAATTACGAATTGCAAACAGAGGAGGGAAAGGTCCTACCTCACTCGTGGAACGCCGAGCACCTCAAGAAGTTTTTTCAGTAAGTGTTATTTGTAATAGAGCTATTTTTGAATAAGAATGAGCAAGTCTTTTATTCATCCTTCAATGGCCCCCAAAGTAAAGGCATGAGCTCTTCAGCTCATATGTACAAGATGAGCTCTTCAGCTCATACATACACGATAAGCTTCAAAGCTTATAAATGAAAGATGAGCTCTTCAGCTCATGAATACACGATAAGCTTCAAAGCTTATAAATGAAAGATGAGCTCTTCAGCTCATGAATACACGATAAGCTTCAAAGCTTATAAATGAAAGATGAGCTCTTCAGCTCATGAATACACGATAAGCTTCAAAGCTTATAAATGAAAGATGAGCTCTTCAGCTCATAAATACACGATAAGCTTCAAAGCTTATATATGAAAGATGAGCTCTTCAGCTCATAAATACAGGATAAGCCTCAAAGCTTATAAATAAAAGATGAGCTCTTCAGCTCATACAAGCTTCAAGGCTCATAAAATTCAAGACTGGTCTCTTCTTGGAGACACCAACAGTCAAATTCAAGGCTGAACTCTTCTTGGAGACACCAATGGTCTTTCCCCCACAACCAGTGATCCCTGTACACTGCCGACACACTCAAAGACCTCGAAAGGTCCAGAACAACAGAGAACACCTACGAGGTCAGATGAAAATTGAGGTCAGTATCAGCATGATCTTCTGTTTTCCATCAACATTCGTAGTCCGACTTAGGGAATCAGACAAAAGACCAAGGTCAGTGCGAACATGATCTTCTGTTTTCCATCAGTGTTCGCCGTCAGATCTTTGGAGTTAGTGAGAGACCAAGGTCAGTGCGAACATGATCTTCTGTTTTCCATCAGTGTTCGCCGTCAGATCTTTGGAGTTAGTGAGGAACTAAGGACAGTGCAGACATGATCTTCTATTTTCCATCCACGCTCGTGTTTTGAACGAGAAGAGTGAGCTGAAATAACCTAACAGAATTCGAGATGAGCTCCTCAGCTCACAAAGAGTCACGCAAAAAAAAAAAGAGATGAATGGAAGATCTGGCATTCGGAATATCCAACAGTACAAATGTTCAGAAAAATACAAGGAAAGTCTTAATTTGGTGGCACTCAAAGAAAGAAGAAAATACACAGGGGCAGAGCTATCATTTCTTCCTAAGCTGTGACTTCAGCTCAGCCACTTCCTCCTTCAGGCGAATGTTCTCCTCCTTCAGCTCATCTCTTTCTTGCTCCGCCTTATGAAGGGACTCAAGAAGTTTTTGGCCTGTGGGGGTAAGGAAGATAGTGGACAGGGAGTCGGGAGAAAAAGAGCCCTCCCTCCTACGCCTCTTTGAGCTAGTGCCAGTGTCCCCTTCCTCATCAGAATCGTATTTCTCGTCGGAATCAGAGAAAGAGGTCCAGGAAGGGTTAGGGACAAGAGAAAACTCATATTCAGTGGCCTCAGCCCCAAACAAATAGAGGTTTGCACTTGTCATCAGCTCGGAGTACGTCTTGGACTCCACCTGCAGTATCTGGTCAATGGTCAACATCTCTAGCACATCCACATCAGGTGGACCTGAGCAACAAGAACATGATAAGAATATACCTTCAAGAAAGATCCATATTCAAAAAAAAAAAGAGCTCAGCTAGAACTTACTAATGCGAGAATAGCTCTTCCAAGACCGCGGAATCCTAGCTTTGCGGCAGCGATCTTCGGGAGACCACCAGGACTCCCCAGAAGCGAAGAAGAAGCGTTTTAACCACCCTTCAGGATTGGGAGGGAAGCCTAGAACCAAAGGGCGCAGTCTAAAATCCCTCCAACGGAAGAAACTGAAACAGGCGGCATCATCTTCTTCTATCTCGAACAAATACAGAAACTCGTGGACATAGGGGAACCTACCAACGCCATGTAGGCGCCAGAACAAGAAGAAGCTCACCATAACGGCCCATCCTCGTGGGGAAAGGCGAGAGGGGCACAAGCCATAGTAGGCGAGAACTCGCCCTATGGCAGGATGAATGGGAAGGCGAAGCCCCATATCCAAAGCGCCTTCAAAAAAGCAAACTTCCCCACGAGGGAGGTAGTTACAGGGCTCGTCGGGGGTGGGAACTCGCAAGGGCAAATCAAGATCAGGGAAAAAACGTTTCCTAATGATTTCCAGATCAGAGGAAACCAAGTTCGATGGAGACAGACAGTAACGATGCCACGACCAATCGATTCCGTAGGAAACCCGTTCCTGGAACAAGGAAGAAGCGGGCGCAGCCATCGAAAGTGCTCGTAAGGAAAAAGATGCAAGAAATCAACAAGGAAATCAAGAATATCTCGTGCAAGGTAGGAGAATAGGAATTCGACAGATGACAAGAAACTAAGGGAAACTGGGGAGTTTTTCAGGAAACCAAGAGTCAAGAAAGAGGGAATCAGTTGCGGTTTAGTTCCTTAATTAATGAAAGTGGTTGCGGTTATGGAAAGTGATTGGGTTATGGAGTGTGATTGCGGTTATGGAAAATGGTTGGGAGAAAAAACGCGGGAAAAGAAATTGGTACAAGATCACTCCCTATTTGCACTCAAAATAACCTACAGAATTCTGACCCCATCAGGCAACATATCCGCCATATTTGAGCTCAGCCCAGTCAAAAACAGAGCACTTGTATGACAAGTCTTTAAGGCCTGCAATTCTAAGGGCCCTGTTCACGTTAGAGAGGAAGAGTTCCTCATGAGTTCCTCAAAGAAACTTAAGCAACGTATGAAAGTTCATAACCCTGCTTAAAGAAGGCCTAAAGCACTTCTCAAAGCAAGATGGGGGGAAAGAAATGTGAAACGTAGAAGAAAGTCTTCTATTCTCAGAAAAATAGAGCAACGAAATTTATTATTCATCTCAGAAAGGACCTTTGAGTTCAGACAAACAGAGCCCAAGAAGCTCAGAAAGAGCTCTTAAGTTCACAGAAATAACCGAAAAGCTCAGTAAGAGCTTTTATGTTCACAAGAAGAGATTGTACAGCTCAGGAAGAACTCGTGGGTTAACAAACTCGAGCTATGCAGTTCAGAAGGAGCACGCCAGTTCAGAATATCGAGCTGAGCAGCTCAGAACAAAGAAGAAGAGGGAAGGGATCTCTAAGATCCTAATTACCGAGCTCGAAAGCTCAGGAGAAGCCACTGGGCATAACACCAAGTCTTCTATATTCCTCAAATCTAGTAAATTTCGCTTCAAGAAATGCACAGCACCTCTCAAAGCAAAGGAGGCAGGGGAATATATACTGCATAAAGCAAATAAAGCAAAACAAGTAAGTGAGCAGTTTGAAATCAAAATTCAAAGATATATATATATATATGGATGTCAAACCAGCAAAAGGAAAAACAAGATAAAGATCACAAAGTAGCACGAGGTCCTAGACCAAATCAGGGGTACATCTCAAAAATCCTTTACAAAGAAATTACAAATAGAAAGATCTAAGTTTCTGGAGGGGGAGTAATTGGAGAATCTCGCAGCTCAGCAGAAGAGCCTTCAGCAACAGAAGCAAGGGGAGAGCTACCAGAAATGTCTTGGGTCCCCACTTCCGTTGATTCCGGATTTTGAGCAAGGGCCTCAGTCACCAAGTTAGCAGAAAATGGCGCAGAAACAGGAACAGCAGGATCCGCAGCAAGGAGCTTAGTAGTCGCTGTTGAAGGCTCAGGAAGCGCGATAAGAGCTCTAGAGGTCCCAGGGGCAGGTATGTCTTGACTCAAGGTAGCAGCTGGGGAAACTGAGGTATCCTCCTCGGTATCAGAGCTAGACTCCTCCATTTCTTATGCGGTGGGGATAGAGAAATTGAAGTCAAGGTCTGGGAAAGCTTTGATAGCCTTGCGCCTAAAAGCAAGCCATCCAGTAGCCCACAAGGTGGTGGCCTCATCTCTCAGCTCAGCGATCTCTTTGTCCCTCTGTTGGACCAAACCTTTCTGCTCCTCGAGCTCCTCGCAGAGTTTGCCGTTAACCTCACTGAGGATAAGATAATCTTGATTGGCCTGGATGAGCTCTTTCTTGGCGTCAAAGGCCTCCTGGTTAGCTTTGGACCATGCCTCAACCTTAACCTGCAGGTCTTCCTTAACCACCTTCAGCTCATCCCGAGCCTTCCTTTCCCCTTCCTCAGTTCTGGCCTTGACTGTCAGTGTACGTTTGAGGTCGGAAGCTTGCTTCACCATCTGCTCCTTGAGGCTCTCCATCTGAGCTCTGAGGTCTCCATTCTCAGTCCTAAGGCCTTCGTTTTCAAGAGACAATTCAGAAATCTTGGCCTTATACGTCTTCAAGACCTTAAAGGAGCTCTCTTGAGATCGGATTCGGTGCAGCAGACCTTTCGTATGAAGGGCAGCCTGAAAATATAAAAAAAAAAGGTACAGCAAATCATGTCAGACCACGAAATACGAACAAGCAAAGAGGAAAAAGGGCTAGCACTTATAACAGCCGCCCCCTGAAGAGCTGAAGAGATGGATTCCTCAAGAGGCATGGAGGCAGCCTTCAGGACATCAGATTCAGAAAAAATAGAGGAAAGAGCTCCAGCAGCAAGGTCCATATTGTCAAAAAAGGAGTCCTCATCTTCCTCCTCAGATTTTCTCTCTTTCTCAATCACCTTCCCAGAAGCACTGTATCGGAAACTCCCGAGTTGGAGGTCAGGGATCAATTTCAGAGCCTCCTCGACCTCAGAAGAAGAAGGGGAAGCCTGACCCCCCTCTTGAGCAGACGCCAACCTAGGAGGGGCCGCTGGAGGGGAAGAGGTGATTGCAGTTTGTGGAGTCCCAGAGGAGGAGGGCGGAGCCTTGCTTAGAACCTGTCCTTCAGCTGCAGAGGGGGGAGAAGATACCTCCAATCTGGGGATTTTAGCCCGGATACCTGGACCACTCTCAGAACTAACCCGGGCCTTGCGCTTGCTGGATCTACCACCTTTCATCAGCTCTTCCACCTTGGCCTTGAGCTCTTCTGGAGTAGATTTCATGGTAGAAGGACCTGGAATGTCTGGGTGAAGTAGGGAGATGTAAGGAGATAAAGAAGGGAAGGAAGCGCAACGAAGAGGAAAAGAAAGAAAGTACCTTCGTCAACCCCTAAAACCGATAAGGGGATCGCCAAGGTCACCACAGGAAGACTCAGACCTAGCTGCACCAAATTTCGTGACTCGATCAGGTCAGCGTACCTCTCTGGCTTGATCTTCTCCAACTTCACTAGCACTTTCTTATCCTCAGGGCTGAGCTCAAGGCGGTCACCTGGAAAGAGGAAAGAGTGCAAATAAGAAAAAGGCAAAAGGTTTATAAGTCCCATATCAGAGCTCGGTTGGCTTGAGAAAAGACTCACGCAAGTTGTCTGGCTCAGCCCAAGCCGTAGGGATACCGAGAGTGTCTGTCTTATCAGCAAGATTATACTCCCAATTGGTGCCCCCGACAAAAAAGAAGTGTTCCTTCCAGTGCTTGTGAGAGGTCGGAATATTAGAGATAAGCTGCCTAACGTTGGCACGCTTAGAGGCATACAAGAAGCCTCCAGAGGTCGGTTTGACGTTGAAGAGCTCCAGAAACAAAGAAACGCTAGGAACCCCAAGTTTATGCTTCTTAAAGATGACTAACAGACCAATCATGACGCCATAGAAGTTGGGGGAAATCTGGGAAGGGCACACATGAAAATGTTGCAGAACAGCCTTGATAAAGGGGTGCAGAGGAAAACGAAGACTGTTGTCAAAGGCGGCAAGGAAGAAGCAGACTCTATTATGTACTTTTTCTACATAATAGACGGATTGATCTGGGCACCAGGGTTCGACCCCAGGAGGAAAGTCGTACCGAACTTTATAAGACCCCATTAGCCCAGGGGCCTCTCTGCTATAACCTACAGACTCGGCATGCCTGAAGGCAGATCCCAAGTATGAAGCCTTATCTTCAACCCCGACTCCGCTAACCTTGCCCTTGCCTTTGTTGGGCTTGGATGACACAGGAGAGGGCATGGAAGGAGGTCCCTCAGTACCGACCTCGGTTTCTACAGCCTTCACGCCAGGAAAGTTATCAATTTCGTCACCCACATCTCCCAAATCAGTGTCCTCAGACCTACTGCCCGGTAGAGAGACAGAGGAACGAGTAGCATTGGGGGAGGCAGACATGATTGGGCAGGAAAAAGGAAGATTAAAGGAGCGATAAAGAGGGGGGACACTGATCAAACTCTCCCTAATAACCCTAGGGTCAGCACAGTAACTCCCGACGGCGAGGATGTGAATTATAGAGCTCCAATCGACGAAACGAGGAAGGGGGGCTAAGCAATGGTCGCGATTCCAAAGGTAAAAGAATCGAAAAGCCCAAAAATGCAGCAACCACCTCGAATTCGAGGGATCCAGAGCAAAAGGAGGAAGATGAGGGGGCAAAGGACGTACCTAACTCAGAAGTAGCAGTGAACAGAAGCCTGGGGCACTATCGGGGGAAGGAGGCGGTGCGAGTCTTCGAAACGAGGGCTGGGAATTCGATTTCAGACAAGGGAATAGAAAGTCTCGAGCAAGAAAGTCCGAAGTCACAGAGAGAACAGGGACACAGGGCAGCGAGGAAGATGAATAGTGTGAAGAAACGGTTCAGATAGCCGTTTTGAGTATTTAAAGCTTGAGGGACGTGGGCTGAGACATGCGCGGGAATCGAGGAAAGACATGATTGCTGCAAACCGTCAAAAGTCCTTAAGCCACGTGCTAGCCATATGCGGGTCTAACTCAGACTCTGTAGGTCAGCCCCTGCCTAAGCTAACCTAAGGCAAGGGCTGGGGGGCAACTGATGATACCTAGAATAAAACTGACATGAGCTCAGTAAGTGAGCTCAGCTCGGGAGCTCAGGAATAATAAGCCGGGTTCACCTAGCCATGGGCTGAGCTCGCCTAGCCAGCATTGATATTCCCTGCTGAAGATTCAAGATGAGAAATGCCAAGGGGCCAGCAAGATGACAACGAATACTATTACAAAGGAAGTAAAATCAATCTAAGGCATGAAACCCGTAATTAACCATGATCCTCTCCTAAAACTAAGGAGGATCCCACGGAAGGAGGCAAAAATCTCTCCGTTTGAAGCCAGCCATAAGGAGTTTGGGTAACTCCGGAATTATGGAGGAAGATAGGGCACATTCCCTTCAATATAGGAAGCAATTCCGTATTAGAGGTAAGCATGAGGCTATAAAGGGGGGGGCGCCTCTTTTAGGGGGAGGACAATGAGAAACCCGAATACCCTGAGTATTCTGCTGTAACATATTGAATTTCCATCAATAAAGAAAAGGGAACAAGAGCTTCCATTAGAGAGTGGATTAGCCGAGCTCATTAGCCGGTGAACCACTATACTTCTACCGCATTTCACACACTACACATCGTTCGATTAGAGTATTCATCCACCAATCCACGAGCCTTGTAGTTCAGATATCATACCAAGCCCTACACGGATCGTTTACACCATCATAACGTGTTGAAATTCGTTCAATTCATGTGTATTTGGGTTTGTATTTTGTATAAGTTGTATTAAGTAGGCGAGTGTTGTATATGTCCACGAGAATTAATTTATTTAATGCGTTATTTGTCGAACCTTTTGCTAAATTTACAATCGCGGGTGAGCTAATTGTGTCTTAGAATTGCCAAGAATCAGCGAGAGAAAGTGGATGAACATGTTGGAGTGATGGCCATCTGCACAAAACTTCTCCTTGAACCTTCAAGATGCCAGATTGTTTTTTCGTTTCCTAGTGTATGGTTCCAATCTTCCTATGCAAATTTGTCCTTTAAATTTAAAGTTAAAATGCATAGCATACCATCATTTGTATATTATACGCATCAACTGAACTTAGATTTTATGCGACTAGACAAACTTAAAGTGAAAACGTACAAGTTTTATGTCTCGCCCTGTTCGACTACTCGCTCACTCACTCTTGTACAGGGACGGAGCCAGATCATCGTTATAGAGTGAGCACTTTAACAAATTTTAAATTTTTTTCTACTAATCAATACAAACAATATAATACATCATATTTATCACATTATATTTGATACTTAAAAACTTAATAAACACAAAAGCCTGGAAAATCAGTGTGCATAGTGTAAGGAAATTAAAAATAACAAAAAGAGGAATTATAACCCTTTACAAAAATTAAAATTTAAAATTTATTAAAAGTGATCATGGCTGATATACGTACTTCAAAATTGTTGCATAAGAACTTTTTATTGATATTTTTGAAAATTTCTTTCTTTATCTAAATAATCTAAAGGAGCTTAAAAATTTATTCAAATTTAGCTCGTTTAGAAAAAAAGTCAAACCTGAACTCGGGTCGAGCTTTACATATAAATGAGTTGAGTTTTACAAGTTCGAGCCTAGTTTTTTAGGTTCATTTTTTAAACAAGCCTAAAAAATTGTTCAAACTTGATTTGTTTAAAAAACGAGTTGAACTCGAGTAACTTGGTTAAATTATCAACCTTATTCATAGCAGATTTTGTTTATTTTTCTGATTGACATTTAAAAAATTACAGGGTAGGAAGAAAAATACCTTATGGCTGAAATTGATTAGATTTTTATTAGTCCACATGAAAATTGGATTTCTAACATGTAACATCCATCATAAGCCAGTGGCCAAAAAGTTCACTATCTTGTCAATGGTTGTCCTCGTTGCCTTGCTAGTGTTCGCTTTCTATGGGTCCCATTCCTCCACGTGATATTCGCAAGACCAAAAGCAACTGGACCTGCCTGCTTAGCCCCACCAAGACTCTTTTTATTCTCACAATAATGCTACCGTTTCACATGGTCTATGGGACGTCCAGCTCATATAAAACCTCAACTTGCTGAACCATATAGTGATGTGCCATGGCCTTTCACGTTTTGAAACACACCCTCCGCTGTGGTACTGAACAAGTAGTCTACATTGGCTTGTCCTTATCACCTACTATGCACAACCACCAAGTTACTAACGGTGGTGCCCGCAATCCTCTCCCAACTACGGAGTGTGTTCTAGACGAGTCTAACTCCGTTGAGAGATTAATTTGATAATTTGAACTAAACCCTTAAATTGAATCATTCAACCTGATTATTATCCGTACTTAGATTTTTGAATTAGGGTTGTTCAACTCAAGTTATACAAGCCGAGTTTACATTTGGGTTTCATTTGGCTTCATTTCTCGTGTGCAAATTCGTGTTCAAGTTCATATTCAATACAAGGTTGATTACAGAAATATACAATTCAAGTGAAAATTCGAGTTACATACACTATTCGTGAAAATAATGTGCAGTCAGGTTCATACAGTGTATAGTTAAATCCGTTCTAACTTATTTATTAAATGGGTTTAACAAATTAACACAATAAATTGAATTTATTAAAGATAGAATCATACCCATAATTGTGTTTTTATTCAAGTCAGGGTGATGGATTGTATTAAGGATTATTGATCACATGCATAATCAGTCCAACATTTGAAATTTGGTGGCATAACTAAACCAAAAGAAAAGGAATGGAAGGGTATAAAAAATAAAAGGGAAAGAGCAATATCGAAATTCAAATTTCTTTGACAGAAACTTATTCGTAATTATAGACGTAATATACTGAACGCTCAACAACTAAATAGGCTTTTCTAATTTAGGATTTTCAAGTAATTATTTTTGCAAATATACCTGCTAACATAACAAGAGGCATAAGGGGTGTTTGACTAAGAGAATATGAATGAAGGATAAAAAGGAAAAACAAATTACACATTGTACATCTACTAGAGGTAATTCGTGTTTGAAGATACAGTACAACGTAAACCTAATAAAGTTGTGAGATAAGTGAGAAGTGATGAATTTAGGGAGAGAGAAATTTCACTATGAATGATTTTGGGAGGGATGTTGGTGGCCATTAGATGAGTCTATTTGAGATCGTCAAATAGATTTATTGAAGCCTGTTATGTTTTATATTATAGATTATGAACAAATCTGATGGGGGATTTGTATAATTTTGAAAACTACTAGGCATCTCGTATTAGAATTGCAACTCGGGCGGGTTGAAGAGTCAACCTAGCTCAATTCTAACCCTACCTCAATTTGAGGTACTCAACCTAAGTATTGCCCAAATTTAATTCAGGCCGGCTCGGGTTGAATTCGGGTTACGTAATTCGAACAAATTTCAAGTTGGGTTCGGGTTACGCAATTTGGGCTGATTTCGGGTTAGAATTCAAGTTGTGTTCATTCAAGCTTGAAATCAACCTATTGTTCTAAATATGATACATACTACATTGTATTCACTTAAAGTAACTATCAACAACTTCAATATTTAATATAAACGTCATAGTATTTAAAGCATAAAATCAACGTTTAACATAAAGACATAATAGTCAAACGTTTAACATAAGACTGAATCAGAAGATTAATCCCTAGTGCTTTAACTTGTAAGTTATATTGCTCTATTGATTTATATATTTATTTTTAAATATGTTTGGGTTGAGCTCGATTTAGAATTCGGGTTGAGCTTAATTTAGAATTTTGGTTTAGCCCGATTTATATATTCGGGTTGAGCCCCGTAACCCGATGCCTCAACCCGAGCACTACCCGGATTCAATTCAAGTTGGTGTTTTTCTGCCCTAGATCCAACCCAAGTATTAAAAATTAACCCTTTTTTTTCGAATTGAGTTCGTGTTAAATTCGAGTTGACCCGTCCAAGTTGCACTCCTATCTCAGTATACTTTTTAGAGGCCTTAGGGGTGTATCAGTGTAATTTCTCCCGGGAACCCGTCCCCAATTGTCTGCCAGGCCCAATTTTTTTCAGTGATCCCTTAAAATGGGTTGGAGCCCATCAGAGAATCTGCTCCTGAATCCTCTTCCATGGTAAGACAATGTCCAGCATTTACTTAAATAGAGAGAGAGAGAGAGAGAGAGAGAGAGAGAGAGAGTATAGCCAAGCTGAAGTGTAAAACTAATGTTTATATCAAGTAACTTGAATGCATTAGTGTGCAGGATATTGTTTTCCAATCAAGCCCACTCTTTTAATAACCCCCCAAAAGGCCTTTAGTTTGCGGGGTGATCGCATTACGCGCATAATTCAGACACGATTAATTTAATCTCAATCTAAGTTATAAAATTATCAACTTAAGTTCAACTCCAACATTGTATCATTCATTCTTACAATTTGAAACTTGGTTCCAATTGAAAATTAGGGATACATATCTCGAATTGAATTGCAATTCAACTTAGGTTTAATCCAAAACTAATTATCGAGTTACACAACTTTAATTTATGTTCAATTCGGGTTGAACTTAAATTCACCTATTCGGGACGCTCCCTAGAATTTGATATCCCAACCAAATATTGTTCGAATTTAAATCATGTTAGAATTTTTTTGCCCAAGAGCAATTCACGTAGTAAAATTATTTGTCCAAATATGAAATATTTTGTATTGGGCCTATGAACATACCACTTTGTTCTCCAAGCTTTCTTACTTGAGGTGTTGTAGGTTGGGCCTATTAACATATCGCATTCTTATTCCTATTGGAATATGATCAATTGAATTCAGTATATCATATTTTAGGGATAGATTTGCGTATACTAATACCTTATTTAATTATAATACAATTCTAATTAAGTAATTTGGGTAAGATCGAATTTGATTTTTAACAAATTACCAACTCACTGGGGTGTTGTCGAGTTTCTAGTGTCCTAGAACTCATTTATCTTCCCAACATTTAATCTGTCTTTCATCTCTTACTTGCCATTAACATCCTTCTGCTAGTAGACTGCCATTAAGTTTTTCGTCATAAATTGGAGCACTTGAGGTGTAAGTGTATCGGACATGAGGATGATATATGTCCATCACTACAAATCTTTGTCTGCGATTAATTTTGACACATTTGTGTATCAAAAATAGAGTTTCATTGATCAGGAACTAATCTTATCATGTGTAACTCACATGAGGTGCCAATATTTTGTGAATTTATATATAAGCCCTTATGCGAAGCACTTGCAATTTACGTATTTCAGTTTATGACGAAAAACTGAACTGCAGTCTGGATCAAGTTCGCATTGCTACCAATTCATAACATTGAGAATGCAAATTAAAAATTTTAGGGTGTATTTGGATTGCATCTCAAAAAAAGTATTCGAAAACAGTTTTTAAGAAGAGTTTTAGAAAAGTGTGTCTTAATATTTTTTTATGCTCCGTTTGGCACGATGAAAAAATGGAAGGATGGAAATTTTGAAGGATGAAAAGTAGGAGGGATAGATAAAACATCATATTTGGTAAAGAATGAAAGTAGGAATGATGGAAAAGTTGATGGATTAACTTTCCTTCCAACTCACCAAAATCGGAAGGAAAGTGGATATATATATATATTTTAAAAAAATTTAAAAATAAAAAATAAAAAATAAAAAATAAATAAACTGATCAACTCGCAACTCGACGTGACATAATTAGTTAAATGAGTTGAGTTAGGTTTTACTAATGTTCGACACAAATCCGTAATAACTCAACACAAATCTGACACGACACGACTCATTTGTCACTCCTAATCTTAGCCAACACAAAAAAATAAAAAAATAGTCATTTTTATTTTCCATCCATCCAATCAAACACAAAGGAAGAAAAGTGTATCATTTCTACTTTATATCCTTGAATGATAGAGAGTGTATCATTCCTATTTTCTATTTTTCCGATCAAACGGAGTATTAGGGTATAAATTGAAAATCTAAGTATCTTTTCCGGTGCAAAGTGAGATTAGGCCTTTTTTTTGTCCGTAAAGCTAAGTTGAAATTGAGAAGATTCGGATCATAGCTGCTTTTATGATACTTTACCTTCTTATTTTCTCTCTCCCTCTCTCTCTCTCTCTCTCTCTCTTCGTTGCCCATCTCAGGGGTTGATTTCTTCGATTGTAAAGACAAATCAAACTTATTCCAGCATTCATCGAAGGTAAGCCGAGTTTCTTTTAAATTTCTTTCAAACAATGTTTTGCAAGTTAATTGTTTTGGCCACATGGTGGATTTACTGAACAAGTGAAATGAACATTCATGTTTCTTTCCAATTCGACTTCCGATCTGTTCTCAGATGTTGTGATTTGTTTACCATGAAAGAATTCTTGTGAAGGGATCATCTTTAATTAACCAGAGAGAAATTTTAAATGGATCCTATCAATTCAATTCTGGGTTTTCAATTAAACAATGGCAATTTTTAGCCAAGAAAAAAGAAATTTGGTTGTACGAATCCTGTGTTTTCAACTAAGAAAAGGGGTTTTTCTAGTTAATTAAGGTAATTTTTGACTAAAGAAAGAGAAATTAGTCTATATCAATCATGAGTTTTCAACTATAAAAAGTTAATGTTAAATTAACAGGAGAGAAATTTCAGATGACTGATATCAATCATGGGTTTCTAATGTTAGTTAAATGAACATATAGTGCATGACCGAAATGAATGACGAAGATGGACTCAGATAGCCAATTCCAAATAATTGGGACATACGACTTGGTTTAGTTTGGTTATATCAATCGTGGGTTTGAAACTAAATATTGATTTTTTGCTATGAAAAAAAAAACATTTTCTGCTATTTCTCGCCCGTCAACTCCATTTTCCTCAGTGCTTTGTTTTATACCTTGTACTGTTTCATTTACATAATTTGTTGTAGTTTTGAATCACTCCTATGCTTCTTGTTTCAACTCGGTAGTTGACTAGCTGTTTAGTGATGCCAATGAAGCTTAGTATCTAGTCCATCATAATGCAGATAAACATCTTATTGTATGAAATTTTGGTTATTTTGATTTCATTGTTGTTATACATGCTTTTTCGTAATGTTATCATGGAATCTGACATTGTTTTCATGTTGCGTGATAATTTTCTTGCTATATTCGTGAGCTGACAGGTGACAGATATCATTCCGACAAAGCTGTCCATTGAAAGAGAAAGGAGAGTGTTGTTGAAGGATTGAGATTCAGTTGAACCCACAATAGATTAGCTTACAATGTTGGATAGACTTAGTGACTTGCCCTGGGATATATTAGACAATATCCTAGGGCACGTACCTATTAAAGATGCCGTAAGGACTAGCATATTGTCCAGAAAATGGAGATATAAATGGGTTGATCTTTCCAAGGTTGTAGTTGATAATAGATGCGGAGTGCCTTGCTTCGAGTATACAGATAAGGATTGGCCCGATTGGGATCATCTTGCTAAAGTTGTATATAAAGTTTTGTTAGCTCATCGTGGTCAGATTGATAAGTTCGTGCTTTCCACTCAGTGCGTTGGTCATTCCCCTGACTTGGATTGTTGGATTGCTTTTCTATGCAGAAATGGTGTCAAGGAGCTCATTCTTGATTCCAATGAAGGGATCGTGTATGAGCTGCCTTCTTGTTTATTTTCTTGTCGGCAACTGAGTTGTTTGCGCCTCACCATGTGCTCATTCGTAACACCACTTGCATTCAATGGCTTTAGCAATCTTGTTAGCCTCCAGATGGAAGGATGTAGAGTCCAGAAAGAAGAACTAGAATGGAGGCGGCTCTAACGTCTGCAGAGAGAGAGAAGGAAGAAAAAGATAAAATGAGGGTTTTTATAGTATATGTAGAAAATGCTATTTTTTGTTGCTTACAAGATTTGAAATCCGGATCTCATTAAAGAGGAGACTCCTGGCACGCCTGATTTTGTTTTTTGGTGTTTATGAAAACAATTTTTTTTTTTCTTCCCTGTTTTGCATTTTTGGACCTTGTTTTGAAAATAGAGTTCCTTAAAAAAAATGAAAACACATCCTAAACATGTTTTTATTTTTAATTTTGATAAAAATTGAAAACAAAAACTAAAAAACTAAGGGTGCGTTTGGTAACGTTTTTGTTTTTATGTTTTTTTTTTTAAAAAAAACAAAACAAAATTTTGTTTTTTGTGTGATAAAAATTAAAAATATAAAACATATTTGGTAGTCATTTATATTTTAAAAATTGTGAAATCAAAAATAAAAAACTTGTTTGGTATTATACCAAAAATTCACCACCCAAACCTACCAATCAACACCACTGACCACGCTGCCACCACCACCCAACCCCACTACACCCCATCACTGAAACCCACTGAAACCCACCCCCAATCCACCCCCACCACCACCGAAACCCCACCCTTACCCCTACCCCCACCCCCACCACTGAAACCAACCGAAACCCACCCCTAATCCACTGCCACAACCATCGAAACCCACCCCCCAATCCAGCCCCACCACCACCGAAACCCCACCCCCACCCCTACCCCCACCTCCACCACTAAAACCCACCGAAACCCACCCCCAATCTACCCCCGCCACCACTGAAACCCACCGAAGGGCGAGAGAGAGAGAGAGAGAGAGTGTGACAGTGAGAGAGATGAACGACAGGAGCAAAAAGAGGTAAAAAAAATGCTTTTATAGTGGGAATGAAAAAAAATCCTTTTTTTGCTGCTAATGGAGTTCGAAGGCTAGACCTCATTAAATGGTTTAAAGGGGCGCGCGTGTTTCCGTTTTGCCGTGTTTTCAAAAGCACCTCTTTTGATGTTTTTAAAATTTGGGGTTGTTTACAAAACTGATCAACCAAAAAAAAAATAAAAACACACTCCTAACGCGTTATTGTTTTTTTTTTTTAGCAAAAAATGAAAACAAAAACAGAAAAAAACACAAACACATTGTTACCAAACGGGCCCTAAAAAAATGTAGCAACCTAAGAAACTACACGTTCAAGAATTGAGTATGGTAGAAATGAAAATGTTAAGATGGATGTGTAAAAACATTAAGAATGATTAAATTAGGGAAAAATATATCGATAAAAAAATAGAGGTGGTATGGGAGATAAATTAAGGAAGAATCGACTTATGTGATTTGCACATTTATAGACGGCTTATTTCTACACCGGTGAGAAAGAGTGATATGATATTTATTGGGAATAAACACAGGGGTCGATGAAAATCAAAATTAACTTTAAATGAAATAGTAAAAAAAAATATGATTGTGAGACCCGAGAAAACTAATTAAGCATTCTATTTTATGTCGGGGGTTTAGATACAAGTACTTATTTTAGTCATCATATATAAAATTAAAATAGTTGAAAACGCAAAAGAAAAAAATATCTTTACTTGTTTCAGATTGATAAGTCAAATTTTGGGGACGAAATTCCTAAAGAGGGAAAAATTTTAAAACCCCAACAAGCATAACAAACATGTAATATTTTTAATAAGCATATTCATATGTGACATGCATTCGTAGGAGTGACAACCAGTAGTAATTATGTGAGACCTGAACCTAAACAATGAATATTTTAATATTCAAAAATAATTTATAAATAATGATTATAGGGGAAATTATTTTATTCAAGTGTGAAAAGTTAAATAAGAATGTTGACAGATATGAGTTTATTATTTTATGTACGTTAGCGCATGTAGAATTAATTGGGTGGCAAGCATGTGACATCAATTTATTATTATTAAAATAAAATGTGTTAGTATATACAAGGAGTGGTTAAGGGTCTAAAATACGAATTTAATGGGTGATCAATAATTTGGATATATATATATATGTGTGTGTGTGTGTGTGTGTGTGTGTGTGTGTGTGTGTGTATAAGTAATGATGGAAGTCTCCACTTAGCAAGACATGCAAGGCATGTCTTGCATGCAAAAAAAAAAGAGAAACAAGAAGTCTTACTTAGACATTTTCGGCAAGAACAATAACAAGAAGGAAATAAGAAGAAGGAAAGAAAAAAAAAAAGAGAAGGAAAAAAAAATGTGGGTGCAAAGGTAAGAATTATAATCCATTTTCTTCCTCTAAGATGTAGGAATCCAACTCTAGTATATATATTTTGAGTGTTGCATGTATTTAAAGTATGGTATCTTGTAAGTATGATGCTTATTAAGAACTTTGATTAATACATGATGGATTTACCTCAATATTTATGTGGGTTTGTAAATTAAGTTAATGTTGTTGCATGAAAAATAGAAGAGTAGAATTATTGCATGTGGGTTTGTTGGGATGCTTGTTATGAATACGTAGTACCATGGGTGTTGCTTGGAAAAATTAACATAGTAGTTTGGTGGGTAGATTAGAAATCTTGTGAATTGTTCTTGAATTTTCATGAATCCATGGATATGAATTATTACAAGTAAACATGTCATTTTATGCTTGAATAGAAAATTACGCAAATTTAAATATATTTTGTGATGTTTATAATTTTATGAAAAAATGTTAAATTTGGGTGTAATTGATTCAAATAAATATTTTCTAAATGGATTCAAGAAGATTAGCTAAATTTGATTCGAGTAGATAATTTTACTCGATGCGAATTGATTACTTAACTTGACTCGAGTTGATTATCAAACTATTAGTTTAATCGATTCGAATAGATAATGTTATTGAATATAAATAAATTATTTAATTTGAAGGGATATAATCATTAACTAGGTTCGAGTAAACCATCTCGAACTTAAGAGGTATTACGTATTAATGTATGAATGAAATTATGAATATCGGTTATGCAAGGTCTGGAGACAAACACCGCTAAAAACACCGCACTAGAAGCTCCGATGGAGGGGTCGTCTACGAGTAAAACATCATGCAAGGTAGGTGCACCACCCTACAAATTTTTTTGATAATTTATTAGACTTTTAAACATATATTTTTGCTATGGTTATTGTTGGGAATAATTAATTGAGCGGAGACACACGGTAGTGTTATGAGAGTCGTTTAAGTGACGAGAGAGGATTATGTGAGTTGGATCGTCTAAGTAACATGAATTATTTATATGGCTTGAGTCGTCTACGTGATAGGATTTAATTATGTGGTGGAATCGTCTAAGTAACGTGATCAAAAACTCATTGTGATGTGGGTCGTTCGAAGGAAAACCATTAATGTGGTTTGGGTTGTCCCAGTGATGAATGATATATATGAGGTGATACAAGCTTGCAATACATGTGGCCTATGTAGCGCAAGAATTTGCACAACTAAATATAGCCTGTGTGGCGGTTGTTGTTTAGAGGGCGATTAGTTTGTGTGCGTATAGGGTATTCATTGTGAGGAATAATTTAATTATGTGAAAGTAAATATATGTGTTGTATATTTTGTCGATGTGATATATACATGTTATTTCTATGGGATGTAAACGAATGTGTATGAGGTGAAGTGTAATTTGAAAGTAAGTATCTAATTCGTGGTTAAAGTTGTTCCTAAACAAATAAAGTTTCATTTATCACTTGTTGTGCTCTTAAATATTAATTGCATCTTTGCTTTTACTAATAGTCTTAATGACTTTTCAAGAAAAACCATAAAGACGTGAGGAGTTCACTGCCGAGTCTCGAGAGTCAATTGAGATGTCATCATGGGGTTCATTTTTATGTCCTTTAAATTTAAATTGTATTATTATATGTCATATTTCTGAAATCAATATTACGGTCTGTAAATAAGCAGGGTTCATGACAAGTCGTACCACTAAGGAGTTTGATGAATTTTTTTTTATATGCTTATTTTTATATAAAAAAAGGTGGATGAAAAAAATAAGCAGAGATTACAGATATTATACCCCAGGTTAAGGTGTTACAATGATTACTTATGATTTAATAGAAAACATAACCTTTAATAGAGTACAATAACAAAACATGATTCATGTAGTCAGTGGCAGAGTCAGAAATATGTTATATGATGGGCACACTCTAACTATAAGTTTTATTTTATCCTCTAATAGATAAAAATTACGTGATATATTTTTTTTTTTACATCATATTTGATATTTAAAAATTGATTAAACATAGATGGACTAAAAAGAGGTTAATTATAACCCTTTACAAAAAATGTGGTTAATTATATAAGAGATGTGATCAAAATATCAATGTCAAAGTTACAATTGGTAATAGCAATACCATAGTTTGAATGTTGCGGTGTGTGACAGTTCATTGATTGTTAGTTCTTTGCTTGCTTTACTATTTTGGATAGAACTTGAGAATGGAGTGAGTCATGACTTTTTTTTATTCGATTTTTTTTTTATTGTTGGCTCCATGAAAGCTGTCTACACCAAATTAAACATTAATTTTGTGTATCGTGTGTTTAACCTTAAAGTGGTGCCTTTTCGATGCATGGAGGTTAAATAAAGGATTGTTGCTTTGGAAAACATTTTCGTATTTTTTTTAATTTTTTTTAATTTTTAAGTGCTGCTTATTTTTGCTTTTTTTGCCTTCTTTTTTTTTTGCAATCTAACTATATCTATACTTACATAAATATACACATATTATATATAAGTATTTAATTTGTACATTAAAATATATATAGATCACATGATTTTGTTTTATTTTATATTCATTTTTGACGAAATTGCTTTTTAACTTTTTTTTTTAGAAAAATGTTAATAAAATGTTATCAGAACAATTCCAGCAAAATTGATCATTTACGTATTTGTCTTGAAATTTCCTACTCCTAACTTTATTCTATAAAGTTACGAGACCAGCAAAGGGGTTCAGATCCTCTCTAATATTCATCTTCTTTTTTTTCCCAATTTTTTTCTTGATTGGTCAATTAAGATCTACATATATAAAATAAGTTTCATTGAAATTCACAATATATAGTGTTAGAATGATATTGGGCGAGCCTTTCTTTTGTTCAACAATAGGGTTCTGGTCGATCATTTTTGAGATTGGAATCAATAGGGTTGTATTTATTGAACACGTGAATATATAGTTATTTATATATCGTATCCGGCTTCTCCTTTATTGTCGTTCTATTTGGGATAGAATAGGTCGTGCTCTATTAAAACAGAATTTATATTTTCTATTTAATGAAAAATAGAAACATGTTAATTTCCTACGAATTTCCTATAGGCAACATAAACATAGATAAAAAAAGATACTTGATTAGATATGTGTAACAATAAGTCAATCCATCAAGAAAGAGAACATTTTCATAATAAAACACCAAGTAACTTGAATTTTTATTCTTTATAAATTCCCCCCCAAAAAATATTATATTACCTATTTTTATCACATGTTTAATTATTTAATATTTGATTAATTTATAGTTTAACATAATTTTATTTCAGACATTATCTACACACGATAGTATACAGAAAATTTTGTCGAGTTACGTATTTTGAGAAAATTTTATCGATATTTTTAAAAAAATAATAGATAAAAATAAATTTAAATAATATAAATAAAAAAAGTATTATTCAATATAGTGAGATTTCGCTCCTTCATTCACACAATCGAATGTCAGAACTCATCGACCTTTGACTATGCATCTTGTTCTTTTACCATTCCTGTGACCGTGAGCTTCAAGTATTGGCAAAAAAAGCCCACGAACTGGTCCGAAGCCCTAGTGGCCCACCCAAGTGTCTAATCTAACATGAATAGATAATGAGTGATAATTTTTGGCCCATTAGACTCAATGGGTTCATTCAATTACCACCCATTAGGCTCAAGTTGGTTAGCATTAAACACAACTAATTTGATTTTGACTTTTTGTCTTAAAGTTTCGAATTTACAGGGTCAACCATATCAATCCTAACAGAACATAAATTTAACACGACCCAAAATAACACAACTCAAATCTGAAAACAAATTTAAGATAATACAATACAAATTTGACACTTTACGCCTCAATTGTGACTCTAAATAACATAAGTTTTTACGGATACAAATAATTTTAGAAAGAGATAACTAGCGTTTTTAACATGCCCCCAGTTAATTTTTTTTTTTGTTACATGGTGTTCTAATTTGAGCTGATTATTTCCTCGAACTCGAATACTGACTACCGTAACCCAATTGAATTTATAACATGTTCACAAGGTAGATCTGACAGTCATGTGTGCTGAAAACTTGCTTATTACCGAAGAAATGACCCCTTCATAAATCCAGGCCACCAAAAATTTCCCTCTCGAATTTTCCAAATTACTTTCTTCTCACTAGTTTGAAGTGGAAAAAATATTTTCTTCGTAAAATTTTAAAAAACAAAAAAATAAAAATATGAACACAAGCTTTTATCCAATTCACATTTTAATTATATCACAACACCGATATACCTTGTCAATAAAGTCCTACTAATTCTATTATCTACATTCGTTCGATAAGTTACATTTGATAAATTATTTACTTCACGCATCATAATTATTCACTTACTTATCACTCTATTAGTTTTAGAATATCATATAAAATTAAATATGTATATTTTTTTGTTCTTCTTAGTTTTGACTTTTGTGAGTGATTTATCACTTTTGTAGGTATTTTTACTACTATTGTAGATATTTTTATTACATTTGTGATAACTATTTTTATCACTTTTTTCGATACAAAAAAATTACAAGTTTTGTGGATAATATATCACATTTTTAGGTGTTTTTATTACTTTTGTGATAACTATTTTTACTACAACAATAATAAAAACACTCACAAATATAGCAAATTCCCCCTCCAACTGTTACCATAACTCAATTACCAAAACCACCAATAAAATATCTCATTTTTACTTTTACTTAGATCTTCTTAATAATTTTAATTAAGTTAAGAAATTTTTAAAATTCAAATATTTTTTATTTAGATTATAAAAACCTCAAAAAGTTGATTATAGACAATCTGTTAAGATCTACCCGAGTATTTACTTATCCAAAAAAAAAAAAATTTCTACCCGAGTATTTATAAGATAATATGAATGATTGGATAATAGACTTCATCAAAAAAAATTAACAAAACTTACTAGTTCAATACTTTACATTAATATTTATATCCTGATGATACCTAGAAAAATTCTAAGATTGAGCTCGGGAGGGGAGATCAGGAAAGGAGTTCAGCCAAGGATCTTGAGCTCCGTAATCCATGTCTTGGATCCTCCTGATCTACACCTCCACTGGAGATGAGTAGAAGACAGTTGGCAGTCACTATACACTCCCCCAACGATAACAGGCTCCAAGTTAGGCGCAAAATCCTCAATCCATCACAACTGTTACCTAGAATTAAGCAGGACACCATGGGAAGGAGACGATGATCTCGCCCTGGATCCCAAAGAAGTAGGAATTGATCTATAAATATTGTACAATGCCTCCATTGTGAAAAAAGAACAAGACAAGCTGTAACAAAAAAGCTCTCTATAAACAGTGATCACCATCAATATAGACAACAGGAGCAAGAGACTCTATTAAAGAGTAGATTAGCCGAGCTCCCGAGCTGGTGAACCACTATACTTTCCCTGTGTCAGCCATCTCTAATTCCTCAGGAAGAAAATCAACACAGTATTGCCACGAGCCTAGGAGCTCAAATCCAACTTTGCACAATAAATTTGCACGTCTTGTTCATCCGCGTTTAATACCACCATCAGTTTGACACCGTCTGTGAGAACAACTGTTCCTGTTACAAATACGTTGATCTTTCTGTAATTGATGGTCTCAACACACAATATGAGCAGAAGTCAGTTGAATCATCAGCGAATGCAGAACCAGCAAGAAGCCACTAGCGCCAGGCCATAGGAACATCTACAAGACTTCATCCCCACCACCGAGACCAATCCTCCAGTGGTGGATCCTCCAGTGAATAACGAATTGGAAGCTCTTCGCCTAGTCAACCAGCGTCTACTCCAACAGGACGAAGAGCTTTTGAAGCTCTTGCAAGGACCACAAGAGGCATGACCAGCCCAAAATGACCCCCCACAAGGGGAACGTCAGCGTCTTGATCCTTTGAGGGAGGACAATGAAAGGGGGGAGAATAGCCAAGCCATTGGCCATGCTCCCTGACCACCCCCTAGGAATAGGGACAACGAGGAAGTTCAGAACCAGAATGAGAGAACTGAGAGAAATGAGTATCTCCCCTTCTAGCAGGAAAGAAGAGAACAATACTGGGAATAGCGTTTCAGGGACATACATCAAGAGCTCAGCCACATGAAGGAGACAGTGAGAGGGAAGACCCCAGTCAACATGGACGCTTTGGTACAACAGACCGAGTCCCCATTCACCGCCGACGTGCTACATTTTCCTCTCCCACCGAAATTTCGAATGCCTTAGGTGGAGGCCTTCGATGGGACGAAAGATCCCATGGACCACCTCAATACCTACAAGAACCAGATGGAGTTGCATGGGTACCAAGACCCTGTGGGGTGTAGGGCCTTCGCCATCACGTTGAAGGGCTCAGCCTTAGCCTGGTTCAATAGGCTAACCCCCGGCATCCATCTCCTCCTTTAAGGAGCTCTCCATATCTTTTGTATCACATTTCATAGGGGCTCGAACCTACAGAAATTTGAACTACCACTTGTTAATGTAAAACTTGTGATCTTATGTCTAAAGGTTCAACTCAGAATCCCTGAAGGTGGACGTTCCAGATGAGAAATTCGTCATCACTGCTTTCATTGCTAGTCTAGGAGTGCAGTCGAAGGACTTAATGCTCTCCATCTCAAAAAACCCACAAGCCAGCATGACAGAGGTGCTAGCCAAGGCTGAGAAATATATTAATGGTGAAGAAGCCCTCCTTTCAAAGGTAGGGAGCTCATCATCGCAGAAAGAAAAAGGGAAAGAAGAAAAGAAGAGGGACCGAAGTCCCAGGAAAGAAAGAGAGAGAGGCAGATCTCGAAGAAGAGACAGAGAATGTTCCCCCAAGAGAAGGGGGAATGTCAGAGATCGCCTAGGTCCTCCACAGCCAGAGTTGTAACCGATATACGCAGCTCGGCTGCTCACCCCTATCACCGCGACAGTGTCTCAGATCCTGTACGAAGTGCAAAATGAGAAATTTCTAAGATGGCCATCCCGGATGCAGGCGGACCCAGCGAAAAGAGATACAACAAAGTATTGTGAATATCATAGGGACCACAGCCATCTCACAGATGATTGCATCCAGTTGAAAACGGAAATAGAGTTTCTGATTCAACGAGGACAGCTGCGCCGTTTTGTGGCTCGTGATAATCAGGACCGAGCTCCACCGCCTCCAGCACCTCAGCAACAAGCACCTGCGCAACATCAACAGCCTCTGGGGGAGATCAGAGTGATATTCGGAGGATTCGTGGGGGGGGGGCTAGTCCAGCTCAGCTAGGAAGGCTCACTTGCGCAGAGTCAGAACTGATGAAACATTGGAAGTACACACTGTGTCCAAAACGCCTTGCCTAGACACAGACATTATCTTCTCAGATTCAGATTTAGAGGGATATCAGCACCCCCACGATAACCCCTTCGTAGTAAGGGCCATCATGGCCAACAAGACAGTCCACCTGGTCCTGGTAGACAATGGGAGCTCGGCAGACATTATTTTTACATCTGCCTTCGACAAGATGGATATAGGCAGAGATAAACTTGAACCAGTAAGCACCCACCTGTTAGAATTTTCAGGGGAGAGGATTCTACCCTTGGGATCAATCTAACTCGTACTCACTATGGGAGATCCACCCTGTTAGACCACCACTACTGTGAGATTCTTGGTAGTCGATGGCCCTTCAGCATACAACATCCTGTTGGGGAGACCTTCCCTTAACGCTATGAGGGTCATCTCGTCTGCTTATCATCTTGTCATGAAGTTCCCAACAGAAAACGGAGTCAGAGTGGTCCAAGGAGATCAGCGCATAGCACGAGAATGCTATATGGTTTTAGTGAAAAAGAAAGAGGTCGAGAGCATCCAGTTAGATAAGCTTGACATGAGGGACGAGCTGGATACCAGACCGAGCTTGACGAGGATCCAGAGCATCTAGTTTACGTGGGGTCCAAGCTGAGCAGAGAAATCAAAGACCTCCTGAGCCAATTCTTGAGAGGGAATATGGAAGTGTTTGCCTAGAAATAGGAAGACATTAAGGGAATCGACTCTTTAGTCATCACACACAAGCTTAGTGTGAATCCGGCTTATAAACCCATCAAACAGAAGCGCATGAGTTTTGCACTAGAGCGCTAGAAAGCCATCAATGAGGAAGTCAGCAAGCTCGTCCTTGCTAAAGCTATAAGGGAAGTAGATTACCCGACCTGGTTGGCAAACATGGTCCTCGTTAAGAAAACCAATGGCAAATGGCGACTTTGCATCGACTTTACCGACCTCAACCGGGCTTGTCCCAAAGACAGCTTCCCCTTACCACGAATTGACTTGATCGTGGATGCCACAGCTGGGCACGAGCTCCTCAACTTTATGGACGTCTTATCTGGCTACAATCATATCAGAATGGATCCCAGCAACCAATAGAAGACCTCCTTTGTGACTGAGCAGGGGACGTACTGTTACCAGGTCATGCCTTTTGGACTAAAGAATGCTGGAGCCACTTATCAGCGCCTGGTAAATCGAATGTTCCAAAGGCAAATTGGAACATCTATGGAGGTCTATATAGACGACATGCTAGTGAAATCACTGAAGGCAGAGCTCCACATCGGACATTTAGCAGAGCCGTTCTAGGTCCTTAAGGAGTACAAGATGAAACTTAACCCCGCCAAATGTGCCTTTGGAGTGTCTGCAAATTTTTTTTTGGGATTTATAGTCAATAGTAGAGGGTTTGAGGCTAATCCAAAAAAAGTTAAGGCAATAATGGATATGCATCCACCTTCTAATACAAGGGAGATCCAACGTTTAACATGAAGAATAGCTGCTTTGAGTCGTTTTGTGTCTAGATCAAGCGACAAATGTCAACCTTTCTTTCAAGTCCTTAAAAAGGTATTCCAATGGGATACTCGATGTGAAGAAGCGTTCAAAGCCTTGAAGGATTATCTGAGTTCACCCCCTGTTTTAGTGAGTCCCTTGGAAGGAGAAGTGCTTACTCTCTACCTCGTCGTATCGAATTTCTCGACCAATGCATCACTGGTAAGGGAGCGAGACAGAGCTCAACATCCAACCTATTATTGTAGCAGAGCTATGAGGGAGGCAGAGGAGAGGTACCCAAAAATGGAGAAGCTTGTCTTAGGCCTGGTGACAGCTGCGAGCAGACTCAGACCTTACTTCCAGGCTTACACCATTGAAGTCCTGACAGACTAGCCAATGAAGCAGGTGTTGCATAAACCAGAATTTTCAGTGAGGTTGGTCAAATGGGCCATAGAGCTCAGTGAATTCGATATCAGGTACAAACCTAGAGTTGCAATCAAGGGATAAATTTTGGCAAATTTCATCGCAGAGTTCACCACGGAAGTACCTACGGAGGTAACACAGTTAGTCCCTGGCCTCCCCACATGGAAATTGTCAGTAGATGGAGTCGTCAATGCTCAAGGAAGCGGTGTAGGGCTAATTCTAACCTCCCCAGAAGGAATAGATGTTGAATATGCCCTTAGATTCGGGTTTAAGGCCTCAAACAACGAAGCAGAGTATGAAGCGGTGATCGCTGGACTCAACCTTGCTCACTCAATGGAGGCACAACAGCCCGAGATTTGCAGTGATTCTCAGCTCGTGGTAAAATAGATAGAGGAGTCTTATGGGGCCAAGGGTGAAAAAATGATCCTCTGCCTCAAAAAGGCGCAGGAATTGATCAAGAAATTTGTGCAAGTTAAAATCAGGCATGTTCCTAGAGCCGAGAATTCACGAGCAAACGCTTTGGCAAGGTTGGCGACAGCTTCGAAGGAAAACCTGGATAGACTAATCCCAGTAGAGCACCTGGCAGAACCATCTGTAAGTGTTGAGGATGAAGAAGTACTTTCTGTACTAGTCACGCCGAACTGGATGGACCCCATCAGAGAGTATCTTCAGAATGGAACCTTGCCAGAAGACCCCAAGGACGCTGCAAAGCTAAGAACCAGGTCAGCCAGATTCTCCATCCTACAAGGGAACTTGTACAAACGAGTTTTCTCGACGCCTCTCCTTAAATGCGTGGGAAGTGAGGACGCTGACTACATACTCAGAGAAATCCACGAGGGAGTCTGCGGTAACCATATCGGAGCCCGAGCTCTGGCAGGAAAAGCTTTAAGGCAGGGGTACTACTGGCCCACTATGCTCAAAGATGAAACTAATCTGGTAAAAAAATGCATGGTCTGCCAGATACACGCCAACATCCCCCATTGTCCGCCTGAGCTCTTAACCTCGGTGGTGAGCCCTTGGCCTTTCCAGCAGTGGAATTTGGACATACTTGAACCCCTTCCCACCAGTGTTAGGCAATGTAAGTTCATCATTATTGGAGTTGATTACTTCACCAAATGGGCAGGAAGTGGAACCTTTGGCAACGATCTCAGAACAAAATGTTCAAAACTTCACGTGGAAGTCAATAATCTGCAGATTTGGGATCCCCAGAGCGATCGTCTCCGGCCCATCCTCAGACCAACGGACAGACATAGGTTACCATCCGGACCATAAAGCTAGCCCTAAAGACAAAGTTGGAAGTTCTAAAGGGAAAATGGGTATAGCACATCCCAGAAGTGTTATGGGCTTACAGGACAACTGCCAGATCAGCGACTCAGGAAACACCATTTGCTTTGGCTTTCGGAACCGTGGCTGTGGCATCTGTTGAAGTTGTCGTCCCATCCCCCAGGGCTGAATTCATAGAGTCTGAGCACAATAACGAGTCACTATTACTGAATATTGACCTCTTGGATGAAAAGAGAGACGGAGCTCTGCATCGTATCAAGAGTTACCAGAGGAAAACAGCAAAATACTACAACACAAAGGTTAGACACATGAGTTTTAAGGTTGGAGATCTAGTACTTAGGAAGCTCTTGCTTGCAAGGAAGGACCCATCTCATGGAAAGTTGGGTCCCAATTGGGAAGGTCCTTACATTATCTCGAAGGTAATCAGGCTTGGGAACTACGAGTTGCAAACGAAAGAGGAAAAAATCCTACCCCACTCTTGGAACGCAGAACATCTTAAAAGATTTTTTTAGTAAGTTCCTCTTGTAAGAAAACCATTTTCAATAAAAGAACAAGTGTTTGTTCCATCCCAGCGTGATTCCAAGAAACAGCTAAAAAGCTAACGATGAGCTCTTCAGCTCATAAAATTAAGATGAGCTCTTCAGCTCATAAATCAATGATGAGCTCTTCAGCTCATATAACAAAGATGAGCTCTTCAGCTTATATAACAACGATGAGTTCTTCAGCTCATAAAATAACGATAACCTCTTCAGCTCATAAAACAAAGATGAGTTCTTCAACTCATAAAATAAAGATGAGTTCTCAAGCTCATAAATATATGATGAAACAAGCATTCAACAGAAGGAAAATGCAAAAGCAGCATAAGAGTTCTGTAGTTCATTAAAGAGAACGAAGTACAAAAAAAAAAAGGGAAGCTCCTAACTCTTCCCAAGTTGTTTCTTCAGCTTAGTGACCTCTTCCTTCAAACGAGCATTCTCCTCCCTTAGCTCGTCTCTCTCTTTATCCACCTCCGAAAGCATATTTAGGAGTTTTTTTCCCAACAGAGGAGAACAAAACTACACCAAAGGAGGAACCAGACGATGGAGAAGAGGAACCATTAGATCCATTCCTCTTGCACTTCCTTGAAGACGCACCAATGTCCTCTTCTTCATCTGAATCGAGAGGGGAGGAGCCAGGAGAGTCTGGGAAGGAAGCAAACTCCAAAGCAGCCGCTTCAGCGCTGAACAAGAAAAGATTCTCAGGTGTCACCAGCTCTAAAAAAGACATAGGTTAAGCATGGATCACTTGCTCGATCTTCAACATCTCCACCAGGGTTAGATCAGGTACACCTACATAACAGAAGAGCAATGAGAGCGAGTCTTCACAAAATTTATCCAAGAAGGTTCCTTATCAACCCACCTGTATGAGATAAGCTCTTCCAAGAACGTGGAACTCTAGTCTCTGAACAGCGCTCCTCGGCGGACCTCCAAGAATTTTCAGAGGTGAAGAAAAAACGTTGAGACCACCCTTCAGGAGGGGAGGGAATGTCAAGAACCAGAGGGCGTATGCGGAAGTGCATCCACCGGAAGCAACTGAAACAGGGGACCTCGTCCTCTTCGAGCTCATAAAAATAAAGAAACTTAGCAGTAGTGGGGAACTTGTTGCCCTGTAAATGCCAGAAGAGGAAGAAACTAATCATAACATCCCATCCTCTGGGAGAGAGACGAAAAGGGCATAAACCATAGTGAGCTAAGACCCACCCAAAGAAAGGATGAATGGGAAGATGAAGCCCCATCTCCAAGGCACCTTCAAAGAAACAAACTTCCCCTCGAGGAAGAAAATTGCAAGGCTCGTTAGAGGATGGGACTCGTAGGGATAAGTTCGTAGGAAGACGAAATCGTCTGCGAATTTCATCCAGCCCAGAAGGAGTGATCACAGAAGGAGCTAAGTAGTGGAATTTCCATCTCAAATCAAGCCCAGCGGAAACACGTTCCTGGAATAGGGAAGAAAGTGGAGTAGCCATTAGTAACGCAGAAGAAAGGAACACAAAGAAGGAGGAGTCGAGGGAAAACAAGAACGTGATCCCTAAGATGCAAGAAAAGGCTCCAAGGTTTTTAGGCAATGAAGAAAGTCCAAGAAGTTATGAAAACTTCAAAGAATCCCGAATTTAAAGGGGCAAGAAACGTAAGGAGACGAAAAGACGCCCCATCTGCCTTTCCGCAATCATTGCAACGGTTACAAATTTGGAAAGTAGGTGGGGGCGCACAACATTGATGGAAGATTCAATGTCCAATTCAGTTGGACTAGTTAACCCAGGTCAACTTTGTGAGCTCGGATTAATCAGGAAGGCCTCGAGGCAAAACAAGCATAGTTCTGTGCAAATTAAAGGCTTAAGGAAAAAGATATTCAGCTTAGCCTAAGCAGAGCTCAATCACAAAGCCTTCCCTTGCTCATAAGTGAGCTTCTACAGGTTATACCTCTTATGCTCCTTGGAAATCTTCTCAGATTTCTTTGGGCTGAGGTCTGCTCATATGGTTGCATAAACCTTTTGGGATACATCTGCTCAAGATCATCTTCCATCAAGTTCTCATGTATGCAGCGACATGACCTCCAGGGAGGAACCTGGGATGGGCCTCAACACCAAGTGGCCTACTTCTCCTTGCTAGATCTAACAAGCCTCTTATCGCTATAAGGAAAGTCAAGTCCACCATCCAGTGCTCCCTTGAGGGCATCAAGCAGCAAGAATGAGCTCCCCAAGGCCAAAACCTCAACAATCCAACAGCTCCTAAGCTCTTCGGTTCTTTAAAATTCCTGGCAAGTCAACTTCAAGAAGAACCAAGTCCTCCTTGCGAGAGACCTCAGCTCAACACATCGTTGGCTTTTCAGCCTCTTCAAACTTAGCAATTTTGCTTTAAGGAGAACTGAAGGACTCCTCGAAGTAAGGGGCAAGGGGAATAGAAGCACAACATCACAAAACGAAACAAGGAGAATCCACAGAAGGGTCAAGAGCAGGCAAGGGCAGAAAGACCTCAGATGGAGTAAGAACCTCATCTCCAGCTGAGAACAAAGCCAACTCAGGAGATTGAGCCTCGAGGTTGGCAGGCGCACCACTGGAAACAGGAATATTGACAGACGCATCAGTTGAGGCAAGGGGTAAATCGGCAACTCCAGCGATGGGATTAGAGACAAGGACTGAAGAACAGCTGGAGCAGAAGAAACCTCATGGGCTAGGAGTTCGACGGTGGTAGGAGGAGGTTCTTCAGTACCTTCGACTTTAGGAGCAGGGGGAGCTGATGCCCCAGTTTCCCTTTCAGCACCAGAAACCTCTTCCTCATCAGAAGAGGGCTCAAAATCATCAAATCCAAGTCTGGGAATTTGCGCTTGGCTTGACGTTGGAAGGTGAGATACCCTTCAACGAACTTGGTAGTAACGTCATCTACCAACTTAGCAATCAGGACATCCTTCTTCTGCGCCGCAGCTCTCTGTACCTCGAGCTCATTTCGAAGAACGTCACTCGCTTCTGTCAAAACGTCATACTCCCTTTTATACCCCTATAAGAGCTCAAAGTCTCAAAGACCTCCTGGCTGACCTTGACCCAATCATCATTCTTTAGCCTAAGCTCCTATCTGGCTTTCATGAGCTCCTCCTTGGTGTGTTTACCCTCACCCTCACCCTCACCCTCGATCCTCTCATTCTCGGCTTCCAGATCCTTAATGATGGAAGTTTGCCTCTCCACCTGAGCCTAAAAATCTTGAACCTGGACTTTAAGGTCGCCATTCGCGAAGGCCAGCTCAGCAACCTTGTGCTCGAATGCCTTAGAAGCATTGGCAGAGCTTTCCAGAGCTTGGATCCGTTTCTGCAAACCTCTTACATGGATGGCCAGCTGGGAGCAAACATAAAAGCTAGATTTAGCACAAAGGAATGACACAGGATACATGTGAGGTTTGAAGAACCAGAAACTTACCGAGGTAGCACCAAACAGGGCAGTAGAGATAGAAGATCGAAGGGGCATATTCGCAGCTCTTTGGATGTCAGATTCGGGGATAATGGAGGTAATGGATTCCGCCGCATGTCTCACATTGTCAATGAGAGTGTTGTGCAAAAAATTGAATATTTTGCTGAACATGACTTCACTCATATAACGGAGACTTATACGAGTTTTATTAAATGTAGGTTAGACCCATTCCAGATAGTATATATCTGTTAATTATAATCTCTTGCTTCAAGAGAACACCCTTTGATTCTAACTAGAAATTATCACACGCTACCATTTACACCACAAAGGCATTTTTATTTGCGATGGTGGCTGGACCTAGGTTAATTTCCTAGGCTGCTCTACGTACCCGTTATCGGGATCAAGCCAATTCGTAGTTCAGGAAAAGAATTTGGAATTTATTTGAAGTTGATTTGGACTTGCGACTGCGCCTAGTTTAACTAGACTGCCTACGTATCCGAAAGGGAATCAAGTCGAACGTAGTTCATGAAGAATTGAGAATTTATTTGAAGTTGATTTGGACTTGCGACTGCGCCTAGTTTAACTAGACTGCCTACGTATCCGAAAAGGAATCAAGTCGAACGTAGTTCATGAGAACTTTTGAAATTGGGATTAAATTGGAATTGTGATTGCGCCCAGTGTAGATGCTGGACTGCCTACGTATCCAACAAATGGAATCAAGTTTGACGTAGTTCATGATTTTAGGAATTTAATTGAAGGTGATTTAGAATTTCGACTGTGCCCAGGGTAGTTGCTGGACTGCCTACGTATCCAAAAATAGAATCAAGTCGGACGTAGTTCGAAATTTTGGATTTTTATTTAAATGAGATTTTAAATGAGTGAATGACTCATTTAATTTGAAATTTTACTTGATTTGGTTTGAAATGGGTGAGTGACCCATTATTATTTTTTTGAAAAAGAATTTAGAGTTGGTCAAATCTAGGGATTCACTTAAACTTTTGAATGAAAATGAAATTTAATTCCAGTGAGTTTAGGGACCTCGTGTGAGTTAGAAACTCCAAAAATTTATTAAGAGTCCATAACTCTCCTCATAAACATCAAAGAGTTAGAAATTTCAAAAATTTATTAAGAGTCCGAGACTCTTTTCATAAACATCATTGAGTGAGTTTAAAACTCTAAAAATTGGTAAAGAGTTAGGGACTAACTCTTTTATTTAATATTTGTGCCATTTAATTTGTAGGAGTTTAAAACTCCAAAAACAGCAAGGGATTTTAATAATCGAATTAATGTAGCATCTATCCAAAAGAGTCAAAGACTTCTTGTTTCGATTTTCATGCAATTTTAGAGGGCCTGAGGCTTTGTGTTGTTCTGCAATATGATAGGAGTTAGAAACTCCAAGTTACTTGTCTAGAGTCTAAGACTCTTGACTTTTGCCGAAACTGGGCCGAAGGCTCTCACTACCCCAACAGAACATATGCTTTCTTGCAACTCCTTTTTTTTATAGCCATTTCTTTCTTTTTCTTACACACTTCAAGTGCACAATCTTTAGATCGTAAAGCAACCAGGAGGTACTAAACCGAGCAGAAAAGAAGTAATTTAGCAGTGGGCGTTAGAGAAGGTTTGCAACAAACCAAATGGGGAGGTGAGAGAGAGTTTAAAACTCCAGATTAAAATTTTTATAAAACTAGTAGATAAACTTCGGACAATTTGTTACGGAGTCAAAGACTCCATATTCATTCTTTAAGAGTTAGAAACTCTTGCCTATGGTTTTAGAAAAACCAAAATCAAAATGGGAGTTGGAAACTCCTTTCAAAAGAACTGGTAGACTTCGGCGAAAGGCATCGAAATTAAAATATAGTCCCAAAACTCTTTTTGACAATTTTTAGCAAATTTAATGTAGCGGTATTTTGCATGCTCTTCCGATTTGGCCCTTAATTTTTTTTTAAGGAGTCAAAGACTCCAAATTTATTTTCAAGAGTTAGAAACTCTTTTATAAAACTCCTTTGAAAAGGAAATGGAAACTCCATTGAAAGAGTCTAAAAACTCTTGAGAGGGGAGTTTGAAACTCCATTGAAAGGAAATGGTCGTCTTCGACAAAAGGCATCAAAACTAAAAGAGTGCAAGACTCGTGCTGATTCTGAAACACTTTTGTCTATACACCGCAACGGAGGAATTGGAAGAGGCCCAATGAGCAGTGCGAAAGTGAACAGAAAATAGGCATTTTCGCGTTGGCGCAATGGTTTCGAAAGAGTCGAAAACTCTTATTGAGCGACACCATGGTCTCCAAGGAGTCAAAGACTCCAATATGTGCCTGTTTTTCTTGGGCATTGCAGCAAAATTTGGACGACTTATAAACTCCTTTGGTCTTTCATTTGAAGAGAACTCTACTGCCACTCTTAGAAACACTTGGGGTAGTTACGCCGCAATGCATCGAAGGAGTTAAAAACTCCTATAATCTGTAACTTCGGAGAGATTCGGTATAGCTGCAATTGCTTCGGATTGCTATGGTTTTTCACCGAATTGCTGTTGCAAAGCTTCAGAATTTTTTTTTCCTTCTCCTCTCTCTGCCGAAATTTCCCTCTGTTCTTTGCTCACTTTTTTTTTCTCTTCCTTTGATAACCGTCTGAAAACTCCTCCTTCCAGATCCCCTCTCCTACATGCTGCACTTCTCTTTAAATAGAGAATCAAGTGGCATGAGGACTTAGTGGCCTAAGTTCCAAAGAACATGGGTACTTCATGGCTTCCCCATGTTCTGTCAATCATCTAACTGCCTCACAAGTAACCAACTTCTAGCTAGTGGGTCTTGCACTGCCCATTCTTTTACCTAGCCATTAAAATCATTTGTGGTGTATATCCAAGAATGACTGAAATATTTGTATCCGATGCCCAAGTCTTTTTTTATCTCTCTTTTTTTAAATTGAACCAATATAAAATTTTGGAGATGGGTCAAATTAAAATGTGAAAGAAAATTGAGCTTGAAGGGTCAATTTAACGATCAATAATTCAAAGAAACCATGCGTCGAGCATGAACCCGTCATTGATCTCTTAAAATAAATTTTTGCATCGAAAGTTGACGAGTGCTGAATTTTTTTTTTTGTCGTTTAACAGTTGCCCCCGAGTGTCATGTGTGAATTTCAAAATCACATGTGACACTCGAAAAATAGATTATCATAATAATCTTTATAGGTATTTCAAAAACCTGATCAATGTAACCTCTTTTTTTATGTGGGATGCATGCAACTAGACGAGAATGGATTTCAAAACTGTTGTGGACATGCACTCTCCATATTCAAATTTAATGTGTAAAGCCCTTTGGTTTTCTTTTCAACTGCAATTTTTAATGTCAAACCTAAGTCTTGGGATGACTATTGTAACCCTTTTTTTTTTTAGGCCGACTGTTGCACATTTTTTTTAATGTGGAAGTCCATGAGACTAATGACCCCCTTTTTTTTTGACTATCTTTAAAAGACCAATGCAAGTAAATCTTACCCTTTTTTTGTTTACTTGTCAGGTCTTCGAAAGACCTAAGTGATTCAATTTTTTTTGTTTGCTTGGATAGTCTTTGAAAAACCATTTAAGCAAAGTTTGATTTTTGTTTTGTGTTATTTGTTTCACTTTTTACATGTGTGGTCTAAAAAGAGACTAACGAAGTAAAATTTGATTTTGATTTTTTTTTTTTTTTTTGTGGTGGCTGCGCCTAGTTAAACTAGACTGCCTACGTACCCTTCGCGGGATCAAGCCAACGTAGTTCAATTTTTTTTCATCTCTTTTTTTTTTGGGTGGCTGCGCCTAGTGGAACTAGACTGCCTACGTACCCTTCGCGGGATCAAGCCAACGTAGTTCAAAAAAAAACAATTACTTTTTTTTTGGGTGGCTGCGCCTAGTTGAACTAGACTACCTACGTACCCTTTGCGGGATCAAGCCAACGTAGTTCAATTTTATTAATTTTTTATTTTTTGGTGGCTGCGCCTAGTTGAACTAGACTGCCTACGTACCCTTCGCGGGATCAAGCCAACGTAGTTCAAAATTTTTTGATTTCTTTTTTTTTTTGATTTCTTTTTTTTATTTGGGTGGATGCGCCTAGTTAAACTAGACTGCCTACGTACCCTTCGCGGGATCAAGCCAACGTAGTTCAATATTTTTTTATTTTTGTTTTTATTTAAGCATAAAACTTTTTAATAAACTTTCCAGTCACGCAAGGGTACATGCACTTCCCGTCAGAATTGGAAAGCTCATAAGCTCCTTTGGGAAAAACTTTAGTGATGACATATGGTCCTTCCCACTTTGGTTCAAACTTTCCTTTCATCATTCTCGCTATAACAACTGGTCGTCTTACGGTCAAAACCAAATCACCAACCGAGAAGGATCGAAATTTGACCTTTTTATTAAAGGCACCTGCCACTTGGGCTTGGTAGATTTCAAGTCTTTGTTGGGCATCGAGCCTTTTTTCATCTAATGTTTCCAGCTCAGCTAATCTTATTTTTGTATTTTCGTCTGGATTCGTGAGCTGAGCAGCAACTCTTAGAGATGGCAATTGCACTTCAAGTGGGAGCACTGCTTCCGAGCCATAGACTAGGCTATATGGGGTACAACCAGTAGAAGTACGAATTGTTGTCCTATATGCCCACAAAGCTTCTGGTAGTCTGTCATGCCAATCTCTTTTATTTTTTGAAACCATCTTCTTAAGGATTTTGCATAGCACCTTATTGAAAGCTTCGGCTTGTCCATTAGCTGATGGGTTGTAACTTGCAGAACGCCCATGTCGAAACTTGTATTTTTCAATCAATTTCCACATGGATTGATTTTTGAAATACAAGGAATTATCAGAGATGATCTTTGACGGAACCCCATAACGATAAATTATTTGATTCTTAATAAAACTTACAACATCCAATGCCCTTACTTCCTTTAATGGTACAGCCTCAGCCCACTTGGAGAAATAATCTGTTCCTGCCAAAATGTATTGATGAGAACGTGAAGATGGGGGCTTAAAAGGGCCAATTACATCTAGACCCCAAGTCTCAAAAGGCCATGACAACATAGTTGGATGGAGTAATTGAGGGGGTTGATGTATAAAATCTCCATGCAGCTGACAAACTTTGCAAGTTTTTGCAAATTTCATTGAATCTTGTACCATGGTTGGCCAGTAATAGCCCAATCGCTTTAGCTGTGCCGCGAGTTTAGGTCCAGCTTGGTGCGCACCGCAAGTACCAGCATGAGTTTCATACAAAGCATTCGCCGCTTCTTCTTTTGACAGGCACCTAAGAAGGATTCCTTCAATTGATCTTCTATATAGGGTGTCATTTAGGTATGCAAAACGAAGGGCTCTGCGTCTCAAATCAACCTTTCTCTTTGGGTTAGACAACAGTCTACCATGTAGTAAATACTCAATGAAAGGTTGCCGCCAATTTGGATCTTCTTCAATTTCACAAACAGTTACTACATTTGTGCTTTTTGTTGCTTCCATACGGCCAAGCGCTAGAGGTAGTAAATGACGTTCCCCAACTGTGACTTGGATGTCCCTTTGCTCAGGAAGAGTTAGAGACGCAGCTAAATTAGCCAGTGCATCTGCTTTGTCATTTTCTGACCTAGGCACATGATTGATCTGGATGTCTTGGAATTTAGACATTAAGTATTTACCCCTTTGATAGTAAAATACCAATTTTTCATTTTTCACTTCATACTGATCATTTAATTGTTTGACAATTAATTGAGAATCGTCAAACACTTGCAAACAATCACTATGCATTTCAAGTGCAATTTCTAGGCCAATGATCAATGCTTCATACTCAGCCACATTATTTGAGCATAACGCCAATAACGAGAATGAATATGGAATTAATCCTCCAGAAGGTGTCACCAACACAATGCCTACCCCTGCTCCTCGTTTCCTTGATGCTCCATCGAAATAAAGCTACCATGATGATGTTTCAATGGACAGGACATCGTCGTCAGGAAAATCATCAGGTAACTGCATGTTATCAGGAACAGGATGAGCTACTAAGAAATCTGCAAGTGCTTGCCCCTTTATTGCCTTTTGAGGTACATACGTAATGTCAAACTCTGTTAACAGTACAGACCAACGGGCAACTCTTCCTGACAAGAATGGTTTGGACATCAAGTACTTTAAAGGATCAGCCTTTGATATCAGCCTTATAGGATGGGCAAGTAAGTAATGCCGCAATTTTTGCACTGAAAAGATTAATGCCAGACACATTTTCTCAATAGGGGAGTAGTTTTGTTCTGGTCCCACAAGTGTCCTACTGAGGTAGTACAAGGCATTTTCTTTTCCATCATCATTGTTTTGAGCTAGCATTGCCCCTAGGGAGCGCTCGAGTGCCGCAATGTACAAAATTAGGGGTTTTCCTTTTATAGGAGCCATTAACACAAGAGGTTTTGATAAATACTCCTTAATGCTTTCAAAAGCATTCTGACATGCTTGATCCCATACAAAAGGCACATCTTTTTTCATTAGCCTTGAGAAAGGTTGACATCTTCCTGACAAACTTGAGATAAACATCCTTATGTAGGCCAACCTCCCTTGTAAACTGTGTAACTCGCGTAACATGCGAGGAACAGGCATTTCTGTGATTGATTTTATTTTGGTGGGATCGATTTCAATGCCTTGGTGCCTGACAACGAAACCAAGGAATTTTCCAGAAGTTAGCCCAAATGCACATTTTAAGGGGTTCATTTTGAGTTGATTCTTTCTGAGTCTATCAAAGACTCTTTTGAGGTCACTCAAATGGTACTCCATTTTTCTAGTTTTAACAACCAGATCGTCCACATAACATTCAACTGTGTTGTGGAGCAAATCATTGAAAATGATTGTCATGGCTCTTTGGTAAGTGGCACCTGCATTTTTCAATCCAAATGGCATTACTGTGTAACAGTAAATTCCTTTTGGAGTACGGAATGTCGTGAGTTCCTCGTCTTCAGGCACCATTTTTATTTGATTGTAGCCTGAGAAGCCATCCATGAAAGATAAAGCACCAAACCCCGTGGTTGCTGTGACGCCCCAAATTTCCGGGGGTCCTTTATTAACCGTTGACCATCCGTCAACCCGCGGAAATACTCGTGATAGTCGTATAACCCGACACCACGTCACTCACATGCTTTTAATCAGATTTACTATCCACAAGGTCAATTATACCTCGATTTATGTCCATTTATGTCACAGGAGCCAAAGAAAACAAAGCCCAAAAACATGGCTAAGCATTTTGAAAATTTCAAGTTTTTGGAGAACCTTCCGGAAGGTTTTTGACTCAACCTTCCGGAAGGTTTGCTTACTGAAAAAGTTCTTCCGGAAGGTTTCTCTTTACCTTCCGGAAGGTTTTGCCTTCTGGAAAATAGATTGAAAATGAAACGTGTCGACCTTCCGGAAGATGTACTCAACCTTCCGGAAGGTTTTACTCACTGGAAAGGTTCTTCCGGAAGGTTTTTCTTCACCTTTCGGAAGGTTTTGCCTTCTGGAAAATAGATTGAAAATGAAACGAGTCGTCCTTCCGGAAGGTGTACTCAACCTTCCGGAAGGTTTTACCTTCTGGATCTCAATTCTGCCCTAACCTTCCGGAAGGTGTTAGTGACCTTCCGGAGGGTTTTGCCCAGAATTTCTTCCTTAGTTTAATTTTTCAATTCCAATTCAACCAAAACCATTCCAATTCCATCCCAAACATGTATAACTATATTTTCTACATTATACATGTTCTATACAAGTTCCATAGCGTACAATTCCACATATTTACACATCAAAAGCGGAATTTTCATATATTTACAAGCCAACGTATGTGTTTGTCAAAAGTTTTACACAACTTCAAAATAGAAGCCACATTCCGGCTTTCTTCATCCTTGGGGTCCCATATAAGGTCCTTCCTCGAAGGGGTGTCCCGTACCTGAAATATGTTTCCCATAAAGGGTGAGCCACGCCCAGTAGAGTATTTCCTACAAGGGCTACTCCCCAACCTAAGTGCATATGCAATGTTCATGCAACCCTTCACACCAACAACATCACAACCACAACATACTATTCAAATGTTGGATTTCTAGCATGTAATGCCATGAAATGGGATGAGACTCTCCCATGCAACTCAATCCGAGCCCTCACCGGCTCCTATCCCCCATACAATGCCATGAGTTTAAAATCGGGCTTTCCCAAGCCCCCGCCATTGTTAATTCACACACAATGACTATCATTTAAAACACCCGGGTCTTTCTTTGGGGTGGGTCTTTATGGACTTGCACCAACGGTCGCCCAACCGACACGGAATTTATGGACTTCCACCAACGGTTCCGCGTACACCGACACACTTTATGGACTATGATACCAACGGAAGTGCGTATCCGTCACACCGGGTCTCACACCCGAGGGCGAGTCTAGCCCTTCTTATTACCCCGACCCAAATTCCTTTTTCCATGAACCATGAGACTCAGCCGGATGTTCAATCCAACTTTCCCGAGCCCACCATCATCCACCTATGTGGTGTTTGAACTCAACCATGCACCCACACCCATAATGCGATGTTTGTGTACACATGCATTGTAATGCACCAATACTACTTCAATGTCATGCCCCATGTAATGAATGCCATGTGAGCAACATTTATCTTATTCTAACATAATCATAGCAATTTATATCCTAAGCATATAATTACCAACTTCATAGCCATGTCAATATATCAATTAACATAACTTATCTTTTTCATACTCAACATTTATTTACAAACATATCATCCCATAGCATATGCCAATAATTCACATAATTTCACATTAGAGCAATTTCACATGCCCGCATGATAATCACAATTCATGCCCACCACACTATTCCATGGATTTACACAAACAATTGCAACCCATCACTTCCCAAGTTAGGGATTTCACTTAAATTGGGTTAATTTCATATACCCGTTTTACCCATCACCAAATTCCATCAATTTCTCAACAACAAGTCATTGATAATGAACTTATCCAACTACCCATCAATTTCACAACATTGATAATCAACATGCCCATTATACTACATTCACATTACATATAACAACCTAAGTTGTAAAATAATCCCAAGTAGGAAGGAACTCTACCTCTTGAAGCGTGAGGAACGACGTGGAGAAGCTCTTAGAACTCAAACCCGAGCCCAATCTTAAGCTCTCAAAATCCCGCCCCTTTTTCCTTCGGTGAAAACCCTCGTTTTTGGTACGTGGTCGTAGCCTTCGACGAGGAGACCGACTTTACTTCTTGGCCCGAATGGATCCGAGCTTCGTAGCCTTCTAGATCGTAGAGAGAAGTGAAGACTTCAAGCTCTCTCCCTCTCCTCTTTTCTATCGGCTGAAACCGGCTGAACAATGGGGAAAAATCTAATTTTTCCCCCTATTTATATTTTAGAATACTTGGCCCACAATTCGCCACCCGTCCTATTTAATTCCGGGTCCGTTTTAACCCCGAAACGATTAAATTTCGTCCCGATTTAAGTTTAAATTATTTTTATTTCACTTGTCTCTAATATTTCCCCAAACTTGGAAATTTTATAAAAAAAATTTCGTGTACGGGGTCACCCGGGGCCCGTTCGTCTCGTAAAACGCGAAAAATCCGACTATCTCGGAATTCCACGAAATTTGACGTGGTAACTAGATTTCGCGAGACGAATCCAACGGTGAGGTCCGTTTCGTCATCCGAGTTCTAGAAAAATTCAGGTTTACAACCTGTACTGTAGTGGCAATTTACCGTTTTGCCCTTTTTTCACAAAGGTTGAAATTTTCTCGGGTTTTACAGTTGCATCCACTAGTAGTTCAGTAATCGGAAGTGGGAACTCATCTTTAGGACATGCATCATTTAGATCCCTGAAATCTATGCAAATGCGCACTTGTCCATTCTTTTTCTTAACAGGCACAATATTTGCGAGCCAAGTGGGATATCGAACTTCCCGAATAAAACCAGCACTTATCAACTTATCCACTTCGACTTCAATTTGTACAGTTAGTTCTGGCCGAAAACGACGTTGACCTTGCTTTACAGGGCGTTTATCATTCGATACAGCCAATCGGTGTACTGCAATTTTTGGATCTAATCCTGGCATGTCTTGATAGCCCCAAGCAAAGACATCCCGATATTCCCGAAGAAGGTGCTCATAATCATTTAATTCTTCCAGAGAAAGTTGAGCACTGACAAAGATAGGCTTAGGATCATCGGTTGTACCAAGATTTATTTCTCGAAGCTCATCAACAGTGGCTTGTCCTCCGTCTTCAATTTGAGGAGGTGCTGGTTAAACATTATTTTTGAACTCTGGATCATCTTCTGGAATGAGATTGTCTTCCTCTTTCGTATCCAAAGAATCTTCTGTTTGATCTTCTTCAAAGGAAGCACAATTGACTTGTACAATCTCTTCTAAATTTTCTTCTGCTTTAACTTCCTCGACATTTTTCAAGACAATTCTTCTTTGACTTTTCTGTTTCAGCTTCCATTTCTTGTTCACATTGGACTTTTGGAATGTAGGCTTTGAATAACCTCCTAGCCGTTGAAAAACTGAAACTCGAGGCTTTTTGCCATCCTCCTCTTCATTGAACATAGCTTGTTCTTTATCAGAGAAAACTATTGCCTCTGAAGAGGAAGTCTTGGGAATATCATTCTTCTGGCGAGTTATGACTTTCTTTTTCCCCTTCTTAAAGAAAACTTTTCTCTTTTGGGGTCCCAAATTGTATGGAGATGATGATGAAGGAAAATTTGATGTTCTCTCTTTAAAGAAAACAACTCTCTTTGTCTGACTTTCATCTTCTCCAAATGTGGTTGAGATTCCAATGTCTTCAGGGATTGATTGATTTATCCTTCGAAGAGGACATGTGTAACTTATAGTAAGTGACGACATTGTATCTCGAACTGAAGTCAAAACTTCTTCTTTTAATTTTCCTTGTTCTTTTGACACATACTTCAGAATCAATCTTTCCTTCGGTGCAATAGAAACTTGACCTTTTTGGACCCTTTTAGGAGTTGTCTTGACTCGGATAACCTTTGAAGCTTTTGATGATTGAGAAGTTGATGGTTTGGAGCTACCCTCATTCTTCGTTATAGCTTCTTTATCCTTTCGGCTATCAGCAGAAAAATGAGAATTTGTCATTTTATAGAACTTGGCATCAGCATAGTTCACCTCTTCACTTCCAAATGGATTTGGGTCTGCCACCACTGTCTTTTCCTCTCCGTCTTTATAAAACTTGAAAACTTGGTGGAGTGTGGAGGGAATGACACCATTAACATGCAGCCATGGACGTCCTAACAAGACATTGTATGTCGTGTCAGCGTCTATGACATGGAAAATGGCCTCCGTGTGAAAATCGTTAATTTCAATCTTCACTTTGATGGTGCCTAGGGCTCTTTGCCCCACTTGATTAAAACCTTGAATTGTTAGCATGGATGGTGACAAATGTTTTGCTGACCTACCCATGGCATGCAACGTCTTTAGAGGAAGTAAATTTATAGCTGAACCACAGTCAAGCATAATTCGATTCACTTGAGTATCTCCAATTTTGCCGATGACATAAAGAGGACGGTTGTGATATTCCACCCCCAATTGAAGGTCATCATCGGTGAAGGTAATGCAAGCCATACAAGAAGCACATACCTTCAATGAGTGTTGAGCATCTACTGGTTCAACATTATCAACATAGAGATCAGGACTCGTCAATGCTTGAATTAACGCCTTTCTAAGCTCTCTAGACAACTGTAGAGCATCATACACACTTAAAAGTGCTGGAATGCGTTTTAGATGTGCGAGGACATCATATTTAACCTTTATAGGAGATGATGCATTTCCAGACCATTGTTTTGCTGGTGCCCCTTGGTTACCTCTAGGCTTAACAACTTCCCCATTTTCAGATGATTCTTTTGGCGCTTGATCTTGAGGACTCAAAGATGAGGGTTCTACAACCTTTTTATTTGGAAGAGCTTTCGGAGGTGACGAAAGACGTCGTCCAGAACGTAAGGTAATCTCATCGACCTCAGGCTCAAATAAATCACCTTCCTCGCATGTGGCCATGCAGCATTGCATTACCATTTCTTCTTCAACATCTTCATCCTTGAAGAATTCCGTGGGTAAATACTCTTCAAGAGTAATTGGTACTCTCTCAGGCTGGACGTAGTCATCCTCCAAATGGACTTGAGTTTTCTTTTGAGTCTTCTTTTTCTTTTTCTTGTTTTTCTTATCCACATTTTTCCCTCGAAACTTTATTCCAGGGCGGCTTGGAGATTTGACACTAAGGGATAAAGTATTTGTCCTCTTTTTAGTCCTCTTGCTGACATGTGTTTGCCACTCATCTCCACTTTCATCTCCTGATTCACAAGAATCACTCCAACAATCCAAATTTGGTTCTGTCATAAGCTCATAAAGTGTTGGAATTGTCGGATTTTTTGAACGGGGCATGTCTGGATAAGCATACCGATAGGTAACTTCACCGTCGGCAACAAAAACAACTCGAATTGCCCCCTTTGGTAGCATGACAGTGGGGATGAACTCATTTTCAACTAGGGAAATACTATTTGAAGTGATAGTAGCAGAGGACTCTTGTATTTCAATGTATCCCTTATTCACCATTGCTTGAATAATATTCTTAAGGACATAACAATCCTTCAGAGAATGACTCACAATCCGATGGTACCGACAAAATTTTGGATCATCGGTCTTGTTAACCTCGGACGGTCGCTTAGGCTCTGGTAATTCTATTGCCTTAGCCTTTAGCAATGAGTTGAAAATTTCTTCCACATCATCATCTTCAAAAGTGTACTTCACTTCCTTTCTTTCTTTTAAAGAGGGATTTCTGGAAGTTTCTTTCCCATTTTTAGGGATTTCCTTTCCTTTTCCATTTTCTTTCTTCTTATTGACATAGACAAATGTAGGCATGGCCTCATCTTTCTTTGTTGGCTTCTTATTATCGAACTTCTTCTCTTCAGTCATTCGAGATTTTCGAGATTTTTTTTTATTGGTGATTAGATTGAGTTTTGTTTTTTTTTTCTTTTTTGAGAACTACATGTTTTCATATAGTAGTGATTTATTATTGGTATGAATAGTAACTTTATGATTTTATTTATGGATTGTATATTTATACTTTTTATTTGCGTGGAAATGGTGATGACGATTAGATTGATTTTGAATTTAGCTACTTCATTATATAGAGAGAGGGAGAGAAGATGAGATAGTATGTTTAAAACGTCTAAAAGATAAGAGAGAGAGAGTTATATGAGAGATAGGAGTATTAGAGTTAAATCCAATTATGATCGTCGGATTAGTATTTATGAGATTATCTGAACCGTCTTTTATGTTGGGATTACGTTGTTCGTTGGATGTGTTTATGTTTTGTCTCAAAACGATCTGGATCTCTCTTTGTCTCAAAAATTCAAAATCAGCTCTACTTTATTGTATAGATAAAGAAGTAGATTCTTCTTCTTCTCACTCTTTTTTTTTTTGGGACTAATCTTACTTTGTACCCACAAAAAATATTTTGATTATTAATTTATACCTTTAAACATTAAAAATCTTAATTTGCACTCTCAATATTATGAATTGGTAGAAATGTGGACTTGGCTCAGACTACCATTCAGTTTTCGGTCTTAAATTGAAGCACCTAGGGCCTGTTTGGTACGAGGGTTTGGATGAGTATATAAAGAAGGGTTTAACAAAAATAGTCCAATGAAGAAGCTTAACCCATGTTTGGATGCAGGCTTAAAGTCCGGGATTTAAATTCCAGCCCGCAACAAACAAGCCCCTAAAACCCATGAACAAAGGTTTCACCAAACCCAAGAGGGAGGTGGGTTTGAAATCAGCCCAATCAGGATATGATGGTTAAAAGATATTTGTATCCCTAATAAAACATCATATTTACCCAGATAATATCCCAACCAAACCTATCTCTGTCCGTCGAATCTCGAGAAGAAGCTGGGAGCCAGACGCTCGACCTCCACCACCATCCTCTCTGCGTTGGATAGAAAGAAGTGGCTATGGATGCAAGATTCGTAGCTCCTATCAACCCACTCGACTGTGTATGAAGTGGAAACGGCTCCAGTTCATGGCTATATAAAACCCTAGCATCATCTTCAACAGCCCAACCAGATCTTGGCGAGGTAAGGAACAGCTCTTCATTTTTGCCTTCAATTTGCTAGATTTTCTTGTCAAGTTTTATTTCTAGTTTGGTTATTGTTTTTCAGTTTTGTGATTCTTAGTTACAGGGTGGTATTATTTGTTGTGTTTCTTAGGTCCAATTTGGTTATTGTTGTACATGTGTTTGCTCATTGTAGTGATCGAAAGATATGTCAAAAGATTGAATCTTTCTATATGGAATTGAAGTTCCAAGAAATTACTGGCTGCAATGTGACTGGCAAATTGGACATTCATCCTTTGTTTCTTTCAGGGAAGCTATTGGGAATATATAGAATATTGATATAAGTAATAGGGAAAATCTCATCTAAATAAAAGCAACTCAATCTTCTTACTTGTTCACTTGTTTGGATAACTCTGAGTAGTTTGGAAACGGTTGCTTTTTTGGGCTCAACTGATCAGCAATTTTGACACTCATAATTGTTATACAATTCCTTTTACCTGCATTTCCTTGACAACCAAACTTTGAACTAAGGGATCCCACATAGCGGGGGATGCATTGGGAACAACTTTTCTTCCTTATTAGCACCAATGAAAGTATGTGACATAGATTAGAGAGGATATTTTAATTCAACTATATTATCATCTATGTATCTGAATTTTCTCTAGAGAGACCTGTGATGAAAGGAGAACCTTTAACTAAAAGAACAAACCACATGCCTAAAAAAATGTGGTGTCACTTGTGGTGTTTTCTTGGTTTTGTTGGGATCACTTGTGGCAGTTAACGGTGGCAGCGGGGTGGGGTGTTTGAATTTAATTTTTTTCAATCTCACAAAAAAAAAAAAAAAAACTCCTTATCGATGCAAAATGTAATTAACCTTTGTCTTACACGTTTTGTCTTGTGATTTATGAATCTTTTTATTTCGGTATGCAGTTTTATGTGCCAGGTGTTATTAGTATTGGTGAATATTTTATGTTTATGTAGAAGTCTTTATTCAGGCAAGCATTTTTTGTTTATAATATGAACTAATTTTATTTAAATCTGTTGACATGTTGTTTGTAGTGGTGTAATGGCAAGTGTTGCAAGCTCACAATTTAGGGGAACTTACCAGTCTAAGAACGGCCTAGAAGAATTGATAGAATTGATTTTGCATGTAGAGTGTTGGTTAGAGTAATCTACACATGTCACAAGTGTTGCCTCCACTTCAGTCACATTTCCTCCACTCAAGGCTCCAGTTGAAGTGATTATCATTGATGAATTAATGTCAAGTTTATATGTTGAGGGTGCTGGTAATTGTTGTTATGCCTTATTATATGGGGATATGTCTATCCAGTGTAATTTATTTAGGGATGAACAATTTTTGAGTACACTCGTATGTTAAATGTTAATGTAGAAGACTGTGATTTTGTAGATTACGGTCCTTTTCGGACTACGATAATTTAGTCATAGAATTTGTGTTATTGTGGTTATGGATAATATTTTCTTTTATCAATAGTGAGGTTGGATATTATAAGTTGGGAAGAAATCAAAAACAAATATTAAATTCGGAAGAAAAAAAATGTAACTAAATAAACATGGGTATTGATTGGATTAGTCAATGGGTAATATAGTCATTTACAAAACAAATGTGTTGTGATAATTGTTATAAATCCGTAGGTCCCACATTTATTTATATTGCTTACCAAACATAGGATTGGATTGAGTTTAGCATTGAATCCCATTTAGAAATCCCTTGGGTTGGGTTTGGAAGGGTTGAATAAAACCAATCCAATCCCACCACCCTGAAACCATCCAAACATGCCCCTAAGGTGTAAGTGTATCGGGCATAAGGATGGTGTATGTCCATCAGTGCAGATCTTCGTTTGCAATTAATTTTGACATATTTGTGTATCGAAAATAATATTTCATTAATCAGAGACTAATCTTATCATGTGTAATTCACACGAGGTGCCAATATTTTGTGAATTTATACATAAGTCCTTATTCGAAGCACTTGTAATTCATGTATTTCAATTTATGACGAAAAATTGAACGACAGTCTGGATCAAGTCCGTATTACTATCAATTCATAACATTAAGAGTGTAAATTAAATTTTTTAATGTTTAAAGGTATAAATTGAAAATCTAAGTATCTTTAAGGTGCAAAGTGAGATTAGACCTTTTTTTTGTGTCCGTAAAGCTAAGTTGAAATTGAGAAGGTCCGGATCATAGCTGCTTTACTTGATATACTTTACCCCTCTCTCTCTCTCTCTCTCTTCGTTGCCCATCTCAGGGGTTGATTTCTTCGATTGTAAAGACAAATCAAACGTATTCCAGCATTCATCAAAGGTAAGCCGAGTTTCTTTTAAATTTCTTTCAAACAATGTTTTGCAAGTTAGTTGTTTTGGCCATATGGTGGATTTATTGTACAAGTGAAATGAACATTCATGTTTCTTTCCAATTCAACTTCCGATCTGTTCTCAGATATTGTGATTTGAAAAGTCGACGACTTCGTTGTTTCCCAAGAATGAATTCTTGTGAAGGGATCATCTTTAATTAACCAGAGAGAAATTTTAAATGGATCATATCAATTCAATTGAAGTTAATAAAGGTAATTTTGGACTAAAGAAAGAGAAATTAGTCCATATCAATCATGGGTTTTCAACTATAAAAAGTTAATGTTATATTAACAGGAGAGAAATTTTAGATGACTGATATCAATCATGGGTTTCTAATGCTAGTTAAATGAGCGAATAGCGCCTGACCAAAATGGAAGACGAAGACTGACTCATATAGCTACTCCCAAATGATTGGGACATAAGACTTGGTTTAGTTATATCAATCATGGGTTTGCAACTAAATATTGATTTTTGCTATGAACAAAAAAACATTTTCTGTTCTTGTACGGTTTCATTTACATAATTTGTTGTAGTTTTGAATCACTCCTATGCTTCTTGTTTCAACTCGGTAGTTGACTAGCTGTTTAGTGATTCCAATGAAGCTTAGTATCTAGTCCATCATAATGCAGATAAACATCTTATTTGTATGAAATTTTGGTTATTTTGATTTCTTTGTTGTTATACATGCTTTTTCCTAATGTTATCATGGAATCTGACATTGTTTTCATGTTGCGTGATAATTTTCTTGCTATAGTCATGAGCTGACAGGTGAGAGATATCATTCAGACAAAGCTGTCCATTGAAGGAGAAAGGAGTGTTGTTGAAGGATTGAGATTCAGTTGAACCCACAATAGATTAGCTTACAATGTCGGATAGACTTAGTGACTTGCCCTGGGATATATTAGACAATATCCTAGGGCACCTACCTATTAAAGATGCCGTAAGGACTAGCATATTTTCCAGAAAATGGAGATATAAATGGGTTGATCTTTCCAAGGTTGTAGTTGATAATAGATGTGGGGTGCCTTACTTGGAGGATACAGATAAGGATTGGCCCGATTGGGATCATCTTGCTAAAGTTGTATATAAAGTTTTGTTAGCTCATCGTGGTCAGATTGATAAGTTCTTGCTTTCCACTCAATGCGTTGGTCATTCCCCTGACTTGGATTGTTGGATTGCTTTTCTATGCAGAAATGGTGTCAAGGAGCTAATTCTTGATTCCAATCTAGGGATCGTGTATAAGCTGCCTTCTTGTTTATTTTCTTGTCAGCAACTGAGTTGTTTGCGCCTCACCAAATGCTCATTCGTAACACCACTTGCATTCAATGGCTTTAGCAATCTTGTTAGCCTCCAGATGGAAGGATGTAGAGTCCAGAAAGAAGAACTAGAAAATTTGATTAGTAGCTGCCCAATTCTTGAGACCTTAATACTTTTCGGTTTCTGTGACTTTGACCATCTTAATATCAGTGCACCAAATCTTAAATCCTTGTGTATAACAGGCACTTTCATAAGCGTCTACCTAGAAAATAGTGTGCATCTTACAGAGCTCCGCTTAAATATGTCCGCAAACAGGAACATGCCTCATGACACAGTGCCGCTTCTTGGTTTTGTATCTCATTTGGAGAGGCTGAATTTGTATGGTCATCTTCTCAATGTAAGTGAAATTGACTTTCATTAGTGTTTTTTGTTAGATTTCCAAAGTTATTTACTTATTTTTGAATCCCAAGATATAGTAGAATTAGTTTTCTGATAACACAGAAGGAGAGAAGCTTGACAATTTACAAAAATCCCTTCCAATACCAAATATTTGTTGATTCATAATCTTTTCTTCTGCTTTCTTGACAATGAAATAGTACTGTAGCCACTTTTAGTTCCAAACCATCTTATTTTTGTGCTCCTTTTTGTGCATTTGGTCCTTACTTTTGCCTGTAAAACAGGGTTTTCCGGTTGCATGTGACAATCTAAAGTTTCTTGAACTTAGTGACATCTATTTTGGAGATTTGGATGCGATCTCAGTTTTTCTTTCCCTTCTTGCAAGAAGCTCCTCAAATTTGAAGGCATTGTCCATTTCAGTAAGTTTCCGCAATGTTTTCTCATCCACATGTTATATTTCAAAATTTCACCTTTTTTTTAGTGTATGAGCTTGAATTCTCGTAAGGTGAAAACGGGTATTACTGGCTTCTTTAGGCTGTTGGAGCATTTGGGCAAGATGTTTATGAGTTGATGACTGCACAAAATCAATTATCCTACTGCTTCGACCAACTACAAACTGTGAAAATCTCTGTTCATTGCCTTGACGAAGATTATTCTCAATGCTGGAAATCTGAATTGGAATTGATCAGGCTAGTGCTTGCACGTTCGCCTGTACTTGAGAAAATGCTTGTTGTGTATGAGTTTCAGGAGGGTTCTGACATATGGCTTATGAGAGAGCTGCTCTCATTCGAGCGAGCATCAGCAAAACTACTCTTCCAATATTCACCCTTTCCTTCACCTTTCAAATGGTAATGCGTATTCTGCTATATAATCCTATAGAACGATCATAAGTCCGTTTATGTTTTATGTTTTAAGTCCGTTTTGAAATCCGGATCTCTTTAAAGAGGAGACCCTTAGTGCGCCTGTTTTTGTTTTTAGGTGTTTATGAAAACACCTTTTGTTTTTCTGTTTTGCATTTTTGGACCTTGTTTTGAAAATAGAGTGCATTAAAAAAAAAAAAAACACACATCATAAACATGTTTTTATTTTAAATTTTGATAAAAATTGAAAAAAAAAACAAAAAAATGTGCGCAACCTAAAAAAATACACATTCAAGAATTGAGTATGGTAGAAATGAAAATGTTAAGCTGGATATGTAAAAAAATCAAGAATGATTAAATTAAGAACAAATATATCGATAAAAAAGTAAAGGTGGTATGGGAGATAAATTAGAGAATCGACTTATGTGATTTGCACATATTTATAGACGGCTTATTTCTACACCGGTGAGAAAGAGTGATATGATATTTATTGGGAATAAACACAAGGGTTGATGAAAATCAAAATTAATTTTAAATAAAATGGTAAAAAAAAATATGATTAGACTAAGAATTTGTAATATATTGTCCAATGACACGTTGTTGTGCTGTTATATATTAATCGAAATAATCAAGAATTTGGAATAATATGCGAGAATTTGTCGAATGACTATTTGTCGGTATATTACCAGTGATGAAAGCGGTCTACACTAAAGTAAACATTAATTTTCTGTATAGTGTGTTCGATCTTAAAGTGGTGCTTTTTCGATGCATGGAGGGTGAACACTAGGATTGTTGTTTTGGAAAACATTTTAGTATTTTTTTGTCTTTGTTTTTTTTTTTTTTTTAAATTTTTAAGTGCTGCTTATTTTTGCTTTTTTTTTTGGTGCAATCTAACTATATCTATACTTACATAAATATACACATATAATTATTTAATTTGTACATTAAAATATATATAGATCACATGGTTTTGTTTTATTTTTTATTTTTGACGAAATTGCTTTTTTAACTTTTTTTGTAAAAAAAAATACTAATAAAATGTTACCAGAACAATTCCAACAAAATTGATCATTTAAGTATTTGTTTTGAAATTTCCTGCTCTTACATTTATTGTCTAAAGTTACGGAGACCATCAAAGGGATTCAAATCCTCTCTAATATTTCTTTTTTTTTTTTTCCAATTTTTTCCTTGATTGGTTAGTTAAGATCCAGATATGTAAAATAAGTTTCATTTAGATTCATAATATATAGTGGTAGAATGATATAATTGACACGTGTGTGGACTTACTGGGCGAGCCTTTCTTTTGTTCATCAATAGGGATTTGGTCGATCATTTTTGAGATTGGGATCAATGGAGTTGTATTTATTGAACACGTGAATATATAGTTATTTATATGTCATATCCGGCTTCTCTTTTATTGTCGTTCTATTCGGGACAGAATAGGTTGTGCTCTATTAAAAATATTACATCACTTATTTCTATCGCATGTTCAATTATTTAATATTTGATTAATTTATAATTTAATATAATTTTTATTTCACACATTATCCATACATGGTAGTATACATATATTGAGAAAATTTTGTCGGGTTATGTATTTTGAGAAAATTTTGTCTATATTTTTAAAAAAATAATAAATAAAAATAAATTTTAAATAATATAATCAAAAAAATAAAAATTAAATTATTATTTAATATAGAGGAAGCTCACTCCTTTCTTTCACACAATCGAATGTCAGAACTCATCGACAATTGACTGTATATCTTCTTCTTCATTCCTGTGAGCTTCAAGTATTGGCCAAAAAAGCCCACGAACTGGTCCGAAGCACTGGTGGCCCACCCATGTGTCTAATCTAACATGACTAGATCATGAGTGATAATTTTTGGCCCATTAGGCTCAATGGGTTCATTTAAGGGTTTTTTTAGGTGTGGGTATAATTTTTTGGGGCTTAGGGAGGCCGGTACCTCCCAAAAAACTTAATAGGATAAAAGTATATTTTTTAAAATAATTGGAATAGATGTACATGTGCTAAAAAAAAGTCATAAAAGTCTTTTTACCCCTACTATAAATAGTGCATACCTAATTGAATGTGAGACTTTTAATATTAGAATGTGCGACTTTCAAGATTCTTTTTGATATTTGTGTATCATTTGAATTTTGAAATTTCATATATACATACATATATATATATACACACACACACACACATATATGTACAGTAGATTGGGATAGACACGATATAATGACAATGAAGGTCCAATCAATGGCATCATGTAATGCCCCCTTCATAGTGCCCAAGCAGTGTCAGTAAAGAGTGAAAACAGTAGATTGTACCTAAATGATAACAATATATATTTTGCCCACTCAAAAAGTTGCACCTAAAGGGGGAGTCGAAAAATTGTCATACAAACAGTGTCACCCAAAAGAGACACGATATAAATTGTCATGCAAACAGTGTCACCAAAGAGAGACACGATATAATGACAATGGGGTCCAATCAGTGGCATCATGTAATGCCCCCTTCATAGTGCCCAAACAGTGTCAGTAAAGAGTGACAACAGTAGATTGTACCTAAATGATAACAATATATATTTTACCCACTCAAAGAGTTGCACCAAAAGAGGGAGTCGGAAAATTTTCATGCAAACAGTGTCACCAAAGAGAGACACGATATATATATATATATATTATGAAATTTCAAAATTCAAATGATACACAAATATCAAAAGGAATCTTGAAAGTCTCAAATTCTAATCTTGAAAGTCTCAAATTCTAATCTTGAAAGTCTCACATTCAATTAAGTATGCACTATTTATGGTAGGGGTAATTATAGAATACAATTTAGAAAGAATTTGAAAATGTTTTAAAATGTGTACTTATTGACAACTATTTGATGAAAAAGAGGACTTAAAGGAGGATAAGTTTGGAGGTGGTACTTAAAGCCAAATAAGTTTTGAAAAAGGTACTCACATCCCATTATCTCTAATTTTTTAGACTTATTTGAGCAACAGTGTATGAATAATTTGTTTACTCTATTAAGTACAATTTTTATAAAATTTTTTGTGTTTAGGTACAAAATTCAAATGAATTAAAAAAAATTTTACCTAAACACCCTCCCTTAAATTATGCAGTTATCATTGACAATTATTTGAGGAAACAAATATGTAAAGATTAAAAATAGTAATAAGAGGTAAAATAGGAGTTTACAGAGAGCGAGAGAGAACAAAAGCAGAGGTATTCATGTTAGAAGATGAAGATAAAGGAGTATGGGTGCAAAGTATAAGTGAAACAAACTGACACACACACACACACACACAGATATATATATATATATGCTGTCTCATGCCACCAACCTCGCTTCCTCATCATCTAGTCCTTTACTATGATGATTGATCAAACCCTGAATTTTCTCAAAAAAAAAAAGAGAATCGGTCAAGATGTTTTATTAGATATTATGTATTGTTCGTTATTGGGGTGTAGGAATTTTTTTTTTTTTTTTAATGGGTGTAACTGTTTTTTAATGGGTATAACTATTTTTTTAATGGGTGTAACTGTTTTTTTAATGGTGTAACTATTTATTTAGTGGATGTAACTGTTTTTAATGTGTGTAACTAATTTTTTAATGGGTGTAACAATCACAGCCTCATACAATTGTCAAGGCATGATGGTGTAACGATGTCGCGATACTAAATGGTGCAACTATTTAATTTATGTAAACAACTGAATGACAAATTGGATTGGTGTCATAATTTTGTGTAATTGTTTTGTACAACTGTTTGGTTTATTAGAACACATGAGTAATTATTTGGCGCATTATATGACAATTCTAACTGATTGATGTAACTGATTAGTGTAAATGTGTTATTATAATATTAATATAAATAGAGTAAGAGAAAATAGGGAGAGAGAGAAACTGTTAGGGAAAATATGTCTCTATTTTACCTCTCATTACTTGATTGTAGCCAAAAAAAAAAAGGAAGGAATACAAAAGAGTTTCCATCCATCTGCTGTATAGGAATGGCAATAGTGTCATTTTTTAAAAATATGCATTTTACCCTAAATAAATTTTTGAGTTGTATTTTTGCCCAAATAAATCTAAAAAATTGTACCGGCTTCTAAATCTCTCTTCTTCAATTACAACCCATTAGGCTCAAGTTGGTTAGCATTAAATACAACTAATTTGATTTTGACTTTTTGTCTTAAAGTTTCTAATTTACGGGGTCAACCATATCAATCCTACCACAACATGAATTTAACACGACCTAAAATAACACGACTCAAATCTGAAACAAATTTAAGATAATACAATACAAATTTGACACTTTACGCCTCAATTGTGACTCTAATTAACATAAGTTTTTACAGATACAAATAATTTTAAAAAGAGAGAACTAGCCTTTTTAACATGCCCCCAGTTGATTTTTTTTTGGTTACTGGGTGTTCTAATTTGAGCGGAATATTTCCTCGAACTCGAATATTGACTACCGTAACCCAATTGGATTTACAACATGTTCACAAGGTAGGTCTGACAGTTATGTGTGCTAAAAACTAGCATATTACCGAAGAAATGGCCCCTTTATAAATGCACGCCACCAAAAATTTTCCTCCCGAATTTTCCAATTTACTTTCTTCTCACTAGTTTGAAGTGGAAAAAATATTTTCTTCGTAAAATTTGAAAAAACAAAAAAACAAAAAATATGAACACAAGCTTTTATCTAATTCACATTTTAATTATATCACAACACCGATATACCTTGTCAATAAAGTCTTACTAATTCTATTATCTACATTCGTTCAATAAGCTACATTTGATAAATTATTTACTTCACGCATCATAATTATTCACTTACTTATCACTCTATTAGTTTTAGAATATCATATAAAATTAAATATGTATATTTTTTTGTTCTTCTTAGCGTTGACTTTTGTGGGTAATTTATCACTTTTGTGGATATTTTTACTACTGTTGTAGATATTTTTATTACATTTGTGGTAACTATTTTTATCACCTTTTTCGGTACAAAAAAAATTACCAGTTTTGTGGATAATATATCACATTTTTAGGTATTTTTATTACTGTTGTGATAACTATTTTTACTACAACAATAATAAAAACACTCACAAATATAGTGAATTCCTCCTCCAACTGTTATCATAACTCAATTACCAAAAACACCAATAAAATATTTTCTATTTAAATTATAAAAACCTCAAAAAGTTGATTATAGACAATCTGTTAAGATCTACCCGAGTATTTACTTACCCCAAAAAAAAAAAAAATCTACCCGAGTATTTATAAGATAATATGAATGATTGGATAATAGACTTCATCAAAAAAAATTAACAGAACTTACTAGTTGGATACTTTACGTTAATCTTTATATCCTATTTAAATACTAGTTATTGTTCGTGCCTGAAGGCATAGAGTAATAAAAAAATGGTAAACAATAAACATATTTATATTCACACCCAAATTCAAATCACAAACATAGAGGAGAGAGAAAGGAATTTAAGCACCGGCTGTAGTGGAGGTGAGCGATGATAGCAGTTATGCGTGACAGTGGTGGTAGTGAGAAACGGTGATGGTTGTGGTGGGTGACAACGACCGTGGTGGTGGTGGAAGCCGTGGATGACAACAATGTGGTGATGGGTTTTGAGTGACGATGGTGATAGTGGTAACGATGGGTGGCGGTCGTGGTGATTGTGGGTATGAGTGGTGGTGGCAGTGGTGGGCGTTGATGATGATGTGGTGGGTGACGACAAGTAATTCTAGGTGATAGTGTGATGAGTGGTGGCGACAATAGTGTGATGGGTGATGGCGAATAGCGGTGGTGGTGGTGGTGGTGGGCGGCAAGAGCAGTGGGCGATGACGGGTGGTGGTGGTAAGTATAGTGGGGGTGGGTGATAATAGCTGGCGGCGATGGTGGACGACGATAGGTGGTGGTGGGTTGTGGTAGTGGGTAATGGTGGACAACAATAATGGTGGTGGGTGCTGACGGTGGGCGACAATAATAGTGGGATGATGGTGGTAGTGATAATAAATATAAGAATGAGATGGTGGTAGGGTAGTGGTGGTGGGGGTAGCGACAACGGTGGTGGTGGTGGTAGTGATAAGGCAGTGGAGGTGATGGTGGGACGATGGTGGTTGTGATGGTAGTTGTTGTGGCAGAGGTGGTGATGATGGTGGTGGTGCGGCGGTGGGGGTGGTGATAAAGTGGTCATAGTGATGGTGGTGGGGTGACGACAGTGATGGTGGCAGCGGCGGTGGTGGTGGGGGTGGTGGAGCGATTCCAAAAATTACTTTTTTTTTTAAATACTTATGAGAAATTATAAGTCCTACAAACACTTTTAAACAGTCACCTCAAACACACTTTTAGGGGCTTATTTTCCTTATTAAATTTGGAGTGTTAATATTAACCGTCGGATTAACTTTAAAATAAAATTTAAAGAGATTTCAACCGCGAAAAACAAAAGTCATTTTGTTGTATTGTATTCTATTATATAGATAGTTGACGGTAGAAATCTTAGATACTAAATTTTAAAAATTTTGACCTTTTAAATGTATTTTAATTCTAATTTTAATTTTTACACGACAGTCTCTCACTCTCTTCAACATCAAAAACCTACTCTTACTAAACTTTTAACCCTTTTTAAACTCTCCACTACTTTTGCCTACTTTTCTTCATCCAGTATTAGATTTTTATAATGTTACCTTATTTAATAACAATAAATTGATCTCATCAAATTAAACAATTTCATGTAAGTTATGTGATTATTCTTATAAAATTATTTTAAATTGTTATTTTTTATAATCTTTAATTTAGTATAATAATAAGTAATTTTTTTATAATATACTCGGGTTAGAGTCCGGGTGGGCGTGGAGTGGAGGGTGGGAGTGGTAAATTTTGATAAGAGATTAAAAATATCGTGGACCATGACTAGTTTAAGAGCATCTCCAATGACTCAAATTTTTACTCAAATTTAAATTAACATTTGACTTAGTCAATAATAATTTTTTTCCTCCACCTCTTCTCATACTTGAGCTACAAACCAAATCATAAAATGAATTTTTCTCGACCATTTATAAGAATTATTGGAAAATGGTAAACATCTCTCTCTGACTTCGGGTTGAAATCGCAAATAACTACCATCATTCTTTTACACAAACATGAATCAGGTGCTGTCAAACAAGAATCATGAGTGGAGATTGGGGGAACAATTTGGATTAATAAGGCCAACACAATGGTGCAATTTTATAGATGAACTATGTTGTTTTCAAAAAAGAACTAGATATTGCACACGTGCGTTACACACGAATTATTTTTGACAATAGTTTTGATTTTATATTTATCATATTAATATATAGGTTAATTTATTAAGAACTGAAATATTATCAAAAATTACCTCAAAATGTGATTTTTGTAATTTATGGGTCCTATTTTATAGTTTAATTGTAAATATGGTAAAATACATTGGCCACATATCCACACATACTTACCATAACAATCTCCTCTTTTGAAGTTTAAAGATAATAAATGATCAAACCAATTTGGTCTAGTCTAATTGTCATCCATTCAATCTCTTAAGACTAAATCAGCTAAGAGGTCAAGCAGACAATTCTTCCCAAATTTAAGACTTTGTTTTTTATGTCACCTTTTTTTAGGATTCTATTATGTTCTCTTTCGAATTTTTCTTTAACTCTATGTAATTTTTTTGTTCTTTTATATAGATGCATTGTGCTAAAACTATAATATTGATTTATCAATGCATAAACCCTATTAGATGAATACACAATTTTATTTATCAACAATATTTTTTAATGTGAAGTTATCACTTGACACATTGGTATATATGTGTGTTGCACGTAAACAAGTTTAACTCTGATGTTACTGTTTATCATTATGTTAAAATAATTAAATATACACCTATGAATCAAAATATATGTCATTTGATACTTGTTGTCTAGATATATTATATGTTGCTATGTGTTCCAACCACAATAATCTTTTAAGAAGTTAGACTACATGTTAAATTGATTATTTCAAGATTGATTGATCACCCTATGAATATTGGAAGACTGATTGAGACTATACGTTTTTGTGTAGTAGAGTCCATAATTATTGGTTGCATGAATCACGGTGATACAAACTTTGCGAGAGAGAAGTTTGAAAAAATCACTACAAAAGGTATTGTATTTTTATAATAGAACACAAGATAATAGGATAATCAAGTAAATCATCATAACGCGCCTTTAAATATAAAATAAGAGTGAGCTACAGATTTAAGTTCCATACAAACCAATAGATAGAAAACGTACATGTTTCAGCTACAAAGACTTGTTTTTTCTACAATATTTATCTTGAGCGATTAAAATTTTGGAAATTCTTTAAAACTAACTTATCTCTAGTTATATAAATTTAATTCTAGATTCATTATTAGTTTTCTCTAAACATATAAGATATTAGTAACTGATTGAAAGTTCAAAAGTCAGATTTTTAAAGGACTTGACTCCGTATAAATTTCATAAGTCATTATTATAACTTGATATTTACTCTCAAGAATTCTTAGGGCTTGTTTGTACTATTTTTAGAATTTATAAGGTCTACAAGTTAGATAAGTTACAACACATATTATACTAACGATAAAATTTAGTTTTATATTATGAATCCATAAAAAAAAAAGAAATCAATTAGAGTAATCTTTAGATCAATGATAATATGGATTTTATATTATTGTTAAATCACAGTTATAAAATTATAATATAGACTTTATTAAATTATGCTAGGATAAAATTAGAAAATATTTTTTTTATATTAGTGACTTTTATGAATTGTTTATTGGTAATCATTGAATTTGTAAGTTTTTTTTAAGGTTATACACAAGGTCAAATTTTTATAATTTAAGTCATAAATGTTCATATATTTATTTAAGGATAAAATAGAAACTCAAAAGTTTTAAATGAAATTATTAGTGTGATGTATAATTGTCCTTATAATTTTGTTTAAGGGTAGAAGATGAATTCAAAATTTTTTTTTATCTAAGGTACTTTTATTAGTAGTATAGATAAATAAGATTAATCATTTTCTTTTAGAATCTGTGAAGTCTAAAATTAAATTAGCTAAGGTAATTGTAGGGTCTAAAATTAAATTAGACATGGTAGTATTAGGGTCTCAAACTTTTGTTAGTTACAAAAATCAAATCAGGTGCATAAGTTATTGTATTAGAAATAAAACTGCATTTAGTATTTATTAGGAATAAATTTGAACATGAAAAGGCACGTGTAATATTAATGTTGTTAATTGTAACAAAAAAAGATAGTTGGTCATTACTTGTTTTATTGAGGCTATTATAGTCAATTAAAGTTTTTTTGTATAGATATAGATATAGATTATAGAAAAAATTTCAGCCACACCATTTCTAATTTACTATATTTTCAAAGAATTTTTTTTTTTTTTTTGGAGGGGGAGGGGGAGGGGGACTTGAATTCTTGACCTCAAGAAGGTATAACACAAGGAGTACCATTTGACCAAAGGCCCATTGCGACATATCTTCAAAGATACCTCATCTATTATTCAAATATTATTGACACTTCTTATAGTTTATATTTAAACATCACTGACACCTCCTATTCTTAAACCACCGTTTTTAACAAAAAAAATTCAGCAAAAATATCAAAATTGCCCTTACATAAACCCCAAACAATATTTCGATATAAAATTTAATAAAATTCGAGCCGATTAAAATTTATTTTGCTACATATTAAAATTTGAGCAAATTAAAATTCGATTTGAGCTAATTAAATTTTAATTTTCTAATGTATTAAAATTCGAGCATATTAAAGTTCATTTTTTACGTATTAAAATTTGAGCTGATTTCAGCTCTATCTAAGTTGTTAGCGCCGATTAAAATTCACTTTGAATCGATTAAAATTTATATTTTTTTTACTTATTAAAATTTGTACCAACTAAAATTCAATTTAAGTTGATTAAAATTTATTTTTTATGTATTAAAATTTGATTCGATTAAAATTTATATTATTTTATGTATTAAAATTCGGACATATTAAAATTCAATGCAAGTTGATTAAAATTTGATTCGATTTGATTGGCTCAAATAAAATTTTAATCAGCTCAAATTTTAATACGTAAAAAAATATAATTTTTAATCGACTCAAATTTTAATACATCAAAAATAAATTTTAATTAGCTCGAATTGAATTTTATTCGACCCGAGTTTTAATATGTAAAAAAACTTAAAAAATAGATTGGGTCTCATTGAAAACATGCTTATCTAGAGGGGGTGTGAATGGAGTTTTTTCTAACATGAGCAATTTAGTAAAATTGTATTCTAGTTAACACATTTAAGAGTATCTCCAATATTGAATCAAATGTAGACTCAAATTTAAATTTGAGTCAAAATGACTCACAAAACTTCTCTAACCTTGAATTCAAATTTATACCAAATCAAGGCAGACTCAAATTCTATACCAAATTTCTAACGGTAATTATTTAACCTATCAAAAACTAAAAGACTTTTTCGACGACTTATTCTCTGTCTCTCTAAACTGTGCTGCTTCCATCACCGACACCATCGAAACTTTCACAAATCATTTCAAGGCCTGTAAGTTTTTTCCTTTTAATCTTCTATTTTCTTGATTTATTGTATTTTTCAAAACTCTAATCTCACTTATCTTTCATCCTATATAAACCCTAAGCCTACCCCATCAAAATTTCTTTTATTTTTTTGAGTTAAACATTATTAGTAGTACAATTTCAGGCCACCGATTCTTTTTGAAATTTTAAGTCTTCACTACCTAGAAATTTAAAAAATTCGTCATTTTATTTATTCAATCTTCCGTTTTTGTTAAAAATATATGTTTTTGTGTTCTTCATACCAAATTCATGTCAAAATAGTTATATTTTTTCCTTTATCTGAACTTATAAAACATAATAAGGGATTAGAACAATCTTAGTATTCTGGGGTGATTTCGTTATTCCCATGTAATGTTGTATACATATTCATTTTTTTTGAATTACTCATTTGTGGAGATATATGAAAGTTTCATTTATTTTATCAAATATCATGATTTGAATAACACAAAAAATAAGTTTTGGGACAATAAGAGATTTTTTTTATAAGATTTGAATAGATATTTAAATTTGTCCATTGAAATACTTTATATCAAATCAAGCTTTTTACTCAAATTTAGACTCAATTTTGAGTCTAAATTTGAGTCATGGTCGGAGATACTGTTAGAGGTGTCGGTGAATATTCAAAAAATAGAGAAAATATCCTTGCAGATATAATAAATTAGGAGGGTTGTTACTGAATTTTTTTCTAAATTATATAGATTGGAGTGCTAGTCTAGTTTAGCATATATAATAATTGGACAAATTACACTTCCACTCTCTTAATTATAAATTTAATTTCACTTTATCTCTTGAGTTATTAAATTTTTCACATTATCTTCTCAATTATTTTAATTATTTACGTTGCTGCAAATACAATTGTTTATTATCTCTTTTGACAAAAATTACTAACATATCAAGGAAAAGTGAATGAAAAATAAAATAATTTTTTGCCAAATTTGTAACAAACGTTAATAATTGGGACAATGTGAAATTAAACACATAGTTAGTGATACAATATGAAAATATAATAATTGTGAGGCAATGTTGTAAAGGGTCATAGTTGATGAGGGTGAAAGTGTAATTTTCCCTCCCGAACAGAAGTTGAAACAATTTTAGTTGAGTTTTGGTCACTTTTTCTTCGTCTTCTTGGTCGTCTCTTTGTGATCATTGCTCCCATCTCAGACTCCTCGGGGGTTCATTACTTTGATTGTAAAGACAAATTGAACTTATTCCCAGCCTTCATCACAGGTGAGTAGGGTTTCATTTACATCATAATCTCTTATTGTTTGATATCTTTCTGTGTGTATTACTGGGTTCAATAGTCGCTGGTTCGTATCCGGCAGGTCGGACCCAAAAAAAAAAAAACTGGGTTCAATAAGGCTGGAGTTTTTTTTTTTTTTCGGGGTTTTTTTTTGATACTTCTAAGACCCATAATGAAATCCTAACTTGTCACTGTTTATCATTGCAGTACACAATTTTTTTTGTTCTATCATGAAAGAATTCTTGTAAGAGGATCACTTTAAATAAAGCAAAGAGAAATTTTAGATGGTTTATATCAATACTTTGTTTAATTTTCAGATAAATATTGGTGATTTTAAATTAAGAAAGTATAAATTTTAGGTAGTGATTGGGAAATAAGTATTGGTTTGGTTTGGTTTGGTTTATAAATTTTAGGTAGCTCATATCAAATCCTGGGTTTTCAAATGAATATGCAATGATACATGATTAGATGATGCTTTAATAAGAAAACTAATAAAAAATAAAACTACTTTTTTTTCTATTCTCAAGCTTGGCTCCATGTTCCATCATCTATGATTGAGTTGAGAAAACTTACGGACAGGTATGCTACATCTGAACCAAATTCTTTTTGGTTAAAGAATCTATTTCTAGTTGCTCTAGAACAATTAGGAGAGAAATACCAGATTCTGCATCTGGCGGCAACATGCTATTGGGTAGTGGTCCTACTTATGGGGGAATCACTTCAAAGTAAGCCTGATACATTTCAGTTCTTCGTGTTTTACTTGTTATTTATTTAGTGATTCTAATGAAGTTTGGGATATCTAGTATGCAGTCCACCATAATATAGATAGAAATCTTATTTCATAAAATTTTTGGGTGTCTTCATTTCCTTCTTGTTCTGAATGCTTTTTTCTGATGTTATCCCAGAATCTGACTTTGATTTCCCTGTTGCGCGCTTGCCATATTCTGGAGCTGACATGTGAGAGATATAATCCAGTTGAATTAGTGGTTGAAGATATAGGGAGCCTCTGTAGGATTGAGATTTTGCTGAACCTACAATGGGCTGCCTTACAGTGTTGGATAGACTTAGTGACCTGCCCTGGGATATATTAGACAATATCCTAGGGCACCTACCAATTAAAGATGCCGTGAGGACAAGCGTCTTGTCCAGAAAATGGAGATATAAATGGATTGATCTTTCCAAGCTTGTAGTGGATGATAGCTGTGGGGTGACTACTTCCATGGATATGGATAAGGAATGGAATCAACTTGCTAAAGTTGTATATAATGTTTTGTTAGCTCATCGTGGCCAGATTGATAAGTTTATGCTTTCCACTCTTTGTGCTGGTTTTGGCAATGATGTGGATTATTGGATTGCTTTTCTAAGCAGAAATGGTATCAAGGAACTCATTCTTGATTTGAATTACATGTACGAGTATGAGCTGCCTTCTAGTTTATTTTCTTGTCTACAACTGAGTTGCTTGTACATCACTGATTGCTCAGTCGTAACGCCCCACACATTCAATGGCTTTAGCAATCTTGTTAGCCTCCAGCTGCAAAGATGTAGAGCCCTCAATGCAGTGCTTGAAAATTTGATTAGTAGCTGCCCAATTCTCGAGACATTAGTACTTTCGGATTTTGATGACTTTGGCCTTTCAGATGTTGGTGAATTGGGTTATCTTAATATCTATGCACCAAATCTTAAATCCTTGCATATTGAAGGCAAATTCATGAGCGTCCATCTGGAACATAGCCTTCGTCTTACAGAACTCTCCTTAAAGATGGCTGCAAACTGGAACATGGCTCATGATACAGTGCCGTTTCTTGGTTTTGTATGTCATTTGGAGAGGCTGAGTTTGTATGGTCATCTTCTCAGGGTAAGTGAAATCGACTTTCATTAGTGTTTTTTGTTTGATTTCCAAAACTATTTACTTATTTTTGACTCCCAAGATATAGTAGAATTAGTTTTCTGATAACACACAAGGAGAGAAGCTTGACAATTTAAAAAAATCCCTTGCAATACCAAATATCTGTTGATTCATAATCTATTCTTCTGCTTTCTTGACAATGAAATAGTACTGTAGCCACCATTAGTTCCAAACCATCCTACTTTTGTGCTCCTTTTTATGCATTTGATACTATTTTTCGGCACAGGGGTTTCCCGTTGGATGTGACAATCTGAGGGTTCTTGAACTATCAGAAGTCCATTTTGATGAATTGGATGAGATCTCGGTTTTCCTCTCCCTTCTTAGAAGCTCCTCAAATTTGAAGTCATTGAGCCTTTCAGTAAGTTTCCGCACTGTTTTCTCATACATTTGTTTTCTTTCAATATTCACCTTTTTTTACTGGCTTGTTTAGGCTTCTGGACCATTTCAGCAAGATGTTTATAAGTTAATGACTACACAAAACCAATTATCCTACTGCTTCAACCAGCTGCAAATTGTGAAAATAAACATCTCAGTCTGTGGCCCAGAGGAAGAAGAAATCCAATGCTGGAGATCGGATTTGGAACTTATCAAACTTCTTCTTGCATGTTCACCAATACTTGAGAAGATGCTTGTAGACTATAAGCATCCAGAGGATTGTGATTTATGGTTTATGAGAAAGCTGCTCTCATTCGAAAGACCCTCAGCACAATTAATATTCAAATATACGTCCTCTCCCAATCCAGAAATTTATTCGCCTCCTCACTACATCTACAGTGAATGGTAATACTGACCTCTATGCTTGTTGTCATACTTTGTTTTCATCAGGTTTCTTCGGTAGTATTCTCTGGCTCGAGAGGCCTGTCATGCAGCCTAGTCTTATCGTTTCATCATGTTTTTTTTATCAGAATTTAAATTGCACAATTTTTTCCCCGGAAAGTAAGATTTCAATTTTCGTTAATTGTTAATTTCTTCTTCTTTTTTCTCACGTTGATTCATATTGACTGTGTCAATGTGAGTGTCAGTGAGCAGAGGTCCTAAACATTATTAGTCTAGACTAAGCATTTTTGATAGATTGCCCCTTTTATTGCTCCTATAGCCTCCTCAAAATTGATTCTGATAAGGTTACTTATATTTTTACATGCATGGTAACCAATAATGATTTTCGATATATCTTCGAGGATGTAGGGACTGATGTGGTAAACCAAGAATTGGAAGCCTCAAGGGATGACACTTTATTATCTGGTAAATGAGCTAAACGAATTGGAAAGAGCGATGCATACGGAGGACAAATTGTTGTTCTAGTATTAATCAGAACAGTCAAGAATTACTGGAATATGTGGATATGCTGGTTGACTATTGCTGGAAAAGTAGAGACAGACATTTTCATTCACTATCCTTGCCGGAAGCCCGCTATGATATTTTGTTTGAATTTTAAAGTGTAGCCTTTTTTTTATGCATCGAGTGTGAACAAAAATAGTTGTTTTGCAAATTCCAGAATTGTTGTAAAGAGAATTGGAGATATTAATGGTTTTTGCTTTGTTAAACTGTGTCTTCTTCAAAGATGAGATGTTCTGACTTCCAGCTAGAATTACTGCGGAGCTATATGCCCCACGGCGCCCCCTTACTGCTCTCATTTAATGCTATAGTTTTGGATATTGCTAGGCATTAGAAATTTGGCAAGTTGGAAGACAACTTAGCAGGACTTGTGTGTGTTACAGAAAAACCACAAATTATGCACACAGAGAGAGAGAGATTATCTCTACCATCTTGACTCTTTTTAATTTCAAATTTTTTCAATTTTGATCAAGTTACACATACGACAAAAATCTCGCGAGTCATTATTAGAATCGACCCGATAGATGGGTCACTTTTTTACATATGACTTGGCCGCGCAGGCCAACACTCATGTTTAAGTTCACCCTAGAGATATAAGGAGTTGATACTTTATAGCTCAAAAGATTTTTTGTCTCAATTTTTATCTTAAAAAATTGAAAGTTATATATATCAACAATTCGATAAAAAAGTAGCAATATGGTTTAAAATTATACTATCATTGTTTTATTCAACAATTTTTTCCTGCTTTTTTGTATTGTTTGTTTGTTTACTCAATTATTTGTAGTCTACTTAATTTAAAATATTTAAAAGATTAAAAATTATGAAGTCCAAATATAATTAGTAAGAAATAAGTTGTGGGTTTAATTCAACATATTCAATTCTTTTAGGAGTAATTATGTTAGTTTTGTCCTCTCTGCCTTGACTACTCTTTTTTTTTTTTTTTGCTACAGGTGTTTAGGCTTATATCGATTACTCTCACAAACTCGAATACTGGTCATCACAGTCCGAATGGATTTAGAACATGTCCCCTAAAAAATAAGGGTGATGGCCTTTAAGGGGTATGAGAAGTGATATACCTAAGAACTCTGGGTTACCAGATGTCAGATTAAACCACTTAACCACTCCTAATGATTCTTGACTACTCTACTTAATTAACACAAGTTTTATTTAATTTTCACGGAGCATTTTTGAATGTATACCCCTGTAAAGTATAATAACGTCTTGGATTAATTTGAAACTCATCCGATGATCAAAAATGACTCTTGAAATTTTATTTTTTTTGGCCCAAAAATCTTTTCTAAAAATTCATCCCAATTTTTATTTTTTAGAAGAAATTGTATATGGAAAGTCCAATCTAATTTTAGAAATTGTAAATATATGTATACTTCCAATAACATTTTTAAGGAACACCAATGTTGTACACCTCACTTTTTTGCACCACCTCAACATACACCATTAAATTAGTAAGTTTTATAAAATTTTCAGTAGTTGTGATTGTACCACGTTAGATAATGTGAGTGACATGATACACAAAGGTGGTGAACATAACATCTAGGGGCTGTTTGCTTGGGGCATGTTTGTTTCGAGTATTAAATTTGGGTGGTATTAGACATCATTTCCATTCCACTCCTATCCAATGGTATACTATACCCGGTCTTAAACTTTTATCTCATCCTTCCCCTTGTTTGTTTGTTCAATAGGTACTATTGTGGGTCCCACAAACAACCATATATTCTATCACATCTTATATAATAAATATACTATTTTACCCTTAACATCAATCATTCAATTTTACCCTTAACCATCTATACAAGAAAAAAATTTAAAATAATTTTTAAAAAAATCGGTAATACCGTACGCTTAAACATAATATAAAGAAAAAATTCAAAATAATTTTTTCAAAAAAAAAAAAAAACCGGTAACACCGTACGCTTAAACATAATATAAGAAAAAAATTAAAAATAATTTTTTTAAAAAAAATCGATAATATCGTACACTTAAACATAATACAAAGAAAAAATTCAAAATAATTTTTTTTTTTTTAAAATTAAAAAAAAAAACCGGTGATCGTACATTTAAACATAATATAAGGAAAAAATTCAAAATAATTTAAAAATAAGAAATAAAAAAATAAAAGGTAACACCGTATGCTTAAATATAAAACAAAGAAATTTTTTTTTAAAAAAAAAATCAGTGACACCGTACGCTTAAACATAATGTAAGGAAAAAATTCAAAATATATTTTTTATATGTAAACTCTTAACAAAGGAGGGTATTTGTGTCAATTTGCATGTTTGTACCGTCCTTTCACTTGTACCGAGAAGATAATACCACCTAATAGGTGGTATTGCTTAGTACCATATAGAAGGCATTAATGGCACTGTTTACACCGGGTCGGTATTACGACCCGAAAATTAATACCGAACGAAAAATGACAAACAAATAAGGTATAAAGTGGACCCCACGTACTATTTTCCTAATACCACCCCTTTGTACCAGCCTTATACTTGAAACAAACATGCCCTTGGAGTATAAGGGTGGTATAATGGGGTGGTATTAGGAAAATAATATGTGGGACCCACTTTATACCTTGTTTGTTTAGCATTTTACAGCCAGTACTATTTTCCGAGTCATAATACCGACCCGATATGAACAGTAGTCATAATGCCTTGAGATGGTATTATTGAATACCACCTCCCCCTGGTATTATATGTCCGGTACAAATGAGATGGAGGTATAATAGAGTAAAAAAACCCAACTGTCCTCATGTACAATTGTCTTTTTACGGGTCATAGCCGCAATTGTTGACTTTTTTAGGTGGTATTACACAAATAATGTTTGTAACAAACAAACAAGGGAAATGATGAGATAAAAATTTAAGACCGGGTATAGTATACCATTGGATAGGAGTGAAATGAAAATGATGTCTAATACCACCCAAATTTAATACTCGAAGCAAACAAGCCCCTATAATATAAAATACGGCATATTTTAATAAACTCATCTTACGATCTCAAATAAAATCATCCAACAGCCACTAACATCTCTCTCAAAATCATTCACATTAAAAAAAATTTCTCCCTCAAAATCTATTACTTATTTACGTTGTACCGTAGTTTCGAATTACCCCTAATTATTCTCTAAGGAATGACCCATGTAAATTTTAGACGTGACATGTGTGGTCACATCTCACATTTACACCCTTGGAGCCCAAGTAAACCTTTCCATTCCCTAATCTATAAAATCCTGCCAAATTCAGTGGACTTGATCCATAGCCAATAAAGAAAGAAAGTAATAAAGAGACAAAAGTGAGCTGTGTTGGGTCAAAATCAAACAGTTTTTTTTAGTTAGATTAGAGGTGTTTAAGTTTATATGGATTATTGTTCCAAACTCAAATAATGATTACTATAATTTAAGCGAGTTTATAACATATTTCCTAAAAAATAAGGATGACAGGTCTTTAGAGGGTATGAGAAATACTATACCTAAGAACTATAAGTTACCAGATGTCATATTAAACCACTGAACCACTCCTAATGATTCTTGACTACTCTATTTGTTTAACACAAGTTTTATTTAATTTTCACGGAGCATTTTTGAATGTATACCCCTGTAAAGCATTATAACATCTTTGATTAATTCGAAACTCATCCGGTGATAAAAAATGACTCTTGAAATTTCATCTTTTTTTTTTTGGCCCAAAAATCTTTTCTAAAAATTCATCCCGATTTTTATTTTTTGGAAGAAATTGTATATGAAAAGTCCAACCTAATTTTAGAAATTATAAATATATTTATACTTCCAATAACATTTTTAAGGAACACCAATGTTATACACGTCACTTTTCTGCACCACCTCAACATACTGTTGGGTTTCTTTTGTAGAGTTTAGTTTGTGTGGTGATCCGAATGATGACCCAATTCGAAATAATGTTGCGTTAATTTAATGAAATTTTTAATGAGGCTTAGTTCATGGAGCGGAGGCTGGGGCCGATAGGCCTTGGGCCCGTTTTGTAACCCTGTGCGCTGGAATCATTATTTTGAGGTGATTAGGGTTTGGATTGGATTGTCCAAACCCGGATTTGACCTAAAGATGGGATTCAAAGATGGGATACAACACTCAATGCTGTCCATACCCATGTTTGGTATGCGTAGGGATATATGACTATTATGATAATATACATTGTGCCCCTTAACCAATTTGTATATATAAGATATATAGGATATATAGGGGTATAAATGTCATTTGTACCTTAAACCCATTAACCCACATATGAAACCCACCCCCCATTGGGTTTCATGAAACCCAAGTATGTGGGTTTCATGACCGGGCCGGGTTTCAAATCCTATCCATACTTCATAGTTGCCAAACATGGGTTTAAGAGGGTTTATCCCCCAACCCATGTTCCACAACCCCCCCCTCAAACCCCCATACCAAACAACCCCTAAGTGACATAATACACAAAGGTGGTGAATATAACATCTATAATATAAAATACGACAGATTTCAATAAACTTATTCAATGATCTCAAATAAACTCATCCAACGACCACTAACGTCCTTCTCAAATCATTCACATTGAAATTTTTTTCTCCCTCAAAATCCATCATTTTTTACATTGTACTTTTGAATTACCCCCTAATTATTCTATGAGGAATGACCCATGTAAACATTAGAGGTGACATGTGTGGTCACATCTCACATGTACACCCTTGGGGCCCAAGTAAACCTTTCCATTCCCTAATCTATAAAATCCTGCCAAATTCAGTGGAATTGATCCATAGCCAATGAAGAAAAAAAGTAATACAGAGAGAAAAGACAAAAGTGAGTTGTGTTGGGGTCAAAATCAAACAGTTTCTTGGTTAGATTATTATCCAATTAAGTATAATGTTTGAATCTCTTTGATAAAGGATAGTTTGAATTTATAAAATATGTTATATATATTTTGAATCTCTTTTATTTATATTTTATTTGATTAATTTAGCTTAATTTTGAAATTTCGATTAAATTTTTTTAAGTATGTTAATTACTTTCAATATGTTAACTATCAAATTTAAAGAGAGTAGATCATACTAACCGACCGTAAAATACATCGGTAGTGTAAAGAGACCGGTGCGATGGGTTGAGTTGAGGTGGTGGGTGGGTGAGCTGCTGTGGTAATTTTTCCTTCGTCGTGCCTTTCCGATCATTGCCCATCTCGGCCATCGTTACTTGAATTGTTCTATCGTGACTTGAAGTTCAGGAGGTATGCTTCTTTAGTGCTGTAATAAGTTCTAACTTCTCACAGTTGATCATTACAGCTCACAATTTTCATTTCAGTTCGAATTCTAGTCTATTTTTAGAAACCATGATTTAGAAGTTGACTAGTTTGTTGTATCATGAAAGAATTCTTGTAAATTCAATCAAGCAAAGTGAATTCTTAGATGGGTCATGTAAATCCTGGGCTTTCAGCTAAATAAGGGTAATTTTTAAAAAAGAAAAGTGAATTTTTAGGTGGCTTATAGCAATCCTGGGTTTCCAGTTAAATATGGGCAATTTATAATTAAAAAAAAAAAAGAAATTTAAGGTGTTTGATATGATTCTGGGTTATTATTATGAAATGGCAAGATGGTTTTTAATACCAAAAAAAAATCTTGGTTGCTTTTTCTCACCTTTCGACTCCATGTTCTCATCCTTTTGTTTTTAGCTTGTACAGTTTCACTTTTGCAAAATCGTTTTGTAATTCTGAATCACTTTCTAAGTTCTAAGTAAACCGATAGATTTCAATTCTTCTTGTTTTACTTGTTATTTATTTAGTGATTGCAATGAAGCTGAGAATTATCTATGATGCTGTCCAAACTGATACAGATAAACATTCTATTTTATTTTTTTATAATTTTGGGTATATTGTCTTGCAATATTCCTAAGCTGACAGGTGTGGGAGATCATAGAGGTGAAGAAGTACATTGAAGAGGCCTTAGCAAGATTTGAGATTCAATTGAACCTACAATTTTTGCTTACAATGTTGGATAGACTTAGTGACCTGCCCTGGGATATATTAGACAATATCCTAGGATGCCTACCACTTAAAGATGCTGTGAGGACTAGTGTCTTGTCTCGAAAATGGAGATATAAATGGGTTGATCTTTCCAAGCTTGTATTTTATGACAGATGTGTTGAGGGGCCTGTGTCTGTTTCCGAGCATTGGAATGAGCTTGCGAAATTTGTGTATAATGTTTTGTTAGCTCATCGTGGCCGGATTGATAAGTTCAAGCTGTCCACTGAGTTATATTGCAATGACAATGATGTATATCTTTGGATTGCTTTTCTAAGCAGAAATGGTATCAAGGAACTCAGTCTTGATTTCTGTTACATAGCCAAATATGAGCTGCCTTCTAGTTTATTTTCTTGTCAACAACTGAGTTGTTTGTGCATCGCTAATTGCTCAGTCGTAACACCACACACATTCAATGGTTTTAACAATCTTGTTAGCCTCCAGCTGGTAAGGTGTAGAATCCGCAGTGGAGTGCTTGAAAATTTGATTAGTAGCTGCCCAATTCTTGAGACACTAGTAATTTCATATTGTGTTGAAGTTGGCCGTCCATATTATGGTGCCTTCGGCAGTCTTCATATCTATGCACCAAATCTTAAATCCTTGGATATAGCAGGCAAATTCATGAGCGTCTATTTGGAAAATAGCCCGCATCTTACAGAACTCTCTTTTTTTATGGCCCCAAACTGGTATATGGCTCACGACAAAGTGCCGCTTCTTGGTTTTGTATCTCATGTGGAGAGGCTGACTTCGTATGGTCATCTTCTCAGGGTAAGTTAAATCGACTTTCATTAGAGTTTTTGTGTGATTTCCTTAGTTATTTACTTATTTTTTGAATATAGTAGAACTAGTTTTCTGCGAACACAGAAGGAGAGAAGGTTGGCAATTTTCAAAAATAGCTTCTATTTGTAGATTCATAGAATATTCTTCTGATTTCTTGACAACCAAATAGTACAGTAGCTACCTTAGTTCCAAACCATCTTACTTTTGTGCTTCTTTTGAAGCATTTGGTCCTGACTTTTGTCGCAGGGTTTTCCCATTGCATTTGACAATCTGAAGGCTCTTGAACTGTCTGAAGTCCGTTTTAATGAATTGGATGAGATCTCAGTTTTTCTTTCTCTTCTTGAAAGAAGCTCCTCAAATTTGAAGTCCTTGTGCATTTCAGTAAGTTTCCTGACTGTTTTCGTTCAAATTTTCACTGTTTCTTAGTGTATCAGCTTGATTTCTCGTGAAGTGAAAATGGGTATTGCTGGCTTGTATAGGCTTTTGGACCGTTTAACCGAGATGTTTATAAGTTAATGGCTGCACAAAACCAATTATCCTATTGCTTCAACCAACTGCAAATTGTGAAAATAAACATCGCGCTGTGTCGCTTATACGTAGGAGCATCCCAATGCTGGAGATCGGATTTGGAATTTATCAAGCTAGTGCTTGCATGTTCGCCAGTACTGGAGAAGATGCTTGTCGGTTATAATTATCCAGAGGATTGTGATTTATGGTTTATGGGAAAGCTGCTCTCGTTCGAACGAGCATCATCACAACTCGTATTCAAATATTCCTCCTCTCCCAATCCAGAACTTTATACAGTTTCTTTCTTCCCTTATGATTGGTAATGCTAGTATATATATATATATAACGAATCTTATCTATATATATTCTTTTTTTAGTTAAATTGCAGCTTTTTTTGCTTCTACAGCCTACTCAAAATCGACTGAGATAAGATTTGTCATGTTTTTACATGCATGGCAACCAATACTGTTTTATCATCAGGGATATACATGTTGGCCGTGGGGTAGACCTAGAATAAGAAGCCTGAAGAGATGTCACTTTAATATTTGGGAAATGAGCGAAACGAACTGGGAAGAGCGATGCACAAGGAGGACACGACGTTCTTGTATTAATCAGAAGAATCAAGGGTCCAGAATAACATGGAATTACATTACTATAGGATTATGCTGGTTGACTGTTGCTGGAAAAGTACAGGCAGATGCTTCCATTCACTATCCTTGACCAAGGCCATGGATACAGCCTCTTTCCGAATGCGGGTGTAAGGTTGCGTACATCAAACCCTTACTGGGCCGCATCTTTAGAGGTAAGTAGGCAGCTTCGTAATCAAGAGAAGGCAGTTCATTGCCTGGAACTACCATTGACAAAGGCCATCTGTGCCATATTAGGCTTTCACTTCTCAGCAGTAGTGTCGTATGTAGTTTGTTTAAATTGTAAAGTGGTGCTTTTTATTTTTTTTGGATGCATCGAGTGTGAACACCAATATAGTTGTTTTGGAAGTTCCAGAATTTGTTGTAAAGAGGATTGGAGATATTCGGAGTTTTTGCTAGTTAAAATGTGTCCTGTTCACGTGTTTCAACGATGAGATTTTCTGACTTTCTGATAGAATTTACCGAGGGAATCCATCAAGACGCTGCCAAAAGCAAATATCATAAATTTTACTAAATAATTTATATTTTTATCAATCATTTGTATGTATATATATATATAATTCGGATTGGATTAAAATTGGATGTAATATTGGTATGTCCACGTTCGAATCTATAAAAATGTGATGTAGTGAGACATGGATATAGCACACAAATGGTGATTATAACTTCATAAATAACATCTCTCTCAAAGCTTACAATTTCTAGTGGACTTCCTCATGAAGATTCATTCTTCATTCAGAAGACAGAATTTGACTTGATTCTGTACATTAAGCAAATAACATCAAAGCCCCTTTGAAGCTCTGATGTATTACAATTATACAAACTAAAAATTTAAATGGCCTTTAGACTTTTGCAGGTGGGTGTGTAACTACTAACTTCTACTTTCAAAATTTTAAATTTATATTAAGTTCTAAAAGAATATAAATAATTCACCTTGGGCCAGATAGCTCTATGGCTTGTACAAGTAGTGAAGAATCATCTGTAAGGTCGGAATATCGATGCGAGAAGGACAGCTCTGATCTATACTTGCCTGACTCAACTCTCTGAGAAGCTTCCCATCTCTCTGCAAGTCCATCGCCTTCAAGCATTCGAACGACTTCAGACATCTTAGGTCTGTGGCCTGGAAGGTATTGGGTGCACAAGAGAGCTACTTGAACCATTTCCTCAAGCTCAATCTGATCAAAGTTGTTTTTCAAATCCTTATCGACAAGCTCATTAAGTTTCTTCTCTTGATGAATTTTCTTCACCTGCAATCATGATTTAACATCATTAAAGTAATACAAAGAAACTTTATGTCGAAACTGCAATGTATGAATGTGCTTTAGTATATCTTGATCAGTTTTTTGTGGGCAGTTAGTAATCTTAAAGAAGGTTTCAAATGCATTGAGAAACAGAAGAAATTGTGTGCTCACCCAATTTAGCATTGCTCCTTTCTGGTTAGCCGCTTTGCCAAATTCAAGAGCTCTCTGTCCCGTGATCAGTTCAAGGAGCAGGATTCCAAATCCAAAGACATCTGTCTTTTCAGAGGACTGGCCGGTTGAGAGGTATTCGGGGGCTATATGCCCCACAGTGCCTCTTACTGCAGTTGTGACATGCGAATCCTGGTGATCCAAAAGCTTTGCTAGGCCAAAATCTCCCACCACTGCCTCACAGTAATCATCAAGCAGTATATTTGCAGCCTTGACATCCCTATGAATTATCTTCGGGTCACACTGTTCATGGAGGTATAACAACCCTCTTGCAGCTCCTAAGGCAATTCTTTTCCTCGTGCACCAATCCAAGACTGGTTTTGCTGCGAAGTAAAAACAAAATGTGTAATCGTCAGTACACAATTGTTGTAAGTGAATGCAATGAAGAGATCCGGGAATAAGAAACAATGAAATAATTCGTATATTGACATTTCATGCTCATTTCAAAATTTCTGCTATGTTATTGCCATCATCTTACCTTTGAGACGCGAAGCAACACTTCCATTGGACATATATGGATAAACTAACAGCCTTTCTGTGGCAGTCATACAAAACCCGTATAGCCTGAGGAGGTTGCGGTGCACTGCTAGGCTGATCATCTCAACTTCTGTCTGGAATTGTCTATCTCCTCCCATGGCACTGCCATCTTGGAGTCTCTTCACAGCCACGGCAGTCCCATCTTGGAGATATCCTTTGTAGACATGTCCAAAACCGCCTTTTCCCAGAATGTTTTTATTGCTGAAGTTGTCAGTCGCAATCTGGAGTTCTCTGAATTGGAACCTCTTCAAATTCCCGAGGGAAACTTCCTCATGTTGCATATCTAGCATTTGAAAGAGACGTACAAGTAGAGGAATGAGTTAATCACTAGATGCACTATCTTAAAATACTGAAAATGCTTTATTTTGTCACACTTCATTATATTTCACAAACCATTAGCATCGAAAAATGTTTGCTGCTTATGCCTTTGTCTTCGCCACAGAAACATCCCAAATCCAACAGTGAGCAAACAGATGCACCCAAAGCTTGAACCAAAGGCAAGGGCGAGTTTGTGACTCTTAGGTCGCTCCTGAGGCTGTTCAGCTTCAAAAAATAGAGGCCAAGGTCAGAAACTTTGTAATATGTAGATATACTGAATGATTGACATATAAAAGTCACTGCACTGAACCTCAATAGGAATGAAAAAAACAATTTTAGACTACCCAATAGTATCATCAGGAATTGGAATAAAAATGTGTAATTCTAGAGAATGAAAGTTTTCAGAAGTATACTTTGTGAACTATTCAAGGTCATGGACATTGGCATCAGAGTCATTCCATTGCAGTTCTGCTCAGACCCTTTTGCGCATATGAGAGGGTTTCCAATAATACTGCAATAACAGATGAAAACAGAGAGCAGAGAAATGTTCAACATTCCAACTTTCTTCTCTGAAAGAGGGAGAGAGAAAATGCAATTAAATGTGAGATTAGCTTACTTGAATCTCTTAGAAGTAAACCTTGGTACAGGACCACTCAAGTTATTGTAAGACAAGTCCCTGAATTGAGCAACACAAAGAATTAGAAAATCCTTAATTCAAATTCCAACAGAAAACAAAGCGAACGGGATGTGGATTGCTGATCCAACAAGTTGGAGAGATTTACAGAAGAGTGAGCTGGGTCATGTTGGTCAATGACATTGGAATCTCTCCAGAGAGACTGTTATTGTTGAGCCTCCTAAAGCCATCAGACCAAAATAAGACTCATCTGAATTCAATTTGCAATTCTTATTAAATGTTAACATAGTCACAAACTCGAGTACTTACATGTATTGGAGGCTTTTCAAATGACCCAGTGAAGAAGGAATTTCACCAGTGAAGAGGTTATTAGAAAGATCAAGAGTGTGAAGCTTGGAGAGCCTCCCAAACTCTGCTGGAATTGGTCCAGTTATCTTGTTGTTCTGTAAAAGCCTACCAAAACACCACATCCATTAAGACCAGTAAAAGGAAAAGAGAATTTCAATCTAAAAATTCCAATTATCATATGTGTAACTTACACAATCTGCAGATTTGTTAAGTTGCCAATACTTGGGGAAAGGGTACCAGATAAGTTCTGGCTAGGAATCCCCCTGCAACAAGATCAAATGCCAACAAGTTCAAACACACAATCCTTACATTAATTGATATTGGTGGATGTTTCATAGTTCTGAAGTGTATAGAAATTAAGATGAATCTTCTTGGAAGTGAGACTTACAGGCCAATGACAAGACTTTCAGCAGAACAAGTGACCATAGTCCAGCTACATGGATCAACAGAGTCCCCATCCCAATTATCAAGAACACCATGAGGATCCTCCAGAGAAGCTTTTATACCCATTAAAGCTTGCACTGAAATATAAACACCCAGATGAAGAAACTCCATTCTTTTTACTTCTAGGAACTAAAAAGCACAAAGAAATTAGATTTACCTTCAAAGTTTACACCTTTGGGAGAGAGCAAACAAATTGCAGAGCTCCAGAAGTAGAAAAATGTCACAAACCAGAATGCAACCTTCCTTTCTCTTCCCATTTCCATCGAGTAACAATTTAAAAGAACCAAACACAAGGGGCTAAAACCTGCTTAATCAGGGTAATGAAGCTAGTTTGAAGACCAGCCCTCAAATGGTTTTCTTTTCCCTACTGTGATAACCTCTATTTTTCAGAAACCACCTCCAGCTTTTCATTCCAGAAATCCATTTTCATAGTAATCTTCTGTCAGACCTAAGAAAAGCACTCAGACCTTGTGTATGTATGTAGTGTAAAAGAGAACTAGCATGCCTGTCGCTGGGTCAGGATTTTGTAAAGAAAAGAATATATAATTGGCCTAATCTTGTGGAAAGAAAACTAAAGAAATCTGGGTAAATTCAAAAGGAGGGAAATGGAAATGCAGTTAATGTGAGTATCATGGAGGGTAAATCAAATTTCCTATTACAGTTTTACAATATATCACTATCTCAATCACGCATTTTTTAGACTCGTAGTTCCAACACAAATTCCGATTGTTAAACAATCAATCACAAATCACAGAGTTTCGGATACACGAAAACTTTCTTAAGAGAGGCTAATTTAAAGATTCAACGAACAATAACCTCTGAAGTATTTTTCATCCAAATTAATAGGATAGGTTGATTTTTTTCAATACTTCCTCCCAGAACTTAAATTTAGACCAATCTATTAAGACAAAGACCAAAGCATAACACAATGCCCACATATAATGAAAACCCAATTAACCCCCACATATAATGAAAATCCAATTAATTTCAAGGGATAGCTCAAGTGGTAATATGGATGAGTTGTAAATCTAGACGTCCGAGTTCGAATCTTGGTAATCTCTTGGAGTAAACTGGTTCGGACACCTCTGACTATTAAACCGAAAAAAAAAAAACACCAATTCATGAGTGACTGACTAGTCATATTATAACCTAGAGAATAGTATTGTAATCTTGCTGTTGTCCCTTTGTGAGTATTATTTGCATTATTCAAGCTTAGAACAAGATTGGCACATTAGGTGAATCACACACTATCTTTATATATGAATAAACTAAGGGAGAGAAGGTGTGGGTTGGTTTTGCTTGGGACAGGGGAATCCAACATTCTCTGAGTTCAGCCATTCATTAAAGTCTCAAAGTTAAACTCTTTTCAAGAAACAAGCATTTGGGTATCTCAAGGGTTAGGGCTCGAGATTGATGATGGGTATGGTCACCCACCACCCTCCTACCACTATAGACCATGACCATTATGAGAGAATCTTTGTTGGCTGATATATTATTTGATGCATATTTTTCAATAGTTTTTGGTGATGAGAATTGGATGTGCTTTATTGATTCTATAAACCACTCTCAGCTAACATTCACACGCTTCTCTACCTTCAGCAGACAGTCATTCCCAAAGATAGAAACAAAAGAGCAACGCTTTAAAAAAGCAAAAGCTGCCATGCTCCCCTTTTCTCTCTCTCTCTCTCTCTCCCTCTCCCTCTCCGGTAAATATATTGATAAATTCAACTTATCTCAAGAACAAATCTTAATCAACCAAGAGTAATTCAAGTGATAACAACAATGAGTTATAAAAGTAGACGTCTTGAGTTTGAGTTTTGATAATTCTTTAGGTCGCACAAATTCCTCATTAATACTTTAGTTTCGGCGTGGATGACTTACTTTTGATTGGATCAGAGAGGAGATTAGTCGAGGTACATGTAACCTGCGTAAACACCCCTGACTATTGAACCAAAAACAAAAAAAAAACAAAAATTTTAATCCCAACTATTTAGAATGGACTAGATGAATCTTATTCCTTAATTGTCTTTTACACATATATTATTTGGGTTCATGTTTATTGGATTTGAGAAAAATTTACGTTGATTATCAGTTACGTATAGGGGTGTCAAATGTGTCGGGTTGGGTCGGTTTCGTGTCGTGTCACTTTCGATCGTGTTATTTTCGTGTCGTGTCATTTCGGTACGTGTCGGGTTCGTGTCAATATTCGTGTTAATAAAAAATTATTTAATTTGACAACAACTAATATAATATTATTTAAAAAACTATACAAAATTATAAAAAAATTATAAAATTCTTATTTAAGAATATAATATTCGTTAAATAATTATTTTCTATCTACAGTACCCATTAATCGTGTTATTCGTGTCGAACCTTAATTTGACCCATTTATTATCGTGTCAACTAATCGTGTTTTTTTCGAGTTCGTGTCGGGTTCGGTTCGAGTCGGGTTCGTGTTTCGGGTAAAAAATTGACACCCCTAGTTACGTAACATGATTCGCCCCCTTTATTCGGATTTAGTACTGATCATAGATATTGGGATCATAGATACCCCTACGTCCCACGAATGGGGTCATGCGACCCAAAATGGGATGGATTTGTGATTCAAATCACTTAAATTCTCGATCACAAATTGTAACTGAAACCTTAAAATAAATATTAGTTAACTATGTATAGACGAATATATAATTATATATATTGAGAAAGCGATCCTCTAGGAATCAGATCGCGACTCAAAACAATTTACCAATTAAGCCTACCCCTATAACATTGCGTATCATAAGATATATTGTACTGCATACCCGTACTTATTCCATGCACCAAAGCGACTCACGACCCAAGTATCATTGGTACCGACTATATAATATATAGTCACTAGAGTTTATATCTATCAAACATTACAACTAGCAAGTTAAATTCTCAATTTATAAAATCACAAAAACGCTCAAATTTGATTCAATTTTTATCTTCTTTTTTGCAATGGTACAAAATTTATCCCAATTGTTTTTTTTTGCTCAAAACATCATCTTATCTATACGGCTCTCAATGTCAAACAACTCTACCAATACAATCCTCAATGTCAGACATGCAGCCTCACTAATCTACACCTACTTCTCTCTTCTCTCTCCCCTCTCCCTACCCATATCTTATTTTATCTCTTTTTACTTTAATTTTAATTTTAAAGAAAAAAAATATTATTTAAAATACAAATATTGCATAATTAATGTTCGATATTTAGTATTACATAGTGTTTTCATGTACGGGGTTATTATTAATATACCCTACCCAAAAGAAAATCATGATAATGTTGGTTGGATATAAATGCATTCCAAGTGGATGATAAAAGCTCTCAAAAACACAATTACATGAGGGCAAAGATGTCATATTTTTCACCATTTATCACTAAACAATGTATGCACATCGATACATATAAGGACATCCAGGGTGTATTGTATCAACTTACGTTGCATTCTATAGTAGTCTGTACTGAAATATGTATGCTTGTGGTTGTACGCATTGCTTTGGAACAACTGGACCGCAGCAGATGATCATGTCTGACTGGTCAAATGCCCAGGAGACAAGAACATCAGCATTTGTAAACTTGCAACAAAAGGACCCCCTAGCTATCTCTGTTCATTTTTTGTTGTGTTATTGATGTTTTGTATTTCGTTTCGATTTGTATTTGATTGTTGCATGAAATTTGTGATTCAAGTATTAGTCGATAATTATTGGACTCGGTAGTTTTTGTTTCAATGCTATTCACTTTTCACATAAAATTATGAGTGTCAAGCGACTTAGCTGAATTGTTCGAGAGGTTTTAAGTCAATTAGAGTTGTCCGAGTCATCGTTATTGGATCAACCGATACCATCATGTGATGTCACATATCTCCTACCAAACTCTTCCCAGTGATTACCATCAAATTAGCCAATATGGTTATGCTACGTTGCAATAAATGGTATTTTTTTTTCTCATGTTCAACTTCATATATGACAATAATTAGTAACGTTAGAACTAATCGTGTTCTCAACAGGCACCACATGATACTGTTACGTAATGTATATTACCCATAAAATATTGTACATTCTCAATTAATTGATATCTCTTTGTAAAGTTGTTAGATATTTGTGGGTTTGACAAGCAAGTGTTGTGACAATTTCTCATTGAATATATGCATTACTCGACACTGTCAATGTCTTATAAACACGGAATATTTTCTCGTGCACCCTAATGTAGGGTGCATAAGTGGGTTGAAAGAAGAATGACCATAGTCATAATCCCAAAGGCCAAGAACCATGGACTAAAAAAATTAATCAAGCCGAACTTTACTTCCATCTAAACAAAATATGTAGATCATGTGATTAGGATTGATAGAACCCAGTGCAACCTTAATGGCCAATCACATAGTAAGCAAAACAAATAGGAATTGACAAAACAAAAGAAAGGAACAGAACTGAAGTGCTTTAGTATTGCAAAACGACAAAAAAATGTCCAGTGATAAATTGCTGGTATATGAGGACTGTTTGGAATAATTGTTCCTTTATTCATCACCCCCAAAAAAACATTCTCAACCCAACGTAATTTAAACGGTAATAAGAACGAGTTGTAAATTAGACGTCTTGAATTTAAATTTTGATAACTTATTAGTGTCAGATCATGAGATAATTATTGCTCATGAATACCCTAGTCTTGACATAGATGATCTGTCTTTGATCAGACTGAAGAGAAAATTAGTCGAATCGCGCGTAAATTGATTCGAATACCCTGATCGTTGAACTAAAAAAGAAAAGGAAAAGGCATTCCCCTGGAACCATTAAACATCATCTTGAATATACTGAATCTAATACATGGTAACCCACATAGGTGGGCTCAGTTATCAAATAAGGTGAGGGAAAAAATTCACATATATTAAACTCAAGTCCCCGCACAGTCCTTAGGATGGTCCAGTGATTGAGTCTGTCATTTGCTAATCCAAAGGTCTCACATTCAATTCTTTCCCACACCTCTTAAGGACTAGCCACCATTGATGCTCTAAACTAGTTCAAGTTACGGTGGCTAACTGCTGAACTCAAGAGAGTAGTCGGTGTAAGTCTGGACACTCTGTAGTTAAAAAAAAAAAAATCCCGGTACAAAAGTTTACTTGATGCACATGATTTATAAATATAAATATTACATGCTTACCAAGTTTATGATATAACCACAGATGTAAAAAAAAATACATGATTAGAACCACCACCTTTATGAAAGAATCTAACACATTGGTTCACTCTTTAACCTGTTGTTCACTTGTTTGTCCTTTTCCTTTGAAAAGCCCAAGACAAAAGGGACACATCCCAGTGCTTCATAGAAATAAGACAGCCAGAGAGATCAGGACAATGTACAATAAATTTTTTGATTTGATGTATGGCCATATAGGATATAGTATCATTAAGATGGATATGAAGGAAAAAAAATCATAAATAATTAGATTATATATAGTATCATTTGAGATTTTTAATCATGTTCACATATTATTAGGTGAATGTATAACAAATTCTGACTCTGCAAACAAACATATAGCAAAATATGTGGGAGAGAGAGAGAGGACAACATAGAGAGAGAGAGAGAGAGAGGACAACATACCATAAAGCTAATAGATAAATCACCAAGAATAAGACTATGGTATCAAATGCAGTATCATACTAAAATTTGTCACTAAATAACTGTTAATTACAACTCAATTGACGTTAAATTACTACTTAAAATGTTCAGGTACAACTTAATTGAGTCAAATTAAAACTTAAAACAATTTTAGATTTGTCTTTAGTATTTCTATTTTATTGTAATCTCACCAAATTGAGCCGTATACTCGTGTTTTGCAAATTATTTTCAATACAATATCAAAAAAATACATCAAATAGAGAACCAAATGAGTAGGAAACAAGGATTATTAAGCTTGTTGATGAGGTTTGAATGAAAGAAGAGCCACAATTCCACTTCATGCTCCTCACTTTATGCTTGGTGCACATCCACATGTTACTTGCTTTGGCCTTTGCTCAAAAAGAATCCCACATGATAGAGCATAAGAACCAAGTTTGGACCTCATGGACCCCCTTCTTGTCTCTATCTGTCTCAAACCCACTATTGAAATCCCTTTACCTTTTCTACTCCGGTTTTTGCAATACTCACAATGGATTCAAATATCCTACTGTAATATAGGAGAAAATATCGGACATAACAGTGACATTACGTCATTATTGGCACGTTGTGTCACTATTTAATAATAAACTTACAAATGAGTAAAGTGAGTCCTACTCGGATGGTTATTAAATGACATGACAGAGTAATTACTATAATATGTGGGATCTACCTGTCCATATATTATCTTATTATTGGACGATTACACCATGTCACCATGATGACATAGTGTAACGGTTACACCCAAGAGCTATCTATTCAACTCAATTTAACCTTTAGTGATTCAATAGTTGAGTTTGACCTTTAGTAATTCAGAGGTCCCAGATTCAATTCCTTCCCATATATCTTAAGAGTTAGTCACATTTTGTTCTTCAAGGACATGTTCTAATCCAGTTTAAGTCACGGTGACAGTTACTGAATTCGAGAAACTAGTTGGTGCAAGCCTGAAAACCTTGTAGTAAAACAAAAAAACCTCAATTTAACAAAATATTGTCCCAGTACTTCTTAAAGTCGCTTACATGAATTCTATTTCGTCATTGTGCTCTATGACATATCATACTTTCTCTTAAACCATAAGTTGTTTTATTTTTATCTATTATTTTATTTAAAGTGGTTGTGTTTGTGTTATGTAAAACTTTCTTATTGTTCAATTGCTGGTGATAGTATAAATTTTTTTTTTTGGAACATGCATTTAAAGTGTTAGTGTTATTAGTAACAATAAAAATGTTGTGGAGAAGTGGAAGTGCTTTTCGAAGGAAATTGCTTCTTTTTGTGGGCCCCTAAGCGGACCGCTTTCGGCTCTCTTTTATGGTTTGATCTGGTAGTGTCTCCTCTCCCTTCAAACAAAAGTAAAGATTAAAGCCCATTGATTTGTGCTTTTTATCTTTTTTCTTTGGAAAAAGTAATGACCTTTTCCTTTCTTATAATTTTCTGTTATTCCTCATAAACTTTCTAAACAGACCTAAATTACTTTTAAAAATAATAAAAAAATATATGATAAATTACAATTTAAAACACTATATTACACTTAATAAATTTCAATAACGAAACAGAGTTCAAGTAGTCAATGACAAATAATTGTGCCAAATAGTTGAATTGAAATTGGTAAACTTTAGCACCAAGAAAAACATTCTCCTCGTTATTGGCAAAAGTGAAAGTGTAATACAAAATGATCACGAGCTGAGAGACAAGCATAATGACAGCATGCATGCATAGAGAAAGCTTGTTTCCGGGGACAAGGGGTCCTATCATGTTCGCTTACTGATGGATGATGTTTGGGTAATAAAAAAAAAAAATCGATAAGTCAAATTATAATTTTTAAAAATAAAATTACTTTGAGATAATTTAATGATCGTTCATGAATATTTCTATTCAATAATAATTTTATTTTTAAAAGATATAACTCGACCTTAAAAAATAATAATTTTATATTTAGATGTGTTTATTTTAAGTATTAGCAAAGAGGGATTGGAAAAAAAAAATGTGGAGCCCACTTTATCCTTCTTATACTCATGTTTGGATACACATTTTGAACCCGATATTATCACCTAAAAATAATATCGGTCCGGATGAATAATATATTTAATATTACATACAACCTCTTAAATAAACCCATTTTTTTGGTGGGTTTAAATAGTCCAATTGAGATGTATTTGACCAAAATATATTTTTATCCTCAAATATATCTAAAATATAAATATCACTATTTATCTTGAGGGTTTTTTTTTAGTAATTTAGTATTTATACCATCATTCAATACTTCATCCAAACAAAACATTAGATGAAATAAATGTAAGGTCCACTACTTCTTAATACTTAAACTAAATATAAAATAAAGAGGCATTATCACTATAATTAATCCAAGCGCCGAATAGATAAGTAAGGGATGAACAAGATTATTTAATCCAGTATTTTCTAATGCTTAAACTAAATTTTTTCAATTGTACCGTCTACCTCAAAAAAATTATAGATTAACCTTAAAAGAGTAATGATGTTTAACATTCTGAAAGAACCAAAGATCCATTACTTACTTGCTGTCCATACTCTTTAGGCACAATAAGTTTTATCCCATCACCCTCACTAAGCATCATGGTATCCTGAATGCAGGAGGGAAATTTTCGTAACTCAAACTCCAAATGTCCAGATCAAAATGGAATAATTTTATCCATCCATCAACAACCCTTCCCATTTGCCACTTAAAGGGAGAAGTAAAACTATCAGTGAAATAAGACATAATTCTTCAGTTACTGTATTATTAGTAAAATTATACTGACACTAACTTCTTTTTCTTTTTTTCTTTTTTTTTTGCTACAGAATGTCCAAACTTGTGCTGACTATTCCCTCGAGCTTGGATACTGGCCACCGTAACTCCAACGAGTTTAGAATATGTCCTTGATGAACAAGTGTGTCTGACCCTAGAAAGTATGATAAGTGTTGAACTAGAGACTTCTGGATTACTCGAAGCCAAGATCAGCCACTAAACTAAGGGTTATGAACTGACACCAACTAATAATCAGACTTGGGATCAGATATTTGTGGCTGAGAAAAGGCCTGGAAAAACTGCAATGCCTTCTTTGGTCCCCACTCTGCATTCAAATACTGCTTTAACAGAGAGATGCAGTGAGCGCCCCCGAAGTAACAGCTACTAATCATCGCAAGTTGATGGCATTTTGTCATATCGGCCGTATGAGCATAAGCTGGCCTTTGTTTCTAGGCTACATTCGGAAAAACATCACAGGGATGAAAGGTGTCAAATAGAAGGATCCAAGCCAAACACTGAGACATCTGAAAGAAATTTAATGTATGAATAAGACATGTAAGAGGGTAACAACAAACCTCCCCATTGTTGGGTAACACTCCTTGCGTTTTGCTCCTTGACGGGTCTAATTCAGTCTTCGATGCCACCAGCTAGCATGGTACACCCAGAGACCACCCTCCCACACCCCCTAAAAAGCTGCTGCTCCCAAGCAGATTCGGATAAACACCGAGGCGATCGTGACAATGGGTCCATAACAAAAATTGAACGGAAGAGTGATTGATATGTCATTTTCGATATAGATCATCAGCAGGAAACACCAAATATATATACTGAATTGCATCACCTATGCAAAATAATAATGTCAAGAATTCAATACCAGCTGGAAATACATATTATTGGACAAACATCAAATTAAAATTTGAATTCTCCGCCAAATATCATGCAATTGATATCACTGTGCTTAGGAGCATAAGTATAGAAGATTTACATGCCCAATCAGGGATTGGGTAAAAAACTTTCATGGATTAGCAAACTACATGGAAAACATGTCTCAAAGGTGGAAAACAAAAAAACTTCCAGACAGAACTACAGCAGCAACAAAGTTCTTCCTTGTTTTCTTCTTCCTGCAATTGAATTTTAGCATGCATCAATCACATCAATATTCTGGTTTAGGAAAGCACAGACGAGGCTACATGCGTTTGTCTAGTACTCAATTGGCTTAAATGGGTCTTTGGTTCACCATAAAGATATCAAAGCTTAATTTAGTTCAGTTTTAAAGGCATCAAAAATACTGGTTGAATTTATAAGTAACAACATACTGGTCCAGATCAATGGAGAACATACCTTAAGTCCACATAAATTGTGTGCAACTGCATTCTCAATACCTGTAGTCTAATCACCTTTCAAATCCTTGAGAAACCTACTCCACGAAATTGCATGCAAATTCTGAAGCAACATTACTCTCAGCTTCTCTGAATAGCTCTCCAACCCTTCCTCCCACTAATATAATCTGGGTTTGTTTTACAAAGAAGAAAAGTTACAGCTTGTTTTGCATTCAAGCTCATCCTCTTGCTTTTAGACAATAAAACGAGATTTTGATGAGCTATGACACCCTCCTGCAGATAATAACGACTCGCAAGGTTATACCACTACTCTTACACAAAATCCAAACTTAGAATCCAAACAAAAATTCTTGACTTTTAGAAAATGGTGGTCAGTATGACAATCTGAAGCTTTGGGCTTAAGTGCATGTTCAGTTGAAAGGGTAATATTCTAGGACTTTACTTTTTGAAATAAAACATGTTGAAAACTAGTTGTGAGAAAGACTAAAGGAATTGGGGAAAAAAAAAGAAGAAGATTTTTAAGTCCAAAATGGTTTGCATTTGAAAGGGCAACTGCAATGTGGAGTCATTACCAGCAGCGAAGAGAATGCAGCACACACATCTTTGGGAGCAAAGTTAAAAGTTCGGAAGAAACTGAGTTTGGTTGTCAATTCATGCTACCAACATGCTTATTTCAAACTTCAGATAGAATAGCATATACAAACCCAATAAATTCAGTTATTCAATCCTATCAAAGTCCACTATTTAACCAACTGCAACACTATGCTGTGAATGCTTGCAGGAAAATAGCCCAGAGTAACTCAAATAAAATCCACTATCTCTGGATTTTATTTGTAGAAGATTAAAATGCATTATGCACTATGAATCGAAAAAATTGACAGAGGGAAGAGTGAAAATATTTCAGTATTTTCAAAGAAATGGCCTACATTTTATCACCATAAAATAAACTAAAAGATACACCTCCTGTCAATCTAAGGAGTCAAAACCGAAATGGCAGCAGCTTTGTGAGAAGACTTCATGGAATAAAAGAGATTCAAAACATCAGCATGGTTACGGATGAATCTCGGGCATCTTAATAGGAAATCTTGTGCTTCATTATGCCTTCCAGCCTTAAAATATGCTTCAAATGCACGAAGAAACACTGATGTAGCTGGGAAACTCTTGACAGTCATAGTTTTCAAAAACATATCAGTATCATCAGTAGTTCCAGTCTTTGAAATGTACTCGATGAACGGATCTAAGAAAGGAGGATACCCTTGACTTTTCATCAAACCTAGAAGATTTAAAGCTACTTTAAACCTCCCCTGAACAAGAAGCTTGCTCAGCAATAGTTTGTATGTACTATGCCGAGGTTTCAACTCTTTCTCATTGACCACATCAGAAAGAAGCTTGCACGCATCCATTGCCCGGTTCTTACGACAATATGCATTAACCAACAATTCTAAAACATACCCAGCATAAGAAGCTCCCTCTTTATCAACCATCTTATGGAAACAATCAGAAGCTTCGTCGAGATCACCAGCTATACAGTGTCCTTCAATTAAAGATGCCCACGTTTTGTAATGCAGGCTATGCCCAGACGCTTCCATATTATTCATAAACTCGCTCGCTTCACCCTTTTTCCCCCGACTACTAAGCTGAAAGGCAATTTTCCCCTTCATTGGATCACATGCTGAGAGGCCACCTTCCTCCAGTGCTTTCAATATCTTATTGCATTCCCCAATTCTTCCAACACTGGTTAAAGACTTGAGAACAGTGTCAAGGGTTGAATTCGTCAACACATTCCCATTATCCTTAAATACCCTCACAACTCTCATAAACAAATCCATATGTAGTTCCTTACTGGCCACTATTTTCCTCAAAAGATAAGTGCAATCCTGAACCGAAGGTTTATTCTCACCGGTCATTGCAAACTCATACAAATCCACAGCATCCTTTACCATTTTCCTCTTAACAAATTGTCCCAAAACCTTAATGTATGTCCCCTTCTCCATTTCATACCCACCACCCCTCATTTCATTGATCACCCTCCAAAACCTCTCAACACAATCTTCCTTAGCCAACACCAATGCCAGAGCATTATAAGTCCGCTCATCATGCTTAAACAAGCCACTTTCCTCAATCCACCTGTAGAATATCAATGCCTTATTCGGTTCACTTCCAATATTTTCCAATATCAATGCAACCATATCACTCGAGAACACAACTTTCAATTCTTTTAACCGCTTTTCAACATTATCCCCCCACACTTCTTGTCGAATAACCATACAAACCCTAGAACAAACCTTTTCAATTGAATTATCCACCGACCCTGATGAATATAATTCTTTCAACTTCTCTAAGTCACTACCCATTCTTTCCTTTCCGAATTTCTCTGAAACCCAACTAAATGTACCCTTTGACACTCCGTACCCTTTCTTTTTCATAATTCCAACCATATCCCAGAACTCCTTAACAAACCCATTCACACCCAATATACCCAACATCAAATTATACGACTTTGAGCTCAATCTCTCATTTTCTCTCTCTGAAACCCAATCACAAAAGCTCTTAGCAACCTCGGGGGCTGTATTAAGATCCTGCAAAACCTTTAGCACCAATTCATGGCTAATAACGACATTGTTGGACTCTAATTCGAGCTTAATCTCATCAGTAGTTTCATATCCTTTAGAGAAAATATCAGTTACTATCACTACCTGATCAGCGTTTTTGTGTTCAACGGCAAGTTCAGAGGATGAGAAATAGCGGAAGCTGGGGCTTGGAAGGTTTTGAATTTGGGAAATGAAGGGTGATAGGGGCACGTGAGGTGCAAGTGAGTGGAGGAGTGAGGAAGAGAAGAAGCGAAGAGAGTTTACCTGGAAGTCAGAGTCAGAAAACTGAGACAAGTGCCTGGAAATGTGAGGTTGAGCTCGAGAGTGGCGGCGGAGAAGAAGCAAACGCCATTGATTTCTCATTTTCTGCGAGGTTTAGGGTTTCGGAAACGGAGGAGGAGGATGCTTATCGGTTGTGGCTTAGCTCAGATGGAAAAGAAGATTTGGGCTTTGGGCTTTGGTTTGGGGTCCGAGGAAACCATGAAAATGGTGGTTGCATGAGGGTTCGAAACTCGGACTACACCATGGCCATGGGCTTGGTACTTTCGGTGCTGCCCTACTTCAAACATTTTTTTTTGGATCAAATATAGGAGAGGGATGATGAAGTTCGAATCACGACCTTAAAGTTCAATAGTAAGAGCGGTGACCATTAGACCAACTGTTAACCTCTGCTTCAAACATTCAAGTAGTATATGATGGGATCTAAATCAATTTCAATATTAATTCTTCCTAATTTGATCAATGCTATCGGCAATCCAATGGAATTTTATTATATCATAGGGGGATTGAGAGCGATTTGACATTGTGAAGTACCGTGTCGAATCTAGATAGCGTTACTTAAAAATGCAAATGAATCGAATTGAGTCAAGCACTAGATTATTTGAGCTTGCTTTGTTCATTTGCAAAGAAGACTCGGGTTCAACTTAGGATCGTAATAAGGTTCAAAAATCTTATTCAAGTATAGCTTGCTAATTTTTTCTTGAACTCAAGTTTGTCTCGACTCGGCTCAATTCTCATGATTGGTCGAAAATAAATCATTGGTCTGATCAGGAATCAAGAGTAAAATGGCTGCTTAACTTGTCCTTTTCCAACCGTTGGAAAACCTTTGGATGCTTCAATACAGGGAGAAAGATTAAGACCCATAGCACATGTTTGGTTCGGATATAATATAGATTGAGATTTAGCAATTAATTCTATTTTAATTTATAGTGGTGGTAATCATGGATCAACTATTTTATCCTCTCACTATTATATCATATTTGGTTCAAAGTTAGTATAACGTGTGAATCCATTATTTTAATACCAATATCATGTTTGGATGAGTGTATTAGTGTATGGTATTAAGTTAAGAAAGATAAAAGTACCTTACATCAAGGTATACGACTCTTTAGTATGTAAGGATACTCTTGTTATTTTGTATATTAATACCAATCATAGCTCATTTAATACAATCTATTTTATAGTACTAATTTATACCAAGTATGAAGTATTAGATGACACTTTAGAATCATGTCTTTACTAAAATATTTTGTATACTAAACTTTATAACTTAATTCAAACGTAGTATTAAATGATTATTGGAGAAATTTAGTTCAGTCTAATCCTTTAATACCTCACACAAATGTGTCTGCAGTGTATTAAAGAATTTAGTAAACTACACTTAGACTGTATAGTTCAAAACGATGTAATTTCATTTTGATGTGATTTCATTGTTAGTATCTCGAGCTCACAAGTTCATTCACATTATAAAATTCTTGTTGACCAAGGCTCTATTTGATGACGTAAACATAGGGTCTCTATAGTCGGGTCGAGAAGGTTGGATGTATTTGTAATATTTATTTTTTTAGTATTACGGTTATGAATATCCGAACTAACTTACATGCACTACAATTAATTCCTTATTCGACCTGGTTGAAGACAGGCCTCAACTCCATAACATTCAATTCAATTGAAATTTCACTGCTTTTATTCATTTTTGAGTGCACTGTCCAAGTTTTAATGAAAGTCCTGTGGTTATGTTGTACTACTACGTTAAGCTGCATGCCAAAATTTCTACTGTTTTAATTGGTTATAACACTTCTACTGTTTAGGAAAACGTGTTCCTAAACAATAGAAGTGTTATTGATTAAAACAATATCGTTTTGCTATTGATCAAAAGAAGTGATGAGATCATTGAGCGATGTTCACCTAGGTAACAGCAAAAGAGCCGAACCTCACATGGGTCAATTAGCCACTAAATTGATTACTACCAAAACGGCCACAAACTAGTATGAAGAAAAGAGCACAAAAATTTCTCAAAACACAATCTCATGCCTTTATTTCATTAAGATGAAGGTTCTCATCAAAGAACACTCTTCCTTTCTTCAGACTTAGGACAAGCCAACAACAAACTAGCTAGAAGCAACCGGAAAACGGCTACTATCTAAACGAAAACTGGGAATTAATCAAAAACACCAAAGAGAATTGCATAAAATGGCTGAGAAAGGAGGGGAGTGATGTTTTTCAGGTTCATTTGTTCATCCCAGTTGCATTCTTAACAGCATCAGCTGCCCCTTGTACCTGAGCCTTCATCTGCTGACCAGTCTACACACAATATCACAAGTAATTAAACACCACATCATGAATTTGAAGTGTTAATATGAGGTTTATGCAAGATATAGAATTGTATAAGTTTATGATCTCGAACAAGTATAGCTAGCATTCGAGAAATCTCAGCTGGTTGATGACTAACTCCGTCGCTAGAAAGTTGCTAATTAAAGAGGGAATGTGACCTAAACTTAAAGGGGGTATTTTATAATTAACCCAAAAAAAAAAAAATAATGAACCTCCTGCATTGATTCCTTGGCAGATTGGGCTGCATTGCCTGCCTTGTCCATCATCTGGCTGCCCTTTTGCTGAAACAAAAAAATAAAACACATTTCTATCAATATATCTATATCAGAATGCATATTACAAAATAAAATCATGGTAAAGCCACAACTATGTATAAGGAACCAATTTATAAGATCTTAAGTGACCGTAATCACTCAAAATCACGTGCATCCATTAAACTTGGAATTTTATACCGTCGAAGAAAGTCGAATTTGGGATGTGTGAGTTTATGCCTCAGCATTGTTCGACCATCGAAACTCAAAACCAACTGTGGGGGGTTATGACATGCATTTTAAAGGCATATGAACTGAGAGAAGATAAAAGAAAAGTATTCTCACTTGGGCTTCGCCCTTGACCTGACCAGCTTGGTAACTCATGTTCTGATTCTGGTCCATCTCTCGGTTTCTTTCTATGTAAAAACACTGAACAAACACACTAGCTAGGCAACTGTTTTTTTAGGAACTTTCTGGAATTGGATGAGTTCTCGTAGCTGCCAAAACCCTTATTTTATAGTGTTTGAAACCCACTGGATGATTGACATGTGTAATGCTGGCTAGAAAGAAAAACTTGACAAGTGTCACCACTTGATCAAGTTGGGAGGATATTCTTCGCCGTTTGACTAGGAAGTTGTTGAGAAAATCCATCGTTCGATCACATGGTGGTTAAGGTTTTTAGGAGTTTCTGACTGAGTCAGATCAATGGAAAGAGGCTCTTGTGTAATTAGGGGTGCAATTCGGGCGGGTTGGACGGGTTAAACAGTCAACCCTAGCCCAACCTTAGGTATATAATCTTCAACCCTAATCCTAACCCTAACTCTACCTCGGGTTGAGGAATTCAACCCGAGCCCAGCCCGAGTTTAATTCGGGCGGGCTCGGGTTGAGGAATTCGGGTTCACTGCAAGAGAGACAGAGAGAGGGGAGAATAATTACAAATTCATAAAACAATCAATATATTTCATTCATAACAGTGCACGATTATTGATCATCTACTTTCACACCAAAAAACTAGTGATCTCAAAGCACAATCCCAGAAAACATAGAAATTAGACCCATAAAAACATTAAACTTAAAACATCACACTATCACCACTAATCAAGCATAACGCATAACAGAGTAGCAAGCAACAAGAAACAGATGACGATGGAGTAAAAATGAAAAAAAAGTGTTAATGCTTTATATATATAATTATTTTTTAATTTGTCGGGTTCGGGTTGAAATCGGGTTGCCGATGCCTCAACCCGAGACCGACCCAAATTGAATTCGGGTTGAAGTTTTTTGACCCAAGCCCAACCAAAGTATTAAAAATCCTAACCCAAACCCTAATTTTTTCGGGTTGGGCTCGGGTTGAAATCGGGTTGCCCAACCCAAGTTGCACCCCTATGTGTAATAGCCCACCTTGATTATATTACACTAGATAACCATGTGTTAGCAAATATAGCTGATCTTGGAGGACTTGTTATGTGACAACAGGCATCAATATGACTTGTTTATGAATTACTTTATTTCTCTTTTCACGAGTAGATTTCGGAAATTAAATAATGACATATATCTATCCGTTAAAGTTTTTGACTTGCTGTGAGTGATCGAAATAATGTATTAAAACAAAATTATGATCCTTGGTTTACGATACTGGACACAATGTTCCAATAAAATTCACAAAAAAAGAAAAGTTATGAAATCAATATGAATAATTAGATAGAGTTAAAACAAAAATTAACCGAAGAAAACTGCTACTAGGACTTGGGAGGAAATTGGCCCATTGGATAGGTAGTGGGCCTTTTTTGTACTGGTTAAGTTCATTGGTTGTCAGTTATCAATCTGTATCATCTTGGGCTATTGACAGTCGGACCAGGTAGGACCAGCCCGCTACCAACCCCTAAGCCCCAAGTGATCTCAGCCTCTAACGATTTCCCAGACCAGGCAGACCCTATAACCCGGTTACTAAACCAGACTGATTAGTGTATTAGACTGTTTGAGCATAAAATGTGACCAAAATCCAATGGAAGGGCCAATTAAAAGGCTATAAAAACCGGGTTTTTGGTCGTGGTTGTCCTAATCGTTTTGCACTTTCCTTTCTCGCTTTTGCTTGCTACATCTCTGTCTATCTGGAGTCCGACGATTCTTAGGGCATGTTTGGTAAGTTTTTTAAGAAGGGTTTAGATTGGCTTGTTCAAACCCTTCCAAATCCAAAGATGGGATTCAAAGATGAGATTTAACATTTAATGCTGTCCATACCCATATTTGGTGTGCGCAAGGATATATGACTATTATGATAATATATTTATATATAAATGACTATTGTACCCCTTAACCAATTTAATCAAAACATGGGTATGAATATATGTGGGGTATAAATGTCATTTGGATGTTAAACTCATTAACCTACATATGAAACCCATGAACTTGAGTTTCATGATCGGGCCATGAACGGACTGAGTTTTCAAACCCTGGACTAAACATGAGTTTAAAAGATTTATTCTCCAACCCACAATCCAAACCCCTCCCAAACCCACGTACTAAATAGTCGCTTTAGTCAAGTCTTAGCGGCTCAGCCCCTTTATCTATCTCTCTCTCTCTCGATCGAAGTGTCGAACGAATCAACAAAGCGACGAACTACGAAGGCAGACAGGAGTGAGGAGGAGTCCACCACCGTCATGGTTCGGTGGTTAGATCAATCAAGCATTAAACTCGCCTAAGACTCGATGCACCGGGTAAATTTTATATGAACCGTTTAAACCGGATGGGTATGTGCAAACCGTCCGGATAAATTAGAAACTTTTTGGCATTGTTTGTTTGCCCTAATCCCATATTCGACCTCGACGACTGAGATCATATCTGATCTCTCACTCAGCCTCTCATCTCGTCTCTCTCTCTGGCCTCTGCAGCTCGTCTCAAGTCTCATTCGTCTCTCTTTCTCTGCGGCTATTCGATTTCGACAGTCTTCAATTGATCTTTCGATCGTCCCTTGCTCCAAGCAAGCATCTCGATCATCTCTGTCTCTGATTGCTGGCTTGAATCGAAGTAGGGGTGAGGGATTTGCCTCCGATCACTTGACACTTTTGATAGGTATCTTAACTATCAACTTTCAATAGTAGAACCCTATTCTATATTCTCTCCAAAAAAAAAAAACCGTAGTTGTGTTGGTGAATTTTCTTACTGATTAGTGGTATTCTTTACACTGATTAGTGATGTTCTTCTAAGTTCTTACTGATTAGTGTTGTTTGATTGCCATATTGTTTATTTGTTTATATGAAATTGGACATTAGCCTTTAACTTCAAGAGCATCTCACTGGGTATTTAACTTCAAGAGCATCTCACTAGGTATTCTTCATGGTTGTTTCTATTTTTTAATTACCATGTTTGGGTGTTTAGGGAAATTAGAGTTTTTGGTTGGATCAACTGACCAGAAAATATGTTGTCATTCATTTCTATTTAGTTGACGAAACACCAGAGCATTTGAAAATGTGGGGCATAAGACTCATGGCTTTTTGCGCTGTGATTTAGGATTTTTCTTGGATAAATAATTGGATTTAGAGTGACTAAGTGTTGTGACAAACTAGCGGTAGTACTCCATGTTATAAACAGACAAAGAGATGTTTGAAACTTTGAATAGAAATAGTAGTAATCCATGCTTGGTTGATCACTAATGACCACCCTATCTCTCCAAACAAAAATGTCTTAAATCACCAAAGATGTTTGATCGATCAGTTGAATAGAATATAAAAATGGCTGCATTCCTTTACTGTTAATCTTCATGTTTGTATTAACAATGATAAAGAGTTGTGAAACCACATTGCATTAATCAGTCTCTTGTTGAATCTTGAATTCATTTAATAGATCAGAATGTCTTCCTCTGGAAATTGAATACATTTAATAAAGGTATTTTTCTCTACTTAGCTTTCCAAATTGTCTTAGAAATTGGATGCATTGGATACATATTTGATATTTTTTGGGTTTTTTTTTATCTAATATACATTAAACATGTTATTTTCATAATTATTGTATTTTTTTAGCATATTTATGATCATTAATAGTTATTTTTTATTATTTTATTAAATAACCGGTCCAGCCGGTTGAACCAGTGACCCGCTCTCTTTCTCGGGATGACCGGGCCGGGTTTTAAAACTATGGTTGAATTAGTGACCCATTGACCTAGTCCCTTTTTCGGATTGATGTCCGGGCCAGTTTTTAAAAATATTATTCTAAGGTTTTACGGCTCACATCTGCAGAGTTAGCAAAGAAGTCTTAGTAGAGTGAGAGAGATGGCAACAGAGGACTCGTGGAAGAAGCTGAAGAGAGCAACTGTTGATAGATTATCGAAACCACTTGGATTGAAGACAGAGAAGAACAAGAACAAGGAGGAAAAAAGTAAGATGAGAAATTCAAAGCTTGTTGGAAGCGGTATCGTTTCTTCAATGCCCTTTTCTCTTTAACCCTTTCTTATTCTTCGAGTTGTCTTTTGTGGGTTTGATCATGAATTTGTGTTCTCTTACTTCTCAATCAAACCTCTCTTCAAATATTTGGTATATAAAAGATACAAGTGAGTGGGGGCAAGGGTTTGTGGTAGAATTCTAGGGTTTTGGATGAACAGTTCTGGCCATATCCATGTCCCTATTTATGATGTTTTGCAACTGTGAAGATGGATTTTATGTTGTATACATGGATAATAGATAGATTTATATGCTACAAAAATTCTGAGTTGGGAGCAGTCATTATTTCTTCTCTTGCACAATTTAGCATACTTTACCTATTGTTTTTTTTCATTTGTTATTGTTATTTAAAATGTGTAGTGTTTTGAATGCATTATAAGGATCCTAGAACTAGGGATCCTTTTATAGCTAGTCCAATCCAATAACATTGGGTGGTATTGACATAGTTTATTTACAAACAATGTTCTCTTACACATTGTAAAATACCATCAGAGTCAAAGTAGCTGGATTCAGCCATGGGTAATGGTGGTATCAGACTGAATATTATTGTCATTCCTTATTAATCAAAACTACATGACCTCCATCATTCTTTTTAAGCATACTCATTTCCAACTGTCTGGGATTTTATTAACAAGGAATGCTAATACTTACCCTTTTGTTGTTTAAAGAGGAAAGTTTGAATAGTTTTAAGGAAAGAAAGAAAAAAAACAAATCTTCACGGCAGAAAAGAAGCAGGAATGAAGGTGACAAAGTTGATAGTGAAGAAGTTCACCACTTCCATATGAAAGGTGCATTTATTGTCAATGTGTATGTTTTGTTTATGGAATTCATTCTTGTGTTTATGTTCTCATGTATATTGGTTAACTCTTGTGACTTTGAGCCAGATGAATCAGATGAAGTTGACGGAGGAAAGAGAAAGAGCAAAGTGTTGGGGAATAAGAAAAGGAAAAATGAGATCACTAAGGAAACAATGCCAGTGGAAGTTGATAAACTCCATAATGAATGGGAAAGTGGCTTTGATGAACACAATGTTGCTAATGAAGTAGAAGAAAAGAAAAGGAGCATATCAAGGAAAAAGAAAAGAAAACATCAGAAATTAGAGAAAGCTGAGGTTGACAAAGTGGATGAGCTTTGTAAGGATGTTAAAGACACCGCCAACTCAAAAAATGGTAGGAGAAAAAGATTCTAGTGTTGATTGTATTTTTATTGTTCTTCTTGTTTTACCTAAATTACTAAAGAACAAGACAATATAACAGTAGTATGTACTCTGAAAGTTTTGGGTTTAGCTTGTTCTGAACTAGATATGATCCTTTGTTTTATCTTTTTAGATTGTCCATTTTTGAAATTCTACTATGATGCTTTATCTGTTGGTTTGATCATTATGTCTACAAATACAATTCTAGTTGTTTTGTACCCATGGTTGTACATATGTTGCGTCCAAAATAAATCTAGTAAAGGCCAGATAGCATTGCTCTCTGTTATGAAGCTGTAGGGAGGGTAAAGTTTTCCTAGGCCTAGTAGGATTTTTGGGGTCAAAGTGATAAAGTCATTAGTGTTACAGATTTTCAACTGCCACTTGGTTTTAGAGGTAATACAGAATGATGATCGTTTGTAAGTCATGCTAGTCTTTCTCTTTCATGAAACATTAAACTGGTTACAATTTTCTCCCAGATGAAGTAATGGGGGCAATCTACTCTGAAACCACGAGGCAGATTGGAAGTTCTGAGAGGCATGCGGCTGATATCGGAACAAGCTTCAAAACCCGTAAATAACTGAATCATCTTAGTAAAAAAATCTTTTAAACTGCAGAAATGTTTTGGAATTACATAGCAACTCTAATACATGTATTAGTATCCATACTTTTCTTTTTCTGTAGGTAAGTCAAAAAAAGCTCATAAAATGAAAAAGAAGGATCAGTTATCATCAAGGAAAGATGTCAAGTTACTGGAAAGAAGAGGAGACGCTGAAGAAGATGAGGTCTATCAAATATCTTCCGGGGATGAGGACTGCTCTAAGGGAATGAAAAGTATGAATTCTTACTATCAGATACACCTGGTTTTGCCTGTCGTGGTTATATGTTTCTAAATGTTTACATCTTACTGTCATGACGTAGCCACACATAGGGATCCAAAAAAAAAACCGTAGTCACACACAACCTTTCAGGGAAATAAAAATGACTAGCCAGACATAGGTGATAACTGGTAAGTATAACCGCAGCTGTAATCCATCCTCAAAAAGACCTGGTTCTAGCCTCTAATTACTTGGGGTCGGTTTCATTTTTAAATCCTATACGTCCCTCCCCATCTAGGTGCATATATATTACTTTATATTGTTAATACCCTTGACACCTCTTAATATTAAAAAATTAAGCCTATCAAAAGCATCCTCAATAACCATTTTTTTCATTATTCTATTTTATTTATTTAGAATGGATTACGGAATACCATCAGAGTAGACCAGGGTTGAAGATATTGCAACAACGGATTGATGACTTTATAACTACTCATGAGGCACAAGAGGAGGAGGTACTTGTCTGCTGTACATACCTGTTACGTGCGATGATTGATGGTTCCATAAAATCTGTGCACCATTTGATTTATCCTCATATATCTATCTCCATGGAGTCTGTATATTTGTATTTGTCCATGGAATTTGTATGGTCCTATTTCCTTTGCTAAATAAACTACCCCCTGCTGTTCTTTATGACACATACAGGCAAGAAAAGAAAGAGAAGCCCAAGCTGCAGAAGGTGGATGGACTGTTGTTGTACATCATAAAGGCAGGAAAAAAACAACAGATTCAGAAAGTGGAATTGCTGTTGGTTCTGTTGCCCAAGCGGCTGTTATGGATAAAATGGCCAAAAAGAAAAGTAAAGAAGTGGGGCTAGATTTCTACCGCTTTCAGAAAAGGGAGGCCCAGAGGAACGGTAAGCTGAACTTAATAAACAAATTGATTTTGGTTTGGTCTTCCACCAATGTTCTATGTTCATCAGTTAAATATAAGAGGAGGACCATGGTTAGGACATCTATCTAATATTACAGTTAGGAAGTTGAATTCTCAACTTATAAAAACACAACAATAGTCAAGATAGATCCAAATGTTCATCTACTTTGATCCCCAATGGTACAAGCTTTCATCCCAAAAATAAATTTCCCACCCAAAAATTACTTCTCATTACGAACCCCAATGTTGGACAACTTAACCAACACACTCCCCAATGTCAGATAACCTTACTAATTCACGCCTAACTCTCACTTGTTTTTTCTATGTTCACTTTAATTTTCAATTGTGTAAATAAAAAAAGGAAAAGAAAAATTAAATTTCTATTTGAAATATAAATGTTGCACAATCTATGCTTGATTTTTAGTATTGCAGAGTGCCTTCACACATAGATTCATTGCTAGTATTTTGATATTGCAGCTCAGGATTAGGACAATTTTGCAATAGGAAATTTTTTAGTTTGCAAATCCAGTTGAATTCTTCTATTTTCCACTTTGATTTTCTTTCTTCTCTCCGTATACTTGATCGGAGATTTTTTTTTTAAGGTATGTCCGGTTCCTTATTAATTTGTGTTTTAAATTTTCATCTGGTTCCTTTACAATATTCAGTTTCATCGAAAAAGAAACTTCTATTGCCAAAAAGACATTCATGTCAAGTTTTGCAAGTCTTTGAAAAAAACATGGATTGTTGAGGTGTGTTGTTAAGGTTTATGCTCAAGTTTAGGGGCAAGGCTTGAAAAAGTAGCCTTGAGTGACCTCTGAAACATGAGCATTTGATGTTTATAATTTTGCTTTGCTTGAAACGTATGCCTTTTTGTTGAGAATTTTTCTAAATCTTATCGCTACATCTGGTGGTCCTCTCAACTATTTGAATTCTATTTTTTTTTCTTATATTTTTTCTCTTATCTGGCGTTTCAAAACCTATTTTAGCGAGCAATACGAAAACTAGAAGGTCTCAATGGCTACTTGAGCAAATTTGGAGATTCTTGCCACTAGTGTTCTTCATTTTGGTGTGTTTGCAGTCCAGATGCATAATGTATTGAGAGTTTAGTGGAATTTCTTCCTGGACTTGTGGGTGTTATGAACCTAAGTTGGTTATGTTAAGTTGATGCAGCATTCTGTACATTCTACTTGGGTGTCCTTGCTATGAATTATTTGCTGGCTTAGATACCGACTGTTCAGAAATAAGAAAGCATGTTGTTGACAATAAGTGGTCCTTCTCTGCAAAGACTGTCCTCAATGATAGATACTAAGGATGGTTTCCATAGTTTTTTTTGGTGTGCAAATACCTTTGACTACTTGGAACATGCCTCATTGGGGCATCACTAGATTTTCTAGCTATTTTTGTTTCCTTATATAATGGCTTTAGAAGATGTTATCCCTGTTAACCGCTCTTTTCATCCTCTTCTTTATCTTCATAACACTTGTATATAGTGATACAAACTATAATAGTAGTTGTATTCTTTGCAGAGATTATGATGCTGCAAAGCAAATTCGAGCAAGATAAAAAGCGGATACAGCAGTTAAGAGCGGCAAGGAAGTTTCGACCTTACTGAATGCTGCCAAGTGACAACGATCCCAAATATAAGGAAAAGAAGTAATGTTGGAGAACGACTTACAAACAAAGCTCTATTGCTAGGTGGTATCATACAATTGTTGCAAGTTGAGGAATTAATCTTTTGTTGACATAAGAATTGCCGATCTCAGTTTTGTTTTGTTTCATTTTTTCCATCTTTCCCGCGCTTTTTCCAGTTGTTGAGAAGATTAAACAAGTGACCTACTGTATAATTTATTGTCGTGTAAGTACCATATTCAGGTGAAGCACAAGTCTTGTTAATGTCATGCTGGGGGGTCACTTGCATTGTAGCAATTGTAATTGTCCATGTGGGAATGGTTATCGTACATATCACTCAACTACTTAGTTTCGGGTTCCTCGAGTCAAAGAACTGTTGCATGAAGTTTTATTGGAGCAAACTTACAGAGACCACAACAGATCAGGACCATCACCTCCCATGAATTTTCTGGTGGGTTGCCAGAATCACGTATCAGATTTCACAGCATAATCTGTGGTGCTTATTAGAAAAGCTAAGATTCTACGAAACAAGTGGCTGCTGCTTCAAACCACAGATGCAAAGTATACTCGTTTTTTCATCACCTGCATAAGCAGATGTTTGGGCTCTCTCTACTTTGGATTTGGCATTTCTTTCCAGAACCAAGGTACAAGAAGACCAAACATCGTGGAAGCAGTGTTCTTTTTGTCTTGGTAATGTTCTCATGTGGGAACTGAAAAGGATTACTTTGTTTGCTACTTGCACCCAGTACTACCGCTGTTAGATTTAGCTCAACCTAACTCAACTTCGTATTGTTATGTAATTTTACACTGATAGGGGTCAACGATGGGTTAATAATCTAAGTCCCCAGCACTCAATTTCATGGAGAACCAATATCATTGTGTTTTTGGCCAGAAGCCAGAAAATAAGCAAGTACAAGGGCATTTTTTTTTTTTTTTTTGAGAAATAAAAAGGGGGAGGGGGGCGACCAATAGGTAGTGGCTCCCCTGGGCGTGACCATGAGGGCCTCCCCAGATGTGGAATGTTCGGTTAGCCATAGCTACAGACCCCTTTGAAGTAGCCCGTCACCACACCACCACCGAGGCCTAAATAGTAAAGACATGGGGACCCAGTGAATCGAACTCTGCTTGTTAATCTCATGGGAGTCAAGGTACGACCCAAAGATGGGCATGTCTTACTACTAGACCACCAGCCTCGGTGGTAAGTACAAGGGCATTGATTGCAGTCATTTATGCAATAGTATTTTCATTCATAAAACATTAAACAGCATATATTCAAAAGACACATAATAATAACAGGTCTCAACAATACACTAGATTAATGGCCAGACACGATAAGCCTTTATTATGACCCGACTCTCAATACAATACTAACGATAATTCAAGAAAAATGACTACAAGGAAAAAAGACTATTTCTTCTCCACTTCCTCATCCTCATTCTCACTCCAACAGCATTGCAGAATTGACCTGGGAGACCCACAGCTACCAGTACCGGCAGTGAAGCTGCAGTAAATGACTGACCCTCCCTCGCCGAGCATTTCGTAGCTCCTTTCTCCACGCCCATATCCCTTAATATCCGGAATGAAATCGGAACCAAGTTCCTTTCCTCCAATATCAGCATGCAAAGCTACAGAAAACTCAGTTGGTTCGAAGCAAGCTACCACCCTCTCAAGCAGTTGGGCCAAATCCGTAACTTTAAAGTCATAACCTGCTGTCTCGAAACTTGCATAACTGAATCCGTCTTCTGGAGTTACATGAATAGTAGAAATTGCATCCCTCTCAATTGCATTCATAGAGTAACCGCAAGGATCAAACTCAAAATCACATATGACAGAATTCGGAAGAATCATCCTTATGCCGGAGGACTCGGTCATCACAGCTGCAGAGCTTGATTGAGTCTTGTAGAAGACAGATGCCCTCTTTCTGTCCAAACCCGTCATGCACATCTCCAGAGTATAAACAGGGTCTGAATTGTTGGCAGATTCAGCAGAAGAAGAGTAAACATGCCATTGCTGCGACTTTTCAGCACCACCCATCAGGTAAGCCTTGCTGCCAGCACCAAGCTTGCCAAAATAGCTATCAAGGACAGCAACTTCTTCAGAGAAGTTACGATGCGGAAATGGCTGAGCCCCAGGAAATGTGAAACTTCCACGAGTATACCTCACAGATCTCACAGCAAGTTTAAGCATTTCTGCTAACTTGAGAGTGGGTGGGATTGACAGAAGCAATTTTGTAGTCCCACAGGTTTTTATGATGATTTTGTAAGGGTACACAAAGAGGCTAGATTCAGAAAGGACGTATGAATCAACTAGATCATTTGATAATGATGACACAATGGTGCATTCAGCTGGTTCAAGAATTTCATCTAATTGATTTTTGGATAAAGATCGGAGACCCTTGCCTCCAGGGTCAGCAAAGAGGCCAGGCTCAAAAAATGATATCTCAAGCCTTTTCTCATAGCCTTCAAACCCAATTGCAGAGACTGGCAAGGCCATCTTGCCTTAGAAGAAAGAAATGCCGGCAGAGGGAGAAAACTAGGAAAATTGAAGGAGAGAAGAAATAAAGTTAGAACACAATTTTAATGTTGAATCACTATCAGTATAAACCACCTTCGGTGGTTATTGCACAACTTGGAAAATCTCAGGATGGCTTCCGCACGCACTGCACCCATGGAAAAACATTGAAAGAACAATGGTTAGAGTACATAGAAACTGTGAGTATCAACTAACATTATCAACTAAAATTGATTCTACGTTCAAACTCACGTTGGAGTAAGCAGCAGATCGGAATTTCTTGATTCCACCGTGAGGTCGAAGGTCTTCAATGCTGTAACCGAGGGGAGCTTCGTAAAAGAAAGATTTACTACTACTAGACTTCTTCTTTCCACCTTTAGATTCCATTAGATCATTCACACTTGCCTGTTAAAACCATCAAAAAGAGATCAGAACTGATAACAGTGACTGCACAAAACCAATCAAGGGCATCAAACAATAATCACCATGGAATACAACAGGTATTTTGCTCTAGATATGGCAAAAATGCATAGATACAACCAAAACAGCAGCAACCAACAAATTTACTGACTTCATTCTTAACGCGGAAGCAGGAAGGGTAAATTGTTTGAAGTTATTATGATCTATCACAAAACATAAAAAGAGGATATAACATTGAATTTTTGCATCCCAAGTCCAAAAGGTGATGGAGAGGAAGCTGGAAACGGGGACACAGAAGAGGACTAAGAAAGTTCAAACTCTTTTTTTTAAGTTCCATGGATGAGGAGGATCCAATAAGCTTATCTTATTATTAAAGAAAGGGAATAGGGGGTATAATCCAAAAATTTTATGGTGAAAACTCCATCAAAAACAATTTAACTTGCCCAAGGACGTTACCCCATCACTAGCTTCTATCAAAAAATCAAAGCCCAGAGGCAACAAATTGAAACAAAAACCAAACGACAGTATGAATCATATAACCTAAACAAGAAAAAAGGAAAGAACATAACATTAAGGTAACTCGAATATCGTCAATAACACAAACACCATACCCAGGGCCGGCCTATAGTAAAAATAAATGCGTAGGCTTTAGGCCCCACGTATGAAAAAAACCCCAAATTTAAAGATCGATAATATAATATAAGTTAAAAAATAAAATTTATTACAATATTACCTAACAAAATAATTTTTGAAAGAGTAAATCAACAAAAAAAATTAAAAATTTGAGCCCAAAAATCCAGACCACCTCACACAATCACATTTATTAAAGGACAAAAAAAATTAACAAAAAAAAAATGCTGATAAAATCCATCTCTTTCTCCTATCGAAAGAAATATAATAAGCATCTCTCTTTAGTAAAAAAAAAAAAAAATCAAACCAAACACATTCTCTTCTTCCCTTAAACTTGTTTTTTTTTTTTTCTCATTTGAACGCAAAACACCAATTAAACCATTTATTCTCATTAAAAAAAATATTTTGATAAAGTTCTTATCCGTAACAAATAAAATATAACAAAAATTTAAGTAAAAGTTGCATAGATAAATAAGTAAAATTCAAAGATAATAAAATAATCAAAAGAAAGATAACAATAAATTTATTTATAATAAAATCAATCATCTAATACCATAATTTCGATAAAGAACATAAAAAACAAATAAAATTAATATAAAAATATTAATGAAGAAATTAATTTTATTCTTCTAAATATTTATGATCAAAAGTCGTATTATTAATCAAAAAACTATATTAGCAAAATTTGAATAAAAAGATCATTCGCAATTTTGAATCTCATAAAAAAGTAAAAATAATAGATTTTAAATTGAAGAATTAAATTATTATTAAGAAAAATAAAAAAGTCACATCCACCATCATTGCTTTAGAGTTTAGGCCCAAATATTGTTGAGCCACCCCCCCGCCATACCCACATAAACGCAAAGGTATTTCACATAACAGTATAACCATGAACTAAAAACGAGCAATAGAACAGAAAAAAGCTCCTTACAAATATGAAGGTGTGATACAAAGCTATTCAACCGCAGCGAAAACCCCTTCTATGAAAGCTTTCAATCGACCAAACCCTAGAAAAAGCATACCGACATCGAGTTAGATAACACAAATACACATACAAGGCTCAAATCAAACGATTTCAAAAGGATTATAGAAACGTACAAGGTATATGTAATTTACCAACGCAAGAATGATATCAACACGGATCGAAAAAACTCCTAAATTCGGAACTCTCGACCAAAATCAAACAAATGAGAGAGAGGGGCTAAAAATAGAGAGACAGAGACAGAGACAGAGAGATCGCTGCTATAAATTTGTGTGGCAGAGAAAGTTTTACACGGAAAGGGATTGTGTGGTGCAAATCAATGGGAGGAAAGACAAGGGAGGTGCGGCATTATATAGGGATAGGACCAAGCCGAGAGAAGAGGACACACCGCCAATGACGCACAGTTCGCCACGTGCCTAGACGTGGTGTGAATGCTTCCTTGATTCTCCATTCATGTCCATTAATTTATGTACTACTAGCGGCGGCATGTATCGTATCGAATTTACGTGAATGGTTCATCGAATTTGCTTATATTTAAAAATAAATCACTAATTTAATTTTTTTTTTTAAATATAATTTTATCCCCCTATTTTTATAATTATTTTAATATTTTATAATTTGTATCTAATTTTTAAATTGTACGATGATAAGGGAATTTAATTTTTAAATTGTAAGTTTCAATTTTATTACTAATTTCAAAAAATATGAGTTTAAATAATGTTTTTATATAGATAATAATAATAATAATTTTAAAAATAAAATAATTATAATGTAATAATAATAATTAATTAATATTATTAAAGATTGTAAGGGAATATTTTATTTTATTTTTTTGTTTTTCTTGGGTGGGTTATTAATTATAAGGGAATATATTCTCAGATATCTGATAGAAAAAGGGTGGGTGGGTTCATGAGCTGGATCCTCGTCGTCTTCTTTGCTCTTCCTACTCATTTCCACGCACGCTCGTCTTACATTATTTTTTTTGGATTCTGGATTTTGGGCCCACCTTAAAGATTGACCCCACTTCAACTCGTATAATGACTGAAACACCCTTCATTTAAGGGAAAAACTACGGTACCTACAATAATACCATACCAAAAATTATAATTTTTTAAACATCAACTCATAAATTGTAAATGCATAATCGATCTTAGACTACTGCGGTCGATTATGAAAGTTTTAACTTTCAAAAATTAAATTATAAATTTTAAAGGTTAAGGTATAATTTATAAGAGAAAAATTATAACTAGTTGAGGGAGTCTTATAATCAGTCATGATTCATAGACTTCTCTTAATCAATTATAACTTTATCTTTCAAAAGTATAATTTTGCTATTAAAAATTATAATTTTTGGTACGATATCATTTTTTTTTCCGGATACCTATTTCCCTCATTTAATTGTAACAAGATCCCCAAGGCCTGCCTTAAATGCACCAGTAATCATGCCAAACTGTTGCAACTATTTTTATTCATTATCTCCTCTAAATGTTTTGAAAATTGGAATTCGAATTTAATATGGAATGAATTTTATATTTTAAAATAAAAAAAATTATATTTTTATTAAATTAAATCTTAATTTCACCTCAATTTTATTGTATATTTATATAAATATTATTTCAAATTAATCACCAAAAACAACAAAATATAATATAAGGTTTTTATCAGGATTTCGATTTAGATAATTAACTACAATTACCGATCCATATCCAATTAATCATACACGTATTTAAATCCATTTCAAATCAAAATTCAATCCTTTTTACAGTCTAACCCCACATTGTCACGACCTGCAACTGCAAGATGCCAACAACTTGAAGTTTCATCAGCACCCCATTTTAATTGGCAACTAGCACTATAATATGATGAAATGACGCACTTTGTAGCAGTGGCAATGTTATTTCATTATCATTTGCACATCAATGAGTTTAAATTGCAAAACAACAATAATTTCATCATCAACCCATTTTAACTGTCACTTGTTGGGGCAATTGGCACTATAATATGATGAGAGAATGGTCCTATAACAGGAATAATGTGATTTCATTATCATTCGAGCATCAAAACAACACAAGGCAACTCCATTAGGGTCAAGTCATGAGAGATTTATTCCTCAAGAATACCCTAGTCCCGACGTGAATAGTCTGTCTTTAACCAGGCCAAAAAGAAGATTAGTCGAGATGTGTATAAGCTAACCTGCACACTCCTATTAAACCAAAAAAAAATATATAAAAATAAAACTGCATATATCTAACATTTTCTAGATCTCGTAGGTTCTAAAACCTAAGCCAATTTCTTTATTATAATATGATGCTGACCATGGATGGACCTTTTAATTATTCATCACACATAAATCTTCGCGGATAAGGATTGACATATCAATTAGATGCCAATCTTTCTGAGCTGGTGACCATAACTGAATATCCACACGTTTATTATACCTGCAAGTCTGTTATTAAAGGAACAAACACTAAGACAAATTTTAGTGATATGATTCTTCCACACCACATATGGTTTAAAAGGAAAGGTCTTTCTAACTTCGTTTATAGACACCCTTTGTTGCTTTGTTCATTGTAGTCCATCCAAATGATTCCATTTTATCACAAGATGAGTAGATGCCACCACCACATCTTTCTCTACTAAAACACTCAATCACAAAAAACACAGATAGATCTATACATATATGTATAACTTAAAATATAATAATAGAGTTAAAGCACAAGAAAGGTGGAACCAATCATCAATTCCACCACGCAACTATTGAGCAATATCCATCGAAGTGCAAGTTCTCTTGCGACAAAAATATGGTTGATTGGTAGGACATACCTCAATTGTTTGGATGAACCATGTTCAAGTCTCTGGTGTGGGTTTGATTCTCCACTGAAACACAAGTCCTGATTTAATTGGTGTATGAGTAAAAGAACTAGTTCATGTACTCGGAGTTTGCCCTCAATTCTACTCGGATTCATGAGTCTGAGCGACATAAGCGCGCCTCTACTCGTCAAGGACATGCTAGATATTTCTTTCGTTACCCAAAAAAAAAAGGGAAAATTTCAGTCACACCCCTTCTAGTTTACTATATCTTCAAGGACACCTCTTCTATTATTAAAAACATCACTGACACCCCTTCTAGTTTATATTTAAATATCACTAACACCTCTACCATTAAACTACAATTTCTAACAAAAAACATTAATCTAAAATACCAAAAATGTCCCTACATAAATCTTGAGTAATTTTTCTACATAAAATTTTATTAAAATTCGAGTCGATTAAAATTTATTTTTCTGCATATTAAAATTTAAACCAATTAAAATTTGATTGAAGCTGAATAAATTTTATTTTTTTTAACGTATTAAAATTCGAGTCTATTAAAATTTATTTTTTTACATATTAAAATTTGAGTTGATTTGAACTCTACCCGAATTGTTAGCGCCGATTAAAATTCTCTTTCGAGTCGATTAAATTTACATTTTTTTACTTATTAAAATTCATATCAATTAAAATTCGATTTATTAAAATTTGAGTCAATTAAAATTTATATTTTTTATGTATTAAAATTTGGATTGATTAAAATTTAATACGAGTTGATTAAAATTTAATTTGAGTCGATTAAAAATAATTTTTAATTGGTTTAAATAGAATTTTAATTAGTCCAAATTTTAATACGTAAAAATTATAATTTTTAAATGGCTCAAATTTTAATATGTAAAAAAATAAATTTTAATTAGCTTGAATCGAATTTTAATTCACTCGAATTTTAATACGTAAAAAAAATTAGAAAACAGAGGGGGTCTCATTGAATATATGCTTATCTAGAGGGGGTCTCATTTAAGATATACTTAACTAGATGGGATGTGGATGAAATTTATCCTCAAATATATCATGGACAATTTAGTAAAATTGCATTCTAATTAATATTTTTAATCTAACAGGGGGTGTCACTGAAGATTCAGAAAATAGAGGGGGTGTGGTTGAAATTTTCCCAAAAAAAAAACTATTGAACAATGCCATAGTGTTGTGTTACAAAAAAATATAGGCAAGATAATGACATAGTAAACGTTTGGCATACACCGCGAAAGAATAACTTGTGACAACTTGAGAATAAAAGAATCAGCATCAGTGTATTCACAAGTTGGCTTAGCTTCTGTCACAAGTGAGGAACTTTTGATGCACTCAAGGTGGCTGCTGCTTCTGCTTCACACGGATTCGGCAAGCTTCCCATTTTTTTTCTGGTATTCCTGCTTCAGCTCCTCTAAACGCTTGGATACCTAATAATTAACCAAAACAAACGCAAATGTGATGAAAAATAACCACAACAAACTAATAATAAGCATAGCATAAGGAACTTATGCATAACAACAAAGTTCCTCTGTTCATTTCTCAAAATTCCAATTGTACGGTGTAAGGCAAATACACCTAAACGCGCATCCAATACCCATCTCACACTTAGGCATATATAGTTCGGTTATATGAGGTGTCAATATAACAAGACAGAAAAACATATTTATTTCCTTTTTCACTTCATCAATAGTCAGAAATGACTGACTAACACCCCTTGTTAGCTCCAATAACCACTATGCATGTTCGATGCCCCCAAAGGAAACATAAACAAATATTGTGGGTAACAGATCATGGCTGAAAAAATGCTGTGCAACAAGCCCAGGTAGTCGAAAACAAAGAGAAACGATCATAAAGCAGAGGCGAGAACTGAAGAAAGCCAAATAGACAGATATTTGTGTCTCGCTTCTGTAAACATAAATAGGGTTCATATGACCCTTCCTTGTGTGCAATATATGATTATCTACGATATTTTCAAATGGGGAACAACAAAATAAAATGGTCAGTTTGATGGTCCATGGACTTCAAATCAGAGTCATCTCAACCAAATTATATATTTTTTGCAGATTAATATAAAAGATGTTGCACGTAATTTTTCCCAGTCAAAATAATCTCATCAAATAACATTAGGCTATATTCTACCTAAATCGAATATAATCAGGAAAGTGGGAGAAAATGACGTAAATCTCAATTATAAGAAAGCCATTGTATAATAAGCATTTAGGAATTCGTAATATTAGTGCAACATGAATGCATATACACATATCCATCCACACACACACACACAAAGAGAGAGAGAACCTTGATTGAATAGGCCATTGGTAACAGTGTATCTGGGTTCATTGCTTCCTCAGGGAAGTTACGCAAAGCATGCATGAGTTTCTCGAAAGATAATTTTATCTGATGAATAATATAAATGGTTTCCATAAGCAGAATATCTACAAGTTCTCTGGATCTAATGTGGATGTGAGATAATAGAAAGCTTACCAATTCATCATGGGAATATTTCAATAAGGCCAAACCAACCTTAAAAACAACTTTAACACCCTGGCCAACAAAATTGTTAAGTGCAAGCCAAATATTGGTGCTTCCTCTAAAAATAAATAAAACATAAACTACTACAAATCACTGACCTCATGGAGAAAGACATCCCAAATTCGAAGAGCCAAATGGAATGGGAAAGAGTACGAGAAAACAGTTATAAACCATTGGCTTGCATACATGCTTGGGTTTATCATTTCCTGACTGAAGTGCTCACCCAACTTCGGCATTTGCTCCTTCACCAAATGGTCAAACTGGAATAGGTATTGCTGTACAAGAGGCAACCCCACCTACGCCACAAGCACAAAGAACATTTGAAATGTGCTTCACATGCTGACAAATAGTAAATAAGAGGCTTTGAAATTATAATCAGCTTCTAACCAAAAAAAGTTGATAATCAGCTAAAGGAAGCTAAAAAAATTGATAATCAGCTAAAAGAAGCTAAAGAAAAATGATAATCAACAACTTCATTTGTTAATAAAATTGTGAATCAGACTACAAACCATTAGGCTACAACAATCTACGTATGCTGAACTTAAGCTATGTATGTTTCAGGCAGATGAAGGAAGCTAAGAATTCTAAAAAATCAGCATCTTATCCTCACCACTAGCCAAGAACACAAATAGAAAAAACTCCAATACCAAATTCATTGTTTAAGAGATCTCTTACTTATGAAAATTTATGGTCTGTTTGGTACAAAGGATGGAAAATGGGAAGGAAGGAAAAGTGGAAGGAATAAACTTTCCATCCATGAAGGAAAGAAAATTATTTTCCCTCCTTTTTGTTTGGTAGGAGGGATGAAAAATAGAAGGGATATATTTTCCATCATTTGGTATTAGATGAAAAATGAAAGGAAAGGAAAACCATACATACCCAATTTTACAATTCTACCCTTTAAATATATTAAGTCATTTTGTGTGTTTCTTGTGTGTTAAAAAAAATAATTAGCAAAAGAAAATTAACCTACATGGAATCTTCTTACAAAAAGTCACAAACTACATTTTTTTTTTTGGAAAACTTCGACGGTGCGAGTAGATTTTATTAATTAAAAAATTAAATTACACCTCGATGCAATCTAATTACAATAATGGAAGAAATAAAATTTTAATGCATGATAATTACATGGAATTAAATTAAGTAAAAATCTAAAAGCTTAATTCCTAAAATTCTCCAAAGGTATAGACACCTATATACTTGAAGCTGCTCGAAGGTGTTTGAATCTAGGTGATAGACTCCTAGCACAAGTCATCAATCAGCTGAATACCTAATTGATTGAGTAAGTGATCGAATTCCAGCAATTTAAAAGAGTCCATATGAAGCAAGAGTTCAGTTGAAAGAGTCCATCAAAATACAAAAACCGAAGAGATCAGCTGAAAGAAATCCAACTGCAGCAGCAACTGAATAGGCACATGAATAGTCACGTGAACAGGCACTTCAGACCAAAGCAAGTGGGTTTTGTTTGCTGTTTTGAGAAGTGAGTTTTATTAGAAGGGAACAAAGGGCAAAAAAGTAAAATTATCAGTCAAAGGTCAAATTTTGTTGGCTTCTTCTCATTTTCCGCCCATTTTTGGGGGGAAAATAAATTGTGGGCGGGAAGGAAAAGCCTTCCCTCCAATTTTCCTTTCCATCACCCTTTCCTTCCATACCAAACAATGGAAAGTTTTTCCATCCACCCCATTTTTCTTCCCCCATTTTCCATCCACCCCATTTTCCATCAAAACAAACAGACCATTAGAGACTAACATGATTCAGGGGTGTCAAATGTGTCGGGTTGGGTCGGTTTCGTGTCGTGTCACTTTCGATCGTGTTATTTTCGTGTCGTGTCATTTCGGTACGTGTCGGGTTCGTGTCAATATTCGTGTTAATAAAAAATTATTTAATTTGACAACAACTAATATAATATTATTTAAAAAATTATACAAAATTATAAAAAAATTATAAAATTCTTATTTAAGAATATAATATTCGTTAAATAATTATTTTTTATCTACAGTACTTATTAATCGTGTTATTCGTGTCGAACCTTAATTTGACCCATTTATTACCGTGTCAACTAATCGTGTTTTTTTCGAGTTCGTGTCGGGTTCGGTTCGAGTCGGGTTCGTGTTTCGGGTAAAAAATTGACACCCCTAAACATGAATCCTTTAGCAGCTCTTTAAGTTTGGCTCAGCCAAATCCACTTCTTAAAAACTTCACTGCTTCCTATAAAACTCCCCATCCAAGAGCAGTGGGCATGACGATATGAATTGAAGCTCAAATCTAAAGTTAAAAACCACAACACCATGCTTAGTTTTATATCTAATGGAGGAAGAAACAACAGCGCCTCTCCCAACATTTCAATAAAGAATAATCCCAATTATTTGAGACCGGCTGCATCATGATGTTTATTGCGGATATGAAGGGCACAGCTTTGCTCTACTGCACAGCTTCCAAAAATCTAGGAAAAATCTCACACTACAAAATATAAGTCCAAAGACTTATACTTACTCTGTAGACCATGAAATAGAAGAGAAGTAATGTCATTCATCCTCTTAAAGCTGATAAGCTAAGACAATAGTATCCTAAGAGTAGTATCAATATGCTTGTGGTTTAGAAGAATACCAAATATAATCCTTCCATTGGGGCGTGGACAGCTCCTTTCAGTAGTGCAACGAGTAACCAAAATGCATCTTCTTCACTCATATAAAGAAGCAACAAACCTGCTAGAAATCCCATTCCCTGCAGTCAGAAAGAATACAATATCATGCAGTGTCCTACAAAGGTAACCAAATGATTGATGGCAATCAATGATATAAACCTGTACATATCCAACATCTCTATCGTACACAGAGTACGCCTTCAGAACATTGTAAAGAGACCTCTGACCAGATCCATGTCTCTGCTGGAAGAAAACATGCGAAGGGAAAGTACGAGAAATATCCCGAATTATATCCAGTTCAGAAGCTGACGTCTCATATATGACTAGTTGCTGCAGCAGATCAGCATTCCATTAATACAACCCAACAATAGTACCACCAAGCAAAGGGAAAGCATCATATGAAAAACCAAAACATAATGATAACCTATTACAATAGACCATGGAAGATTATCACATTTAATTTTGGGCATGCATCCGATCGCTCGGGGAAAAGAGGACTCTTCTAAGATTTCACACAAACCAAAACAACCAAGCCTTGCCCCAATTATGTGGGTTCGACTACATGAATTCTTTTCCACCATTTTTAGATTCCACACTGAAACTTGGAATAAACAGGCAAAGATAACAGAGATAATTACCAACATGAGTCCTTTTCCGCCATTCCTAGATTTCACAAAAAAAGCTTGGACTAAACAGACAAAGACAACATATATAATGACCAACAAAATGAAGTCTCCCAACAATCTTATAATACCCTCAACAGGACTCATACCAAGTCAATCATGCATGACAGCCATAAAAATTTGGCTCCAGTCTCAGTTGGAGAGGGAATTGAAAAACGGAATGAACAAGACAAAGAAATTAGAGGAAATTCAAACTGATGTTTAGGGATGGCCGTACAGTATAGCATTAAGCATTTGTAATCCCTCAAACCTAAAAAACTAAGTGCAAAGTATTACTATGGGCAAGATGGATTGCGACTTTACCTCAACGTGCTTTAACATATTCAGCTTCAAAATATTGCAAACAACAATTTCTCACAATACTTAAAGTAGCTAAAACTGAGTTCCAAAAAAATAGTTGAAGTTGCAAAGACATATTACATTGTTTAATGAACTGCAGATAGAGCTTGGTGAAGCCTTCTATATTCTTATCCATAACTGTGATTTTAGTCTATGAAAGGTAAATTTCATTCACAGTGGAACTTAACTAATGTCTCTATCAAATAATTGCTTTCCGTTTTGACGCAAAACTCACTAATTAGAGGTGGCTGTACCACGATTTCTTTAGACATCATCACTTGGATGGTTCATATTTATTAGAGCTTTATGTCGTGAGATGGATATGACGGAGAAACATTATGTCTTCCCCTGGATTAGTGTAAAGGGAGATTCAGCTATGGCAAGATCTTACAAAGTAAAATACCAATACCGATTCTTGAAGATAATCTCACTTTATCAAGAACAGGAAGGCCATTTGTTCTGGGTGAGTTGAATATTTTAATCGGCTGCTTTCTTTCTTTTTTTTTCGACTTCAGAGTGGGGAGGGTGGTGATTGGGTTTTCTCAGACAGATTTAAGAATGAGCAAGGAAGTTGACTCCCTGGCCAGAAGTCTCCACTTTCATTTAGTCCTTTCTTTACTTGTATCTACAAAAAACCCTTCTCTTTTTCAATAGAACTGAGTCCCTGTGAGACAGCCAAAAAGAAGGAAGTATCCAATGCCAAAAAGGGCTTCATTGTAAAAATTGAAAATAAAGACCACAAACTAAAAATGGTTGTCGGGTTTTTTGGCCAGGTAGTGCTCACCAACTATTGCAAGGAACATATATAAACTCCATCCAAACTAAATGAATTGAAAAAAGGAAAGGAGAAGAAGGTCAAGTCAAGGTAATGCAGTTACTTCCGAAACTATAGGAGGACCAAGATAATTGAAACATCATGGCACATGTGTACAATAGACATGGAATGAGAAAAAGGATTACCTCATAAACACCAGGATTCATCAGCAAGAGGTTTCGACTTCCTGAAATTAACTGCCAAACAAGACCCCTCAGACAATCCGGAATTCCTTTTCTTATCCTCCGTTTAACAACATGAGGTTTCCTCCGAACACAGTGCTTCCAGTCACTCCCACCAACCCCAATCATTTTCCTCCATTTTCTAACCCTTCTTTCCTCCCTAAAAATTGTCTTATTGATTATATTAGAAAGAAAACAAAATAAACAGTATATACACAACCGTAACTACTATGTATCTGAATATAACCAACAATTCACTTTCCAAAGTAAAATAACCTTATGCCCAGGTACTTGTTTGGGTTTTGCATATATATGGAAACCTATTATGTTTGTCAGAAGAATAACTGCAGCAGCAAGTCTCTTTGAATGCCAAAAGATTGATGTAATGAAGAATGATTTTGTCTTTAGAAGGGAAATGAGCTTTTGCTTTAGCCAGGGTTCACACATTCAAACAAGATCATCCAATTCGCAGCTTGAACATTAAGAAAGATATTTAATCCGATATTCTTAGTCTGTATGGTCTACTATATCCATATAAAATAAAAAAGAAAATAAAGTAAAACCAAAGGGCCTTAAATTGCATGGAAATATCAATCAATTAGTTTGTCGTCCACATTATAATAGTTTAACAATTGGCTACCAGTCTCGCGACCTGAAACCTGAGAGAAAGATGACATCTAGATATTAGATCTCTAAAAAATGGGGCAGAGCTCAAGGAGAAATTTAGTGCTTTGTTAGCAAAATGAAAACCACTGATACCCAAAACATCATAGCCAACCAACCAGTCACAACTATGCAAGGCCCACATAAACTTACAGGTTTTTCAATAAAAATATAGAAAGTGCAGACTTCATAGTACATAGTTAGAGAACAGAAAAATGATTGAGCATTTGAAACGAGTACCTCTCATACTCAAAAGATGACCTACGCTTGGCTAAACCTTCAGGAGAGTCAAGTTCCTGCTTTACAAACCCAAATCTGTCAACTCTCAAAGGCGGAACTGGTTCTGTTTCACATTCATTCATTCTTTTCTTTTCTATTCCACTACCTCGTACAAGCTCCAGCACCCCAAAAGCCCAAAACCACGGGACAGCCACAACATTGCCGCCCACTGGCCAATTTCAAAATGAGGAAAAACTTAATATCTGGAATAGCATAAATGTCGTTCGTTCAGCAATCAGAACAAACAGGTAATAAGTAATTAACAAACTGACACAATTTTGAAAAGGCCAAGATAAGTTAAAATAAAGTATGCACTAACTAATGAAGTTAACGAATTATCCCCAGCATAGTACTGTACAATTGTGGCAAACACAACCATGACAGCTCTATTGAAACACAATGAAATTTTGCAGCTGTTTGGGATCGTAACAACAAAAGGATTGAAATGGAAGACAGCACTGAAGGTACAATCCAATCAACTAAAACCAAAATACAGAGAAAACTACAATATCCTTGACAATTGAGTGCCGTTCACTACCAAACAATGCATAAACTATATTGTAAATGAATCAAATAGTCAATACGGAGATTGTAATGGGGGTTCAATTTATCTCGTTACAGTCCAAAAATCCTTGAAAGCAAACACTGATAAAACAAAATTTAGCTTCACAATGAGAAATGAAAATAATTAAAACCCATTAAAAGTTTTCACTCAACATGAAATGGGTTCTGGTAAAAACTTAACTACTGTGGCCCAGGACTGATGGGAACTGATTTGGTTAAGTTCTTACTAGAATAATATCAAGCTCGTTCTATATCTGTGAATCTCCATAAAGCTATACATAGATATATATGTATAGAGAGAGAAGCTGATCACTTGATAACTTATAATAGGAAAAAGAGAATCAACCTGGGGATATGAAGATTTCTCAATCCTGCGCGTAATTGGGGTTTTTGATCTGTCTCGCCAGTCGCGACCATGTGAAGCAGGGGTGTCAGCTCGAACCGGTCCACACGAACTCGACATTATAAAATTAACACTGTTATTAAATATGTATAATAAATAGTCTAAACTAATGTTTAATACTCAAAACACACTAAATAAACTTTCCCCAAAAGATGGTTTTCCGGGGGAAATAACGGGTTTTTACTGGTCTTTATTGGGTTTAAAATCACTTTAACTGGTCTAATGAAGTTTGAGAATAGAATGATGGTTATTATTTTTTATGTAGTAATAATATGAAATGCCTAATTTTATATGCGTAGGATTTATCATTTTTGATGGTATTTTTCATTCCTAACTACCATTGTTTTTCACCATCACCATTACTACCGCTACTACCACCACAACTACCACCTCCACTAAAGGTCCGAGTCGGGTTGGGTCTAGGGTTCAATGTAGGATGAGTGATTATCTAAGTATTTTAGTGAATTTTTAATTCGATTCTAGCATTTAATCCTAATTGTTACAAAATACTAGAATGATAATGTATATTACATTTCATTCTTATGTTCATTCTATTTCAACCTTCATTTTATTTCCATGTAAAAATATTACTACGTACCAAACGTAGAAATCAAATTAATAATCTAGCTCACTATATGATTATTTCTAGGTTTCGACATGTAAATTAATGCAATCTCGTTAATGGAATAAGTGACATATATATGATATTTAGTCCATGCAAATTTGAAACATTACTTTCAGAATATTGATATTGTACCCTTCAATGTCATAAAATAAATTTTGTAATTGTTTCCGTCAAGTTCTCTTATGTCACATGTAACAAGATTTGACGAAAATAATAATTGAAGTTAAGGTGAGAGAGACCTTAAGGTACAACGTGAGAAAATTAATCTTTTGAGTTTTAACCAACTCAAGATCAAAATGCGACACCCTCATCGCATTTGGATACATCCCTGGAGTGCGGGACCACTTGGTCTGGGGCCTACATCAATCTTGGTATCTTTAATGAGAAATCCTCGCGTCTGATAGAGTTGTGACTCACCGAATCTTGTTTTGATACCCCTTATCATGACCTCTCCACCTAAAAGTTAAAGTTACTAGGTGGAGAATCTTGTAAGATCTTTTAAGGGAGAGTCTACGGTATCGCCCGGTCAAACAGCGGTACCGTACCCAAAAAAATTTGTGGATGTAATTTTTTTGGTATTTAATATTACTCAAATGTGTGATTGTAAATTTTTTGTCATTAAATATTATTCATTAGAGGTGTAACTTTGCCTATAAATATAGTAACATTACCCTAAAGGGTTGTAACTCACCTCAAATACTTGTAATCTCAGCCGCCATTTTTTTTGTGGTATTTTTACCTTTACTAGTTGTAATCTAACCTTAAATACTTGTAATCTAACCTTAAATGTAGTAACTTTACCATAAATAGTTATAACCTCCCTTTCAAAGATAGTAATTTTACTTTTAATTGTTGTAACATTACCTAAAGAGTTTGTACCTCACCTTTAAATGTGGTAACTTTATCTCAAGAGTAATAACTTTGTCTTTGCAAGTAGTACACTCAATTATGATCGATCATGATTAATTAAGATTCATCTCAATACCAAATTTTTTTTTCCCCACTCAATTAGGATCAATCATGATTAATTAATATCGATCCCAATGCCAATTTTTTTTTTTTTGCGATTCCACTCAAACTAGGATCGATCATGACTATATAAGATCGAATTTTTTTTTTTCTGAACTGGTCCCAATCCTATATTTAGTTACATTAAATTGACATGTAATTTTATGAAATTAATTTTCAAAATTTTCCAAAAATTCATAAAATTAACATTAATTCATAAAATATTAATTAATTTTATGAAATTACATGTCAATTTAATGTAACTAAATATAGGATTAGGACCAGTTAAGAAAAAAAAAAAGTTCGGCTAGTCATGATCGATCCTATTTAATTGGAACCATCAGAAATTTAGTTTGGTCCCAATTTTTGGACCATCAAATGCAAAAAATTCGATCTCATATAGTCATGATCGATCCTAATTTGAGTGGAATCGCAAAAAAAAAAATGGCATTGGGATCGATATTAATTAATCATGATCGATCCTAATTGAGTGGGGAAAAAAAAATTGGCATTGTGATCGATCTTAATTAATTATGATCGATCCTAATTGAGTGTACTACTTGCAAAGGCAAAGTTATTACTCTTGAGATAAAGTTATCACATTTAAAGGTGAGGTACAAATTCTTTAGGTAAGGTTACAACAATTAAAAGTAAAATTACTATCTTTGAAAGAGAGATTATAACTAGTTATGGTAAAGTTACTACATTTAAGGTTAAGTTACAACTAATAAAGGTAAAAGTACCACAAAAAAAACGGCAACTGAGGTTACAAGTATTTAAGGTGAGTTACAATCCTTTAAGGTAATGTTACTACATTTATAGGCAAAATTACACCTCTAATGAGTAATATTTAATGACAAAAAATTTACAGCCACACATTTGAGTAATATTAAATGCCAAAAAATTTACATCCACAATTTTTTTTCGATACGGTACCGCTGTTTGACCAGACGGTACCATAGACTCCCGATCTTTTAAACTCATATGACACTCACTAGTTAATCGATGTGAGTGTAATTCAAACAAAGTGTTATAAAATGTGCATGGTAGTTTGTAGGTGTGTTTATGCATGTGTATGTATTTGGTACGTTTTGTTTGTTTTTAACGGTTGGATGGGGATGGGGATGGGGTGGGAGGCAGGCATGGGGCCAAGAATTTATGTTTACAGGGGTTAAAGTTTATACATACAAGCTAAGACCAATAACATAGAATATATTTATATTTTACTTATTGAAATTTTCAATCCACAAAGCTATGTCTAATAATGAAAAAAATTTCAAAACTTTTCTACTTTTTCATTTGAATGGATTAGGGAAAGAATAAATATTAAGCTTTAATACTGTTACTTATTTTAATTTGAGTACTTAATTTGGGAATGTATCACACTATGACCATTTACTACATTCAATATTGAACCATATTGCTAATCTGTTGGTCATAATATATTAGATTCTAATGTTCTCTAACCTAAATCCCAATGGCGTAGCTAATAAGGTATTTACACTCTAAAAGTCAAGGGTTCTTTATAAAAAATTGAATGAAATTAAGAAAGTTCAAAGTAATTTATAAAGTACTTGTATAAAAAGTTAATATTTTAGTAAAGAGTATTGAAGTGGGTCGATGCCCTAATAAATTTGGAGAGAGTAGTGTATATGTAAGGAGGGCAACTAATGGACAACTATTTTAGTGCATGCTTAAGATATATATACAGGGGATTGACAAAAGTATAGGATAGCTCCGTCCCTCGTGGGGGGGGGGGGGGCGACAATGATTTCACTTGCATCCCCTGTATTCCTTTTGAAAAATACTATTTAGACTTAATTTGGGAAGTTAATCTAAAAACTTAATTCCAGCAAAAAAAATAATAATCTAGAAACTTAATCAATTACAGTTGTTGGATTGAAAGTGAATATCATTCAATCTTGAAATTCACGATTAATCTAATGGTTGTTGATGGGCCAAGCCCAAGGGTCCAGCTCAAATTATAAGTTTGGTCCGAGTCTATAGTTCAACTCCGAGAGATCCACCAAGTCTAACCTAATGTGGTCAACCCGGTCAAACTCATTAAACTTAAGGAGCTACCTCAACAGGGAGCACACAAGGTCATCCAAGAGCCTCCTCCTAACCACCTTGGAGTAAGAGTCATCCAAGAGCCTCCTCCTAGCCACCTTAGAGTAAGGGTCATCCAAAGAGCCTCACCCTCGCCGCCTTGGAAAGAGTCAACATTCAACACATCCTTTGACCGAGTCTCATGGAGAGCACCTCAAACGCCTCGCTCGTTGAGAAGAAGTTGTCAACTCCGCCATAATAGTTATTTAGTTGCTATTAAGTCGCCTCAATCTATTATGAGGTAACTATAAATTGTAAGCCCCACCAACACTTGGGGGGCAGATCACACTTAACAGAGCACATATCTTCTCTCCCTCTCTGAACTTGTACTCTCTACTTTCCCTACATCCCTGAGTTAATAAAATAACCCGGCAACTCTAGCCATTCAAAAGTGGACGTATGTCACATTGGCCGAACCACTATAATTATCGTCTTCTCTCTCTACTTTAATTATTGCCTTTATTTCCAATTACTTGACAGGTGGTGTATAAAATTAATTTGTACATCATCAATTATAATGAATTAAATCTCTGATTAAATTCCTAAATTAGGTTTCGTTTGAGAAAACAAGCAGAAGGAAAAGAGAACAAAGTTAAGCTATCCTAATGTTTATTTACAGAGTGCACTGCCTCATCTGTGACACACCACCTAACAGTGCATGGGAGCATTTGATTACAGCATCATCCATGAGAATAGGGATAGGCATAAATGTGGCCTACAATACATGATGCTCTCTCTGCCTTTCAGATAAGCATAGCATTATTATTATAGTAATTATACCATCGAGGCTTAGCCAGTGAAGTATCAGCTGGTTGGTTGGCTTCCACTCTTTGGTGTAATGCTGACACACTTCAAATGCTAGTCTGAGTCATTGCATTTTTTTTCCAATTCCCCATTTTCTTGGATTCTTGGTGGGCAAATCGACTCCCAACTTTGGCTTTCCACTTTGGTGTATAATGTGGGCATCCACTTCAATGCTCATGAGTTGGTTTAATTTACGGACTTGAAGTGCTCTGAAGAAAAAAATTCGGTATCATACCTTTAATTTTTACTATTTTAATAGGTATGACACAGTAGAACAAAGAAACACAAAGAATACTACGATTCTAAATGTATATAACAAAGGTACTCTGAATCTACAAAAATAATAACAACAGAATAACTCTGGAAAAATTATATTATTAAATGAATAATCTGTTTTACCTAAAAGAATATATATATATATATATAGGAATGATTAAAATCTTAATCGTCCCCAATAAAGGTAAAATCCCTAATTATATGAAAATTACCAAAAACGAAAAATTACAATCTAACTAATTAACATAAAAGCATGTATCGTCTCGAGTCCAACTCAATTGACGACACTGAATTTGGAATCTCCTATAATTTATTATTTCAAATTCTTTTCTAAAATAGTAAAAACGGGGTTTTGATGGTCTATATGATGAAATTCGACCCAAAACTGAAGGAGCTCATGGCGAAACAATGAGTCTTGATCGTTGGTCTGATCTAGATCAAACACCATTGGTCTCCATCAATTCTCCCGAGTCATTTTGCCTCTGCTCTCGCTTTTTTGGTTTTCTTTGGGCCTTGGACGTACGAACGTATGGAGGTATTTCTACTCCAAGTACTCAGCAACCACTTGTTCTACATCAATGTGACTTTTGTCTGTGTTTTTATCATCATTTTGGATTTTTTTTTATTATTGTTGTCATAACTATTTTTACCATTTTTTAAGATACCACAACAATGGTAAAAACACTCAAAAATATGATAAAAATAACTATAAATATAATAAATAGAGGTATGATAGTAAAAAAAAAAATATTCGATGCCGCAGTAAAACTCAATTTACTGGAACGATGCAATTCGACCCATCTGTTTGACCTGTTACTGCTATTCTTGATTCAACTTTTGCACTTGAAAGTAGGTCTGACGATTTTTCGGACATGAAAATTTTAATTTAAAAGTGTCTAACACCTCTAATTAGTATGGTATGAAACGAATTATATGAACTTTTATATGTTTTTTCATTTGTTGATCTAGTTTAGTATGAATTCAGATGCAATTAATGTTCCCTTATTCAGTTTTACTTGAATATGGATTGTCATTAGACCCTCTTCTTTCTTACCCATAGAAACCTAATTCAACTCAAACGCGACACAATCGAAACGACATGATTCAAATATAACATGCATCCCAAGTGATACAATCCAAATACGACACCAAATAACTCAATTGCTACTCCTATGACTATTGAACCAGAAAAAAAAAAAAGCATTGTACATTGCATGTGACCGATCCACTAGCACATGGAATATACATATACAAGGTTATACATATACATATCCAAGACATATAAGACACGTTATGGTCACCATATGTGTGCATATTTAAGGTATCAATAATTGTTGCATTCTCTTAGTGGTGGTGAAAAATAATGGACCTTTGGGTTTTTTTTAATATAATTATCATTGCATCATTCATTATGCACCATGCAGTAATGTCTGGAGAAGCCCCTTCTATTCATTTGTTTATTTTTTGTTTGTTAGAAAAAGTACAAGAGAGTAATTGAAATTTTTGTCCGGAAGTGATCATAGAAATTCTTGTCTGTCTAGTTAGGGTGTGGTGGTAAAAAAAATTCATAGGACCACTGATAGAATGGTCTAAACTACACGGCTTGGTAGTTGTTCATTGAAGGGTCTATATAAATATCAGTGGTGACTAAATCTGTGCACCAAATAATATAGCAATATCACAATAGGCATCAGTAAGATTCACTAATTTAACAATCCACATTATTTAGTGTAAGAATTTGATATACATATTTGGTAACCATAGTATTATTGTATAAATGTAAACAAATGAACAAAAGGGGATTGGTGTGTCTCACGGACACCCACAACACATTTAATGAATGTGTATAATATTATTGTATAATATAAATATAAATGGTACTCTCTCTCTCTCTCTCTCTCTCTTGTGGGAAGATCATTCCAAATAATCAAAGCCTTACAGAAAAGGATATTGATTCCACATCATTCACACGTATGCTCTTTGTCCGTTTCTTACGTCCTTTAATGTGACTTTTCACGCTTGTTTTCTTGGTAAACTAAATCTTTAATTTAAAAGTTGATGAATAATAGTAGGGTAAATTTCACTTTATACCCTAAAAGGTGTTTCAAATTTAAATTTTATACCTTATCATCATATCTGAAGCACTTACATCTCATGTGTTTCAATTTATAATGAAAAATTAAACGACAATCTAGATCACGTATACATTGCTACTAATTCATAACATTGAGGGTATAAATTAAAATTTTTAATGTTTGAGAGTGTAAATTCATAATCGAAGCATTTTTGGGGTTCAAAGTGATATTAGCCCTTACTAAATAACAATAGTGACATGTTATTAGGTAGAGATAATGTATTTCCACCAACTAAATTTAGACTATTTTTTTTTCTCTCAAAAAAAAAACTAAATGATGTGCAGAAATTTGACGCGGGTTTTTCTTAAAAACATGAAATTTGGTGATAAGTTAACGATGGAAAAATAAAATATTGCTCATTTTTTAAGATCAACGAGCAATTATCTCGAGAATTTTTTATATTCATATTGTTTTACATCAACTATATACAACAAATGATCGAAGCTTCTTTCATTTCACCTTATTTATACACAATTACATCGATCTATCATCAAAAGCTTCGTCGTGGACAATACTTAATCCTTGTCTCTCTAATTCGCCTTTACAGGATTGTAGCTTTAAATCTCCTCAACAACTCTTTCCTGCATATCGAAAAATAAGAAAACACATTAGAAAACCAAACCCACAATTTTTTTCTAATTGATTTTTAGGCCCATTTATTTTGAGAAATTAGTTTACCTCATGAGTTGTCTGTCAGGAGTTGAGGTAGACAAGACCCCTCTGTTCTCTTCAGCTCTCCTTAGAAGGTAAGGTATTATCTGCTCTACTGGTCCAAATGGCAAGTATTTGCTAACTTGAAAACCAGCATTAACCAAGCCAAATGAAAGTGTGTCTGCCATTCCATATAGCTGAGCAAATTGGAGCTTTTGGTAGTTCTTTCCCATCCCCAAATCTCTAGCTTTAGCTGCCACCAATTTCCCTATCCAAAATCAAACACAGTATAAGTTAGATCAACGACAAATCTATAAAAAAAACATTGAAACACGACTGACACGACTTGATTGTCATTCCTAATTAGACCCTTGCCCTTCAATTCTTGACCATTATTACAACAACCCAAGAGTAATAATTCTTTTACCTGATTCAACATTATGGGTTGCTAGAACAAGTGCCCCGGAGCCATTAGCAACCTTTTCGAGCATGATAGAGGCACAGTCATTGTAGCATGCATGAGTCTGCTGAATGCTATTGTGAACAGGAGACTCAACTCCTAAAGCAGAAGCTAACTGTCTTTCACTAGACATATAAGCTCCTCTCACCAATTTAAACCCCATAGGAACTCCCATTTTCTCTGCTGCTTTCTCTGCTTGAAACATTCTCTCTTTTGCATCTTTCAGATAAGCTTGAATCGTCCCGAAAATTATTGGATTATCGTCTTTGTTGAACAAAATTGCAGCAGAGTACGTGAAGTAATCGATCGCGGGTTGAATCGATGTGTCCTCTGCATCAATTAGTAAAGGGACATTGTGTTCGACACATTTCTGGCTGATTTTTACTAGTCTTTGGTGGGCTAATTGAAGATTGAGTTCTTCCTGTGGGGTCAGAGGGTCTGGTTTTGAGAGTGTATGGTAAAAGGGACTTGAATCGGAGAAAATCGGAAGAGTGTTGAGCTTCCATGGAAGATTGTAAGAATGGTCTCTGTATTCCCATCTCAGCAGATCACTTACTCTCTTGAGCAGAGTTGGTGGGCAAATTGCTCTGATCTTCACCACAACAAAGCTTACCTGTTTGCAGAAGTTCATTTCTCAAATTCAATCATGAAACTTCAATCAAAGTATTTACAAGGGATGTTCCGAATTTAATTGATGGTCAAAGTCGGAATTGAAAGTTTTATGTCACGTTCATTTGATTGGTCAAAGTCGAATTGAAAGTTTTATATAACGGGTTCTCTAGGACCTTGTTTCAAAAAAATACGCCACATAAGAACTCTACCAGGGCTAACTAGTAAAAGGCCTAGAGCAGGAATTATAAAAGTAAAGTTTGAAGCTTACAGAAGAAGGGGCAAGTGACTTGGTTGATTCAACTGTTTGAATGATTTCTTCCATATTCTGATCACACGATTGGTTATCACCGGCGTCTTCTTGGCCATAATTTAATATCCCTCTCAACCCAGCTTCCCGGAGTTTCACGACGGTCTGACCCACCTCCGGCAAGTCCTTTCCGGCGACAAAATGCTCATAAAACGTGTGTTTTATAGTCCACAAGATTATCTCACGCAAGACAGCCATTTCCATGAGCTTTGAATTCATTACCCACATACCCACATCAACCATGGGCTCAATAGCCGCCATACGAAGCGTGATCGATGATCTCAGCAGCTTTCCTGTTGAAACCGTAGAAAATAGCTCTTTAACGTCCTCAAGGTTGAGAATTGAGTTGGCGGTGGCGGTCGCGGTGGCGGTCGCGGTGGTGGATGGTGGGGTGGCGGTGGAATCGGTTTTTTCTTTGAAATTTAGAGGCGAGACGGCGGTGATGGAGGAGGGAGCAGCTGAGTTTAGATATCTGCAGGAGAAATAGCGGAGGTTTTGGAGGAGTTTTGGAGAGAGACAGCGGGTGGTGATGGCAGAGGTGGTGGCCATATGCGAGAATGGTGGTGAATGTTGATGCTGTTCGGTTTACCAAGTCTTATGGTTGTTGTATTGGTTACTATAATTGGTCGGATATACATAGGAGAATTTTTTACTTTTTACAGGCTGTAATTACTAAAGTCAGAAAAAGAAATTACAGTCTGTAAATTACGAAGTCAAAAATAAATTACAAAGTTTAACTAATTACTAAATTCTTTTAATAAAAAAAATAAAAAATTAATTACTAAGTCAAAATTTTTTTTTTTTTACAGCTTGTAATTACTTTGGATTCTCTTTTATTAGGGGCTAGAGAGATTCTTCCTAAAAATACCTATATTCGTCAAACTTTTGAAAAGTCAACTAATCTGAGGGTTCTAATTGGGCCAGATCATCATTTTCCTGGGGGTTCCCACAAAGCACCCCGCTCTGGGTGAAAGTGCTTTGGGATGCCACGCGTTGCCGTTCTAGGAATCTTTGCCCAGATTCCATTGATGAGGTCATCATTTACGTAGCCTGAGCAGATTACAATACCGAGAAGGTGCGATTAAGATAATTGATAGCACTACCACTTTAAGGGGCGGTGTAGTATTGGTCCTGTGTGTGTGGTGTATTTATTATCTCAAAAAAAAGATAATTGATAGCAAAATTACAATATTAGTCGCAAATTTATAATAATAGTGGATAAAATTACAACGTGAAAAATTTACAATAGTAATAGATAAAATTACCACAATAGTGGTTAAAATTATAATTTTAGTGAAAAATTTACAACAATAATGGATAAAATTACAACATCAATAGACAATTTACTACAGTAATGAACAAAATTACTACAATAGTGGGCAAACTTTTACCACATTTGAAGTACAATAACTATAATATGTGGATTTGTGATCGATCACTAATATTAACTGATCGATCAAGTAGTTGAACATTGAGGGAAAAATTACAATGTTAATGAAAAATTTACAACAATGGTTGACAAAATTACAACATTAACAACAAATTTACAATAGTAGTAGACAAAATTACTAAAATAGTGGCAAAAATTACAACATCAAAGAAAATTTTTCAAAATTAGTGAAAAATTTATAATAGTAGCGAACAAAATTACCACAATAGTGGGTAAAATTATAATATCAATGAAAAATTTACTACATTAATGGACAAAATTACTACAATAGTGGACAAACTTTAACCACTATTTGAAGTATCAGAATTATATTCAGTGAGTTTGTGATCAATCGCTAATATTGACTGATCGATCAAGTAGTTGCACATTAAGGGCAAAATTACAACATCAGTGAGAAATTTACTACAGTAATGTACAAAATTATAACATTAGTGAAAATTTTACAATAGTAGTGTACAAAATTACCATAATAGTCGCAACATTACAATATCAGTGAAAAATTTACAACAATAGTAGATAAGATTACAACATCAATGAAACATTACTATAGTAATGGATAAAATTACTACAATAGTAGGCAAAATTTAACCAATATACTGGTAAAAGTTTAACCAATGTTGGTCACCAGTTGTAATATTAATCAAGACAGTCATAAATTAATCTCAAAACTTGTAAATTTATTTATAATTATTATAAATTGACAACTCAAAAGTGGTAAATCAATCATTAAATTGTGGTAAATTTTCCACAATTTTGCTAAATCTCACTTATTGATATGTGATCGATCATATACATTTGTGATGGATAACAATCTTACTGTTTTTCAAAAAGTTTTGGGGGAGACTATTTCAACCTTGCGATAGATCACAAGATCTTAAGATAGCTCGCAAATATTTTGGAGATAAAAAAATAATAATTTCGACATATTCCGAATAATAATTTTGATATATTCTAAAAAATAATAATAATTGCGATATATTACAAATAATAATAATTGAGATAAATCGCAAAATTCAATTTCACCAAATTAATAAAAAAATATCTTTAATTTTATTTCTAAATTTTGATTTCAAAAAATTAACACCAAATTGACCGCCTATTTTAGTAAATAAACACTAAAATTCATGAATTTAATGATTGTCAATTTTATCAAATTAACATTAAAATTTCAAATCTTAAAATTTAATTTCATCCAAATAAATACCAAAGTAACATTCTATGAAATTAAATTTTAAATTTAATTTCTACTTTTAAGTTTACAAATTTGAACGAGGAAAACCACTTTTGGGGGAGATGATGAGTGCGCGAAAGTGCATTCTAAATACTTTATTATTAGATTAAAATGTTAAAATGTGAATATAAATAATTAGATATAATTTATATTATTGAATTTAATATATATTCACACTGAGATATATTTGAGTATAATTTTTATAATATTTTAAATTTTAAATATTATACTATTAGTTGGTGAGAGATAATTTACAAATAGGCTTTTATATTTGTTTTTATGGCAGCTGCATGGAATAAGGCTGGATGTCACTATCACGTGGGACCCAACAATCAACATAATCTTTTTATGTGCTTTCTCCTTCACATTCGGTTTGGGCCAGAGAGGCTGGAATAAAGAGGGTTTTCTTCTTGGCATTGACTTTGATTTTTCTTGGGCTATAGCGGCTGGAAGGGAAAACGGAGGGAGAGGCGGCTGTTCTTTTTCTCTGGAGGCGGACGCAGAACAGGGAGGAGGACTCCGATGCCAGTCTGTTTGCAGGGGTGGCTTAATGTAATTTGAGATCTAAAGCGAAAAAACTAAATAAATTTTTTTTTTTAATATTAATTTTTTTAAAAATTTATTTATTTTTAATTTATTATATAAGGGAGACTGAAGAAAAACGTGTTAGTGTTACTAAAAAAAAATATTTAAACTTTTATTTTTGTTTTTGATTTTGCTTTTGTTTTTGTTCAGAAATAGAGTTTAATTTTAACTTTTTTTTAATGTTTTGTACTAATTTTTACACGTAGAGAAAGAGAGTAGAGGTACATATGAGTTGATTTTTGAGTATTTTTTATTTTTTCAACTTATGATTTTTAGATTTCTAATGTTATGAATGAAATCATGGACTCAAATTATTATAATAAAAATGTTGATTGTACTTAATATTTTGGGGCCTTTTTTTTAGGGTTTAAAATTTAAAGGACCTAATTTTTTTATGGGTTAATAACATACCTAAAAAATTGGGGCCTAAAACACCTGTTTTTTTTTTAATGCTGTAAAGTCGGCCCTGTCTGTTTGCTCTATTTTTTCAGGAGATTTTTATTGTCCATTATATTTATGGATAATTAAATTCTCAGGTAGGGCGAGGGATGAACTTGTACAGTAGATGATATTTTATTTATTTTTAATTTATGCATTTGATTTCTAATTAGTAAAACTCTTTTATTTTATCATTCTTAATTTATTGTTGAGGTTTTCTTCTCTGAATAGTCATAGAATTTATTTTATTTATAGATTTAGTCAGGCTTTCTCTGTTGAATGGATTAGTTCTTTGATTATGTTTGAATCAATTATTTATCTATATTGATTTAATTCTTTGCTGCAATATCGCTTCTTGAGTATATTGTCGTCGTTGGATTTTCTCAATAGTGATAATAATTTACGTATATTCAAAGTGGTGAATGATTTTTCAAAAGGGTTACATGTGGTTTGATCTTTGTTTACAAATTTATACCTTCTGGTTGGGAATTTTGGGAATTGAATTCCCAATTGAGTTATTCAATGAATTAAGAATAATTAAAATATCATATTTGTGCAAGGGATTCCCGATATTTTACTGTTTATCAAATTTGAGTATTTTTTTTAGTTAGTAACTTTGCTTCATTTTACTTTGCATTTAAAATTAATATTTGTCCTCTAGTAATTATTTAATATTATTCTTTAGTTTCTTTGTTCCTGTCTACTATTTTTTAGTTTGTCTCTATATGAAATCAACACCTCAAAGTTGTGCTACAATTACCGTGTTATTCTTTGGGCGTAATCAGGAGACAACTGCAACTTTGCGAAATATCCCAAGCTTTTGGGATAGATCACAAACATTTTGAATAGAAAAAATAATAATAATTTTGATATATTATTGAAATAATGATAGCAACAACAAAAAGCTACAACATTCTAATTAATATAATTAATATTTTATTTTATCAAATTAAAACCGAATAATAGTTCAATTTGGTCAATTAAAAATTCACTTCACCAAATTTAATACAAAATTAACCTTTAATTTTATTTATTAAACTTTGAATTCATAAAATTAATACCAAATTGACTGCCTATTTTATTAAATAAATATTAAAATTCATGAATTTAATGTTTATTTTTATCCAATTCATCAAATTAACCCAAAATTAACATTCAATTTCGTCAATTTAAAATTCACATTCATCAAATTAATACTAAATTCACCTTCAATTTTATTTATTAAAATTAAATTTCATCCAAATAAAACCAAATTGACTACCAATTTTATCAAATTAACATTGAAATTCAAAAATTTAAAATTTAATTTCATCTAATTACACACCAAATTGACATTTAATTCATTCAATTACAATTAAATTTCATCAAATTAAAAATAAATTAGCCTCCAATTTAATTTATTTATAGTTTCATAAATTTAACACCATACAAACAGCCAATTTTATCAAATTAACATAAACTTTTATGAATTTAACATTCAATTTCATCCAATTGAAATCCAATTCATTAAATCAACACGAAATTAATATTCAATATCATCAATTTAAAATTTAATTCCATCAAATTAATATCAAATTCACTGTTAACTTTATTTATAAAAATCCAATTACATCAAATTAATACAAAATTGACAAACAATTTTATCATGTCAACAATCAGTTGCATCCAATTTGATGACCAATTCATTAAATCCACACTAAATTAACATTCGATTTCATTAAATCATCACCAAATTAATTGTCAATTTTATCACATTAATATCAAAATTCATCAAATTGACAATCAATTCATCCGATTAAGATTCAATTCATTAAATCAACATAAATTAATATTCGATTTCATCAATCAAAATTTAATTTCTTAAAATTAACACTAAAATAATCTTCAATTTTATTTTTTACAATTCAATTTCATAAAATTAACACCAAATTGACAATCAATTTTATTAAATTAAATTTAACGTTCAAGAATTCGACATTCAATTTTATCCAATTGAGATCCATTCATCAAATAAACACCAAATTAATATTTAATTTCATCAATTCAAAATTCAATTTCACAAAAACCAAGAATCAAATGTTAAATTGATTTTTTTTTTTTTTTTGTGATAATATGATGAATTGAAGGTTAGTTGGACGAAACTAAATGTTAATTTGATAAATTTATTGTTAATTGTATGAAATTGAATGTCAATTTGATGAATTGAATATTAATTAAAAGAAATTTAAGGTTATTTTGAATGTATATCATATAAATTAAATGTTAATGGAATTAAATTGAATGCAAATTTAGTAGAATTGAAGGTTAAATTATGAAATTTGGTGATAATTTGATTAATTGAATTCAATTTTATCAAATTAACATTTAATTCATCCAATTAGTATTCAAATTCATCTAATTAACAATCAATGTCTCAAATTAACATCTCAAATCATCCAATAAACATTCAATTCATTAAATCAACACCAAAGGACAATATAATTTCATCCGATTAACACTCAATTACATTCAATTAATATTCAATTCATCAAATTCACGCAAAATTATCATTCAACTCATCAAATTAATATTCAAATTCAACTGGTTAACATTAAATTTATCAAATGAACATTCAATTCATCCAACTGATATTTTATTCATCAAATTACAACCAAATTAACATTCAACTCATTCAATTTATATTCAAATTTATCACATTAACACTCAATTCATCAAATCAGCATAAAAATCATCCAATAAACATTCAAATCATCAAACCAACGCCAAAGTAATGTAATTTCATCAAATTTATATCAAATTAACATCAAAATTTTCCAATTCAAGTTCACCTAATTAATATTCAATCCACCAAATTAATAACAAATTAACATTCAATTACGTTGAATTAATTTTTTTTTTTTTGTAAAAAATAAACAATTAACATTTAATTCATTAAATTAACATAAAATTTACATTCAATTCATCAAATTAACATTCAAATTCAATTGTTTAACATCAAATTTATATTCATTTTCATCAAATTAATATCCAATTAATATTCAATTCATCCAATTTATATTCAAATTTCAATAATTAACAATCAATTCATCAAATTAACATCCAAAATCATCCAATAAATATTTAATTCATCAAATTAAAACTAAAGTAACATGCAATTTCATTCAATTAACATTCAATTCAACAAATTGACATCCAAATTCATCCAATTAATGTTTAGTTATTCCAAATACATTAATATTCAGTTTATCAAATTAATATTCAATTTCATCTAAATACATTCAATTTATCAAATTAACAATAAAAAAATATTTTAATTCTTCAAATTGAGTTCAATTTCATCAAATTAACATTCAAATTCAATTAATTGACATTAAATTTATCAAATTAACATCAATATTAATATTAAATTTTATCAATTTAAACATTTATTTTCACTAAATTGACCTTCAATTTCATCCAATTAAGATTCAATATCATCAATTAAAAATTTAATTTCATCAAATTAAAATTAAATCGACCATCTATTTAGTTTATTTACATTTGATTTCATCAATTTAACACTCTACCACATTTACATATTTAATTTCATCAAATTAACATTTAATTTTATCCAATTGTTATGAAATTTACCTTCCATTTTACCAAACTAATGTTTAAATTAATCAATTTAAAATTTTAATTTCATCAAATTAATAACAAACTGGTCTTCAATTTTAATTTATTAAATTTAATGCTAATCTGTTGAATTTGATTGTTAATTTGATGAATAAATTTTGTATATATTAAAATTTCAGTTGATTAAAATTCGTACATATTAAAATTTGAGCCAATGAAAATTTGCTTCGAGTTGATTAAATTTTATTTTTGTATGTATTAAAATTCGAGTTGATTTAAGCTCAACTTGAGCTACTAGTGCTGATTAAAATTCGATTCGAGTGGATTGAATTTGTATTTTTTTTTATTAAAATTCGTGTCAATTAAAATTCGATTCAAATTGATTAAAATTTATTTTTTACGTATTAAAATTTGAGTAAACTAAAATTTATATATTTTTTATGCATCAAAATTCAAAACGGTTAAAATTCAAAACTAGTTGATTAAAATTTGATGAGAGTCGATTAAAAATAAATTTTGATCGGCTCGAACAATAATTTTAATTGACTCAAATTTTAATAAGTAGAAAAATCTAATTTTTAATTGAATCGAATTGTAATACGGAAAAAATAAATTTTAATTAGTTTGAATTAAATTTTGATCAACACAAATTTTAATAAGTAAAAAAAGATAAATTCAATCGACTCGAATCGAATTTTAATCGTTGCGAGGCGCTAGTTGCTCATGTTGAGATCAAATCGGTGCAAATTGTAGTACGTAAAAAAAATTAAAGATGATTTTTTTTATTAATTTGGTAAAAGTGAATTTTGTGATTTATGCCAGTTTTTTTTGAATATATTGAAATTATTATTATTGTTAGAATATATTGAAATTATTATTTGGAATATATCGAAATTATTATTATTTTTTATCTCCAAAATGTTTGTCATCTATCCAAAGAGCTTGAGATCTATCGCAAGGTTGCAGCAGACTCTCCCAAAACTTATTGAAAAATTGTAAGTTTGGGATCGATCACAAATGCCTTTCATCGATCAAAAGCATTTGAACTTTGTGAAATTAAAATTTATGAATGTTTGCGATCTATCACAAAGTTACTGTTGTCTCCACTAAATGTGGTTTTCTCACCAAAATTTGGCAATGTACAACTAATCTTATTTAAAAAAGGTATATTACCAAATTTTTGCAATCGATCCTATGTTTTTGCGATCAATCACAGTATTATATATTTTTTGTGATCTATTCCAATAGATTAGGATCTATAACAAAAGTTTAGAATATATCTTAAAATGTTAAAAGAATATTTGAGTTTGGGATCGATCAGAGTTATTCTGACTTTTTTTTTTTTGAAAAAATGTAAGTTTGGGATCAATCACAGATGTCTATGATCTGTCACAAGGTTACTGGAGTGAGATTTAGCAAAACTGTGGCCAATTTATCACAATTAAGGGCTGATTTACCATATTTGATGGTCAATTTACAACAATTGTGGATAAATTTATGAGTTTAGAGGTTAATTTACGACTATTTAGATTAATATTAAGGCTATTTTGGTTAATATTATGACAATTCTGGATAAGATTACGAGAATTAAGTGTAAATTTATGACAAAAAGAGGTTAAGCTAAAATCATGGTGAATAAATTTATCACAATTGGGGAAAAGTTATGACATCAAATGAAAAATTTACTATAATTCAGGGTTAAATACAATGACTATAGATAAAATTACTAGTATATAAGACAATTTTACCATTAATTAGGGTAACATTACAATGTCAAAAGAAAATTTATTATAGCTTAGGGTTAACTAAGAATGATTGTAGATAATGTTATTAGTATATAGACTAGTTTTTTTTTTTGGTAAATATTACGATAACTGTGAATAGTAATACACAATTAAAGGTAAATATACGACATCAGTGGAATGCACTAGTGTCATATTTACGACAATTTTGATTAAATGTGTTAATCATACTTTTACCACTATAATGGTTAGAATTTGCCCACTAAATTAGAAATTTTACCCATTAATGTTGTAAATTTTCACGGAAGTTATAATTTTGTCTACTACTGTTATAAATTTTTTCATTACTGTTGTAATTTTATTCATTACTGTAATAAATTTTCTACTACTATTGTAAATTTTCACTGATATTGTAATTTTGTCTACTATTATGGTTATTTTGTCCACTACTATTATAAAGTTGCCACTGATATTGCAATTTTGGCTACTACAGTGGTAATTTTGGCAATAACTGTTGTAAACTTATAATGATTATAAATAACGTTACTAGTATATAGACCAATTTTACTACAATTGTGGGTAAACTTTTACTAGTAATTTTGGCCACAATTTTACTATCCTAAGGTTACTACTGTTGTAATTTTACCCACTACTGTTGTAATTTTATCCATTATTATTGTAAATTTTTCATTGATATTGTAAATTTGGCCATTAGTGTTATAAATTTTTCTACTGATGTTGTAATTTTTTCACTGATCGATCAATCAATATTAATGATCGATCAAAAACCTACTGAATATACTTATGGTATTTCAAATGATGGTTAAAATTTGCCAATTATTGTAGTAATTTTGCCCATTATTGTAGTAAATTTTTCATTGATGTTGTAATTTTACTCACTATTGTTATAAATTTTTCATTATTGTTGTAAATTTATTCACTATTGTGATAATTTTGCCCACGATTGTTGTAAATTTTTTATTAATGTTATAAATTTTTTACTAATGTTATAATTTTTTCCATTATTGTGATAATTTTGTCAACTATTGTCGTAAATTTTTCACTAATATTGTAAATTTGTCTATTATAGTCGTAAGCTTCCCATTAATATTATAATTTTATCCTTAATTAGCATAATGTCAATTTTTTCGGTACGGTACCGAAATATTCTCTTTCGATACCGTAGTCTGCTCAGCCTACCAACCATGTCGACTTGAATGAGTTTAGTGACACTTTTCGTCATATTTCTTTAAATTTATCATATTTTTAAGGGTATTTTTTTTAATTTTTTGAATCTTTATTGATACCCATCATTAGATTAAAGGTATTAATTAATATGTAATTTTACTAAATTATTCCTGATATATTTAAAAAAAATATTCTTCCACATTCTCTCTAGCTATGCATATCTTCAATGAGACTCCTTCTATTTTATAAATTTTTTTACGTATTAAAATTTGGGTTAATTAAAATTCGATTCGAGCTAATTAAAATTCAAGTCGATTAAAAATTATATTTTTTTACGTATTAAAATTTGAGTCGATTAAATTTCATTTCTAATCAGCTTGAGTCAAATTTTAATCAACTTGAATAGAATTTTAATTGACATGAATTTTAATAAATAAAAAAATATAAGTTTTAATCGACTTGAACCGAATTTTAATCGGCGATAACAACTTAGATAGAGCTCAAATCGGCTCAAATTTTAATATATAATTTTTTTTAATAGGCTCAATTTTTAATACATAAAAAATTAAAATTTAATTAGTTTGAATCGAATTTTAATCGGTTTAAATTTTAATCTATAAAAAATAAATTTTAATTAACTCGAATTCTAATATGTAAAAAAATAAATTTTAATCAGTTCAAATTTTAATCAAATTTTATGTATAAAAATTGTTTAGGTTTATGCAGAGATAATTTTAATATTTTAGATGATTTTTTTTTGGGTTAAAAACTATGGTTTAAAGACAGAGTGTGTCAGTGATCTTTAAATATAAACTAAAAAGAGTTTTAGTGATGTTCGAGATAATATAGGGAATATTCGTAAAAATATGTCAAATTAAGGGGTGTGTTTGAAATTTTTCCATGAATTTATCTCCGATCTAAGTGGATTCATGTAAAATATTATTCAACTTATATACAATTTATTTATTAAATAAGTTATATGTCACCATCCGTTTAACTCGTTAGTAATTGAACCGTATTAGGTAGAGTTAGGTTAACATTATAATTCTTTTAACCCGTTTCTAATTAAAAATTATGTATAACTAATTAATAATATTATTGCTAACTAATTAACAAACTAACATAAAAAAAATATAATATTAATTTTATTTAAATGAGTTCACATATCTCATGCGAACACTGACTTGTTTATTAACTGACTCTAACAATTCCATTCATTTATCACCCATACTCATTCAAATTTTACTCAAATCTGATTAACTCTGTGTCAATTCATATCTAACATCAAAAACTATGACCGTTTAAGTCAACCACTGACCTTTCTTATAATTACTTGAAATTAGGGGTGTCAATTTTTTCCGTTAACACAAATCCGACACAAACTCGAAAATAACACGATTAGTTGGCACGAGTAATAAATGAGTTAAATTAAGGTTCGACACGAATAACACGATTAATGAGTATTATAGATAGAAAATAATTATTTTATAAATTTTTAAATAGTATTATATTAGTTATTATCAAATTAAATAATTTTTTATTAACACGAATATTGACAGGAACTCAACACGTACTGAAAGTGATACGACACGAAAATAACACGACTAAAAGTGACATAACACAAAAATGATACGACAGGATTAATAGAGCCCTATTTGAAATCTTTTAATTTATGCAAAAAGTTGAGTCAATCCCGTATACCAGTTACAGTCCACAAACTTGAGTGGCAAGCACCGTCAAAACGTGGATTGGATCACAGCCACCAAATTAATGAATTCGGCAACTTCTTGTTACCTTCCTCATGCATAAATTTTTTTTATTTTTTTTGGGGTCATTCCTCATGCATAATATACAAGTTGGATTTTTTTTTTGGGGTAAGTAATTTGGATTTAAATACATTTTGGCACATAATTTCACCACCTAGCATTTATTTGCGGTTGGTAGATCTGAATTTCCAACTACGATCCCACACGAAATCAAACTTTGATTTAATTCCTTTCTATATACCAAATGAGCAATGTTATTGGGACATAATTTATGAACATAATTTAGGGACATAATGAGTTGTCACCAATAAAATGATAATGAATTCATTTAATGCTACAATGGGACCCATCATTGCACATATTTCACTATCATTTCATTGGTGACAACTCATTTTGTCCCCAAATTATGTCCTTAAATTATGTCCCAATAGCATTAGTGATACCAAATTGATGAGACAAGTTATGGGATAGATCCAATCAACAAAACAAGTTGGGAAGATTTTCATTTTTGGGTCATAAATTTACAAAATTTCAAATTGAAGCATCTAAAAAATCTGTAGTAACACAACGTTTACTTTTTGACGTGTCTAAGTTGTGTCAACTCAAATTCATCTCATTTATGGTTCATGCAGATATAATTATTTGATGTGTCAAATGAACATATTTGTTTACTATTTAAAACTCTTAAGATTATACCCGACCTATTAATTTTGTGTCAGATTCATGGATGATTTACACCTCGTGACACTTGTAGAATGAGTTTTAATGGTGAGAAGATGGTCAGTCAAATTGCGGTCCACTTTGTACATCTGCTGACCAAATCAATCAGACATTTTTGAAAAGGGAAGATAACTTCTCACCGATGGAAGCACTAGGAATGAAGGCGGCAAGAAGTTACTGCTTCTAAAATGCAAGTTTATTCTTTTTATAGCGTGTCGCTACTTTGAAATAATCAAAAAAAAAAAAAAAGGTTGATATATGAAATAATCGAAATGCCAAATAATTATGATTGCAGAAAAAAGAGAAAGTCGAGAATCATCGATTACCTTTTGAATCAAAGTAACGATGAGCTAACTATTACGACTATAGGGAGAGAAACAAAGCTTTGTAGACAGCTTTGCCCCCTCGTCTTTTTGGCGACTAGCTTATCAAGTGGGTGGTTTACCTCCAGAATCAATAAAATTCCTATCAATAAAAAGCCCGAATGTCGTGGACTGAGTGAGAATCTTTTGAACTGTATATCAAAGCCAACCCTTTAATCTGTACAGGAATATCCGACTCTCCTTGTTCTTATTAAAAGAATTGTATGATCTGGTTCTAAACCTTTTACCGTGAACGCGTTAAAAAAATAAATAATATAAGGTTATACTATATCATCACCGTCACGTAGAGTCATCAATCAATTATGAATGAACATATAAAATTAAATTTGAGTTCAGGTGAACTGGGTTGGGGTATAGCTCTGAATACTCGAAGACAAAATGACAATAGATGATCCGATCAACAAATCACAACGCATTAAAGGCTCAATGGTGCATCAAGAGAAGGTGGAAACTGAGGTAAGAATTTACTTTTCAGATTATTAAAGTGAATTATTAAAGACATCCTTTAATAAAGTGAATTATTAAAGACACCTTACTACCTTAAACTCACAATTAAGGACATAATCCGATAAAAACACATAGAGCTTGTGGGTATCAATTCTCCAACCCAAAATTTTGTGAGACAAGTCCAGGGCGTCGTGCCGTCGTGCTTATGCAAGTGAGAGAGAGAGAATGTATGTCACTAGGCCACGTTCACTCTACCTGAATCTCCCTAGTGCTCTCTCAATACACCCACCGGAGGCTCCAAATTCGGGGTATCTGGTTGTGACTGATGAAGAATCAGAAGAAGATACTTTTTGCTGGGGTTTATGCAAGAACAGGAGGGTTGAAAAGTTACCATTTCCTCAAGACAAGATCTTGAAGGTTGTACACCCACCAGAGTATGAAGAGATTAGTGTTACCAAGGTTTGGTTCATCCCAGTTCTTGATCAGCCACTCTCATCCAACCGCTACTACATCATCAAAGCAAAAGGCAAATACAAAGGGTACATCTTATTATATTCTCTTTATATAATGTCGGAATATCCATACATCTCTGTCGTTCACCGTAGGTTAGCATACCTGATTATAGTACAAATTCGGATTTGATTCCTAGTTGGTAATCAATATGTAGTAGGGCTAGTAATCAAACCAAGGTATTTGAGTTTGGTTCAGGTTCGGCTCGTTTTGGACTTGTTCAAGATAAAAAAACGAGTTAAACTTGTCCAATTTTTTAGTTCGTTTAAAAAAAGGGCTCGACAGGCTCCGTTTGAACTCGACAGACTCGACTTAATTATGTGTAAATACTTGAACTCGGCTCGTTCAGTCTCAAAAACGAGTCGAATTTGTCCAATTTTTTTGCTCGTTTAGAAAACAGGCTTGATAGGCTTGGCTTGAACTCGACAAACTCGACTCATTTATGTGTAAATATTTATGCTCGGCTCGTTTTGGGTTTGTTCATGTTTGACTCATTTTCTAAACGAGCTTAACTTGAACAATTTTTTAGGCTAGTTTAAAAAAATAAAATCGATAAACTCAGTTCAAGCTCGTTCGACTATCAACCTTAATAGCTAGGAGAGTGATTGTGGTTTTGCTGAAAATCCAACCGGAAGTTCTAATTTTGTTCTCCCAATTTAAGGGAGAATTTGTCAGAAGTGTTGCCTAAATTTTGTTGGTCCCAGTTGAGCTCTTTAGGGTGGAGGAGATGTGAATAGGCTTGTCCATGGGTCAGATTGGCCCGTGGGGACCCACAAATTGGTCCAACTAGGCCAAGCAGCCGTGGCAAGGGCTGTGGTGCACCCTTCAGCTTACAGGCCAATCTGCTTACCCGGCCCGTCAAAACACCCAATAACCCTGCCCAATAATTAACCCTTTTCTTTAGTTGTTATTTACGTTATAAAGTATAGTAAGTTATAAGCTATAGATTAAAAAATCATGCTTTATAAATCCTAAGTTATAAATTACAACTTTTTAAAGTACATTTTTACTGTTTTCTATTTTCAAAAGTTAGAATACTACTGTGTTACTACTTTTATTTGAGCCGACCCATGGCCTACCCAATAACAGTAACGGGCTATGGGCTGAGTTGTGGCATGGTGGGCCTGGCCCATTTTCAAGTCTTGATTTTAGTCACATAATTCTTTCTGGCATTATGAGTGCGAATTTGCTCTTTGCCCCAGATGTATGAATTTTCGCTCTCATTTTATAATATTTGCGGATTCAATTTTTTAATTCGCGAATTCGCATTCTTACTTATTTATATGCTTACTCATTATTACTTAAATTTTAATTTGTAAAGTACTTACTTATGCCTAAAGATACATATCAAACTAGAATGATATTTATAAACTATAATTGCCATTTTAGAACTTTATAATCAATATATATATTTGAAAATTAAATAATTTATCACATAGTTGTGCGTCCAATTTAATTTTTTATATTTAAATTTTATCAATTTTTATAGGTGAATGTGCGTCTATATACATTTAATATGTCTCTCTCATTTTATCGCTTTTATGCTCTCGCTCTCCTGTCCACTCTCACTCTATGTGATCCTAGGTCTTGATAAGATAGAAATTTTTTTAACTTAATATATTGTAAAAAAGCAAGGCTATTGGGACATAATTTGAGGATTTATCATAAGATTACTAATGAATCTTAAATTTGAATGAAGTCTACTATATTCGTCTAGTGGTCACGATGCATTAAATCCCCAAATTATATCTCGTAAGAATAGTGATTGTAAACACCGAAATTGAATAGTCCTCACAATGATTTAGTTTCTTGTAATATATGTTCAATTGCTAATCTCACAAGTGTGGTTAGGGTACGAAGGTTGCAATTCTGACCTTGTTACAACTCCTGTACTGTATGTAGGCATGCAGCTACATGTTCAGGACAAAGAGAGATAAGCACATGTTGCTTTCAAGATGTTATAGTTGATGTAAATCCAAGGCCTTTCAATCACACTGATATATACCAACAGTTTGAGATTCATCGCCATTACAATGGTGGTTTCTATGCCACATCTGTAGCCCATGATGGGTTTCCTCCTAAATTCCTGAGAAGAAAAGGATGGGAAGTTCACACCAGTACTACTTCATACAAACTTCATCTACCAGAAACTCAAGGCCACGACACCACTCACCCAATGGACCTCCCGGAACTAGATGTTACCCTATCACAGAATCGTTCGTCTTGGGTTGTCGTTGGAAAATGGTACTGCCCCTTTGTGTTTGTGAAGGAGGAAGGTAGATTAAAGGACCAGATGCAAAAAACCTTGTTCTATGAATTGACTCTCGAGCATTGGTGGGAAGAGGTATATTCGTGCGAGAACGTGAGTAATGAAGGTAATGTTGTCGTTGTAAATGCTAGTGTGCAAAGGGAAGTGGCTCTGGTCCATGGCAGGGAAGCTTTGAAAGATGATAGACATGGTGGTGATGGGTTTATTTGGTTTAGAGTGAGAGAAAGAAGTAGGAGGAGAGGTCTAGGTGTGGCTTTGAGTAAGGCAATAGTTGAGAAAATTAGATGGGTGCAAGAGAGAGGAGGGTGGGTTGATGGAGGAGAGAGAGAGGTCATAATAGAGAGTGTAGAAGAGATTAGAGAGGAGAGAGAGTGGAGGAATTTTGGTTGTTATGTTTTGGTGCATAGTTTTGGGGTTAGAAGAATGGATGGGAGTTTGTTGATGAGGTTGAATTTTAGACACACCCATAAAGTTCGATGCAAATGGGAATGAAGTTTTTGTAGTAATTTGCAAGTTTGTGCTCAAACAAGTTCTTATGGTATGTTGACCGTGTGCTATAAGTCCCTCACCTACATTACAGAAAGAAATATTTAAGGGTCTTGATGTTATCTTGTCAAAAATTATGGGATGTCACTGCAATTCTCCCAAAATAAAAAGGAAGGGACACCCAATCTGTTTTTGTCCTTACAAAAAGGTGTACCAAGCCTAAATGATGTGACATTTATTTCATATAAGTCATCATAGATCAAATTTAAAAGAGAATAAATTTAAATTTAAAATATGAGAAAGTTAAATTTAAAAGAGTGTGAAATCTGAGTATTGAATCTTTAAAAAATGATGAAATTTGACCATTAAAAATTTAAGTAAAAAAAAAAGATTAACTCTAAGGGAATTAACTCCCTCAAAACCAATCTTAGCCCGAAGGTAATTCTCATTCGGAGAAAGTCAACACCTGAGGACTCGCATAGTCGACAGAGAGTTGAACTCACACCTAAGGCCTAGATATAGTTTTTTCAGTCAATGGAAGCTCGTCCTACTAATCAAACTATGTTGACGACTAGGAGGCTGGCCTCCCAAGAGATCGTCAAGTTTCGAACTTAGGACGTCTGAATTTACAGCTCGCCACTATCTCTACTTGAACTACCCCTTGGGGTTTAGTAAAGATATGAGTTTCTTTGATTTGAGTAAAAATTCAAGTCTCCTTTTATTTGGTATAAATTTGAATAAAAGACTAAAGCTTATTTTTAACATATTTTTATTCAAATTTAAGTTTTTTTTCCCTCTCTAGGTAAATAAACAAATTATATTCATAAATTTGCATGAGTTACAAGCAATTGGAGGTACTTAATTATCAATAGCCACCAGCATCAAGCAATAGCTGCAACTAGGAATCAAAATAAACAACAAAAGAACAAACACTTCTGTTGGGAGTGCTACTTGTTGGACTAGTACTCCCCACACTTCTTATCGCATTAAATATTTTCATGTTTAATTATAAAAAAATCCATTTTCGACCAAAAACTGTTATAGTTATTACATTTTTAAAGTTGAACATGCTTTTTTTCGGGAATAAATCATGGGTTGTCTTAAAGTAGTCCAACATTTTTTGGAATGGAAAATTATTCCAACCACACGATTGTTGGACCATAATTACGAGATAAATCTCAAATATTAATAACATTAATTGATTAAAAGTCTGATTTTATGTGATGAGAGAAATTTGATACGTATAATTTTATAGCACAACCATTGCTCGAGCACCAAATCAACACATAAGGGCACATTTAGATGACAGGAATCTTAATTGAGAATGATTATCTCATTCATAATAATGAGATACTCGGGTTTCAATTACTATAGTAATATCATATTTATTGTTTGGTTATTGTCAGTAATCTAGTGTGTGAATTAATGTCATTACCAAATTATTTTAGGAAATAATTTAATTTTAGAAAGGAGATTGATTTTAGGAGGATAACTTAATTTTTGAAATAAAGTTAATTTTAAGAAGGAGCTTCATTTTGGGATTTTTATTTTTTTTATAGAATACCCAACCAATGTAGGTATAAGATTACTACAATGGCCACCGGTTTAGGATACCCATAATTATTGAGAATTGGATTACAATAGTAATCCTATTCTCGAGTTAAATTACTAAATAATTGATTTCTCAAAATAATAATTTAAAATTTTAGAATGAGAATCTCTTTCTTAATCAAAATTATCGCCATCCAAACAACACGTAAGATAAGGCATTGTTGATAAAGATTTCATTAAAAGGAAACTACCAAATCACAAGGATCTGGTCAGGTGTATTAATTGCAGATTAGTGGACCCTAGGTAGTATTTTTAACATGGACCCCACTATATTGTGGTATAAGATATATAAATATACCTAGGGTACCAATTATTTTTTTATAGTGATTAAAATTTTAATCATTGTCAAAATATTTAGTATGATTAAAGTACTTATTAAGATTAAATTGTTTATTATGATGCCAATGTTTCGTGTGGCTAAAAGGTTAAATATAAATAAAAAATTTTATTATCATTAAAAAGATTAAACTATAAATTACAAAATAAGTCCTTGGATCGGATGCACGTGATTTGAACTGTGGTTGTATTTTATATAAGAATGATATTGTGGTTTATTATATAGAATCATAGATTATTTATTTTATATAAGAATGATATTGTGGTTTATTATATAGAATCATAGATTATTTTTAGCTGGTGTAGAATTATTTTATTTTATTATTTTGCTGAATTTTATATATTTTTATTAATGAACACTAATAATCCAAAGCAATTAATACTAATTGATATTTGGCATTGCTGATCTTTCACAAAGATTCGAACATCTGGATTGGCATAATGTAAGCCTGGATGGGACTGGCCGTACAATCCGGACAAAAGACTAGGAAGGGAAAGTGGGTAAGGAAAATATTCTGTATTTGTTTGTATACCTCTAAGTGCATGCCAGATAGAGAGAGAGAGAGACCAAGCAGCAATTAATGATACAGGTTAGCAGTCTCCAACCAATCCAAACTTCACATAAAACTATCATCATCTCTATATAAAACCTCCATTTTCCAGCTCTAATGAAGTAGAGAGACAGAGAGAGAGATGTATACAACAAGGGGTCTGTCAAAATGCCTGAATTCTCCTAACAATCTCTCAGCACAACCAGGGGGTACTTTCTCAGGATCTTTGGTGTTTACAGATGAAGAATCACAGTCGTCAGAGGATACCTTTTGTTTGGGAACAGTTAATAAGTGCAAGAAAGTGGAAAAATTACCGTTTCCTCAGGACAGGATAATGGCTGTTCATCCACACAAGGGTCCGAAAACATCATTTATCAAGGTGTTGCTCATCCCAGTTCTTGATCACCCTTTGTCGTCTAACCAATACTATGTTATCAAAGCAGAAGGTGAAAAGAAAGGGTGAGTTCTCCTTATAATTTATATTTTCACTAGCAATACTCTTGCGTTCGAGTTTTTTTTGTAGTATAAAATTTCAATGTTATCGATGTGTGTGATTACGAGTGATTATATTTATATGAGTTTAGTCCATAAATATAAAATTTGTGTGATTAGAACAATTCATGTAAAGAAGACTCATTTTTTTGGAAGATATAACAGATTAATTTAGGTTTTTTGAAATGATAATGGGATACAAAGCCCTGCTAGGTAGTTCATGGACAAGGTGGCCATGCATCTATTAAACAACGGGTCCAAGTACTTAATTTTTCTGTTTTTATTGATAGAACACCTTCATATCTACCAAAACGACTCACCAATGTGACATGGATATGAAATTAATATGTATGGATGATTTTGCAAAAGATTCTGGTCATAGATAGATCAACACGAACTTGACTATATACAATTATAAATGAATTGGGTATGAACTGAATAGATTTTAACATGAAACAAGTTATGCGATTTAAAAACGCGACACTACAATTGAAAAATCCTACAAGACACCTTGGCGACCCCCTATGTGAGAACACACCCTTATCCAGAAATTAGGGTACTTCGTGTCAAGTACCTTAGGGAGAGTTGTCTCGTACAGAAAAAGAAATTAAAAATGGTGTTTTATGTGTGTGTAGCCTTGACGAAAACTTATGTTGAATATTTCTGTTATAATATTTATTGCAGGGAAGCATACAAATGTAGAAGAGAAGAGGACTTGGTCCAGGTGAATAAATGCTTCTTTGGCACTGTCACAAAGGACACAACATCATATCCTTTTGATCATCGAGACCCTTATCAACGAGTTGTGATTCATCGTAACAGAGGTGGCCATGGCTTCATTGCCAAATCAGTAGCTCCAGATGGTTCTCCTCCACATTTCTTAGTAGAAAAAGGATGGGAAGTCTATGATTTCGGTTCAAACAACTCTCAACTGAGTCTAACCCAAGGACTTGATGCCACCCTCCGCAACACCTCCCCGGAATTCAATCTTCTCCTCTCCAATAAACGTTCCGACGCGGTTGTCGTCGGAAAATGGTACTGCCCATTCCCATTTGTGAAGGAAGAATTTGAACCCAAAAAGAAGATGAAGTACACTTTGTTTTACACAATGACACTTGAGCAAAAGTGGGAAGAGATTTATTCAGAAGATCAAACACACAGAACCAGTGTTGTGACTGTCAATGGGGTTGAAGCTGTGAGAGATGATAGTTTTGGTGGTGATGGGTTCATTTGGTTTAGGGTTAGTGACCCAAAGAAGAGTGGAGGAGGGGGTGTGGGTTTGAGCTTAGCAATATATGAAAGAATGGTATCAGTGCTGGAGGGAGGAGGGTGGGTTGATGGAAGAGGAGAGAGAGAGGAGAGAAAAGAAGAAAATAACAGTGAGAAAGGGTTTAATTTGTTTGGCAGTTATGTGTTGGTTGAGAGCTTCGTTTTGAGGAGGATTGATGGAAGTGTGTTGCTACAATGTGATTTGAGGTATTCCCAGGTGATTGATCAGTCACTGGGAATGTGTACATTATAATTAAATTCTATTGGGATTGAGATTTTGTAATGATGGTCATAAACCTATTTGTTATTTAATGCATGAAATTATGAATGGATGAAAATTTTCATTTGAAATTTTATAGTGAATGTCTTGTATTTCACTTTCATTCCTATTGATACCATAGCCTCTGCATTTCAATTAATGAATCTCACAAGTCTAAGTCCGTGGAACAAAGGGTTGGGCAATAGGAAACTAGAGGTTTTATTAAAATCTAACCCAATAATTAGGAGGTTAACAGTTGACTTAATGGTCACCGTCTTTACTATTGGATTTTAAAAACGTGGGTTTGAACTTCGGCGTCATCATCTCTTATAATAGTGCATAACCAAAAAAAAAAAAAAATAATAATTGTAAGGAAAAAAAAAGTTCAATTTTTTTTACAAATATGACCAAATTAGAAGCTTCTTGGAATTTTCATCGTTTGTAGAGGATTTTTGCTGCTCACTTTATCTGTGAACGTATGCATTCCAATCGAATAATATAATCTTGTCTTTGCTATTTCGTTTATTCTGTAGGTTGTGAATTAAATAATGCTCAATTATGCTTACAAATTTTATTACAACCTGATGTTCCTCGTAAAGCCTGTCCCGAAGGGATATAATCTATTATCTATGCCCTCTGATGCATAAACAATTTCGGATCAAAAAGAGGGGGAAAAAAGTGAGAAAACTATCCTAGCACATCTAAGTGCATCCAAAGAAATGAAGGGACAAACTGAAAAGATTGAACCTAAGTTGTAACGGGCATCTCCATTATGAATCATTTGTGTACCTTGGTGTTCCTCCTAGCCATTCACTCATTTTTTCCCAATCTCCTATTGTAGTAATACATGTATATGCATGGTAATTGATAGTAAAAACTTCACATAACAATCTTTTGAACCTGTTTTAAACCATGATGACTAATCAATCACCATTCTTGATATAAACTCAAATTTAAATAAATTTTAATATGAACCTTACTAAACTATCAAAAAATTAGGGTGTGCTTTGTTTGGCTTTACAAAACAATTTTTTATTCTCAAAACTCTAAAAACAAAGAGAAAGTTGTTTGTATTGTTTTTTGGTTCTCCAATTTTCGAAAAACAGAGAAGTCGAGAGCAAAAAATTGAAAATAAGTTGGGCTTGTTTTCCAGACATTGTTCTGAGAAAATGTGAAAACACGGAGACCAAAAAAACTGTTCATTTAATCCCTTTATATAAAGAGCAGTGCTATTCGGACTTAATTTATTGACCTAATTTGTTGTCCTAATTCACTATGACATTTGGATTGACTGTGGGGCCCATCAAACATTGAAACTTAGTGTTGATCCAATGGTTCTACTGAAGTCATATCATTATGTCAGCAAATTAGATCAGATTTTTATGCCTAAATAGCATTACTCTAATATAAAAAGCCTTTTTTCCCTCCAAGGTAGACGTTCATTGTCTCCTTCAACCTCTCTCAATAGACTCTCCCTCTCTCTTTCTCACACACACGTACAACTCTCATCGTTGACTAGAAGAAACACTTTCGTCGAGTTGAAGCTTTAACTCCGACGACTATGTAAGCCCTAGATCTACTGATTTTTTTATACCTTTTCTTCCTTGATTTTGTTTGTGTTTGTTGTCTTTCGATTTGTTTTTCATTTTTCCATTATACATGTGAATCTTTAACAGATCTGGTGCAGGACTTTCCAGCGAAGCTAACGCGTACTCCGGCGACTCAAGTAACCCACAAATCTGGTAGATCTCGATTTTTTTTCCTTTATTATAACATATCTTCCTCTTCCTCTTCCTCTTCTCTCTCTTACTCTTTCTCTCTCTTTCTCTCTCAAGGATCTGTTATATGGGTTTGTTTTTATGGAGATGCAGAGGCAAAAAAGAGCATATCTAGCTCTAATAGCTCAGCGAAGGACTATGGAGGAGCAAATCTGGTTGTTCAACACTGCACACATTGAGCATTCAACTATTCAACTCGAAACTTCAACCCTTAATCGATCGTCAATCAACGAAAACAACCTAAATTTGTCGGACGTATCCTTTGACCAAGTATCCATTCGTCTCCTCGTAAGATATTCCTCCTAAAAAATCCTTGCCTTAAGAAAATTGTTAGCTATTATCCCTTGCTTGAAAATTGATCCCCACTATTCAAACACATTAAAAATATGTTGGTCACCTAAAACTTGTATTTTTATTAATAAATTGCATATAATGCTACAAGACCTTTATGCACATATGGTGCTGGCCACATGAGGGTTTTCAAGTTTCGTATAGTGAGAAATGATGGACGTTATTTTCATAGGTGTCTATTTGGGAGAGACCATAAACATGCATTTATTTGGGTTGATGAATACCAACACCACGTGGACCTGTTTTCGATCGTAAGGGTTGGTTTATTTGTGTATGTTGAGATTGTAATGTCATTTTGTGTTTTGACTTGTTGTTTTTACTATTTTTACTTGTGATCAACACGGTGGAGAAATAATCCGCACGGATGGTCCGGTGATCATGTCTACTCTCTTGTGAGGAAGAGCTCTCACGATCGGCCATTCTTGTTCTTTAGGAAACATATGCTTAATCCAACTCGAGTTTCGGTGCTCGACTTAGAGGGTAAGGGTGGGCTCCGACGGAGTCGAAAGGCATGAATCCAAACTCCGACTCTAACTTCAGTCGAAGTGAGTTTTCACCTCTGAATCTGACTTCGCACTACGATGACTCCGCCTCCTCCTCCGCCTCTACCAATCAAAATCAGAGCAGAGTCGGAACGAAATTTTGAAAATGGAAAAATTCCAAAAAAAAAAAAAAGACAATAGAGAGAAACATAATATATATATGTGTGTGTGTAGAGAGAGGAAAGAGAGAAAAAGAGAGTTCCTGTCTGAAGAGCTTCAATTGGAGGTCTGGTTCTCAGATCTGAGATCTGAGACCATCACAGGTTAAATCTTCTATCAGAGATGAACCATCGTCAGAGGTGAACTCATCTGAGATCTATCGTCGAGAGAGATGGAAAGGCTTGGTTGTTCCTACTCGTCTGAAGAGAGAGAGAGAGAGAGAGAGAGAGCGAGAGAGAGAGAGAGAGAGTGAGAGAGAGAGATAGAAAGAAAGAAAAGTGTGTTGGTGTGCGTATATGTGTGTCGGAGGGCTTCGACTCTTCTGCTTTTAGAAGTCTAACAGCAGACCATGCTGTTAATTGAGATGATGGCGTTTTGTGTAAATGGCCCCACAAAACAACCCTATAAATAGAACGGTGCCGTTTCAGCAAAACAACCTTCCCCCATTAAACAAATCAGACCTTTTTCCCATTAAACAAACCATCGTTGCCTTCGTCTTCCACAACAACCAACATATCCAAATTGCTGTCGAAGATGCCTTTAGGTCATTTTACAGTTCGGTGCCAACAAAGTTCCATAATTTTGATTCAAATTTTTTCGTAAACATTAACACCCAGGTTTGATCAAACCCTATTTCTATAATTTTTAGTGAATTGATTTTTATTATATTATTTCACATTCTCTGTTCACTTCGATTTGCACTAGATTTTCATTTAGCGTGTTTTTGTTTTAGAGATTTCAATCGATGTGTATGAGCAAGAATTAAATGAGTTGAATTTTGTTGTTTCATTGAATTAATACCTTTTTTCCACAATAATGAAGCACCAACTAATTATATCCCTAATTATTCACTGCTTATAGTTTTTTACCTGCTGGTGCTCTGAAGTTGAATGTTGATGGTGCAGCAAAAAGGGCTTCTGGATTGTCTGGGGGTGGTATGGTTATCAGGGACTCGAATGGTCATGTGCTTGCAGTTGCATCCTCATTTTATGACAGGGGTACTAATATGCAGGCAGAATGTATGGCTTTATTAGAAGGGATGAAGCTGGTTTTGCGATGTAATTTGGAGGATCATCAAATTTTCATTGAGTTTGATTCGCAAATTCTAGTCCAGATGGTATTGAGGAAGGTTGCTGTGTCGTGGAGGTGTCAGCATATTTTGGATCAGATTTGGGACTGCTTTAACAGGCTGCATGTCACGATAAGTCACATATACAGGGAAGCTAATTCCCTTGCAGACTTCTTGGCTTCTTACGCTGTCCAGGTAGCAAGTTGCACTGAATTTTCTGATGTAGAGCTGCTGCCTGTAGTTGAGAGATTGGTTTTGCTACAGGATCAGGTGTCATTGCCTAAATTGAGGAGAAAGAAGATTGTGGTATTGGAGAGGAATTGTAGACTGCCTGTTAGTAATTTTGATTGTAATAGGGCTTCTTGAAGGATTAAAGCCATTAGGCACAAAATGTAATTAGTTGAGCTGTTTTTTGCTTCTTGTAATCATTGTTTTTATCAATAAAATTTTTGCTTGCTCAAAAAAAAAAAAGTTTGTATGTAATTTAGCGATGTAAGATGTTCAACTTGCACTGTAGTAGTTTATTTTTTAGTTATGGAAATGTATTAGAATTTGGTGAGACATTGGTATTTGTATTTTGTATGTGCTCTTGTGAATTATGTGTATTTTGCTATTTGGTGGTGTGAACATCATGTGAATGAGTGATGGTGGTTTGATACTTTGATATTGGTGGTTTGAGCATTCCAGAATGATGGTTGATCATGTCATGAATGATGATTTTTTTTTCGGTAAATAAGATGAAATTCCATAAACCGAAAGGGGAAACATATACAAAGTGAATCAAAGGGATGGATGATCTTCTAGACAGTTGGACAAAAGATCCCCCATCCCATTGCAAAAGGAACAAAAAGATTTCAAAAAATGAGCAAACAAAAGAATTACAAAACAGAGAAGTCTGCACAAAACAAAACTGAGCAATCCAGCAACAGTCCAGTAGCCATCCAGCAGTAGTCCAACCGCACCATGCAGCACCAAAACCCAGCACAAACAGCAACAACAAAAACAAGCCAACAGTTGCCGATCAGAACACACAAGCAGCACATCACAAACAACTCCAGCAGTTCAACAAAGGCACCCAAGGCAGGAAACTTCTCAGCCAAAGAAAAGGATTACAAAAATAGAGAAATCTGCACAAAAAATAGGATTAGCAGTCCAGCAACCGTCCAGGATCAATAGTTATCATTGAAAAAACCATAGACGTTTTCATTCACGAAACAAGATGCAACATCAAATAAAATTCCCTACATGCATAAAAAATATTCAATGAGGTAAGAAGTTCAATAATAAAGTATGAAAATATAGTATAATTAATCTAACATACCTGAGCATTTTTTTGTCCATTTGATAATTGTGAAGATAATGGATTAGAATGAGCATAATGATCACGAGACAACGAATTTTGCTCATCACTCATTGATACAATTGGTTGGGAAACCTTCAAAACAAGCAATCCACAACATAAATAAAATAAAGTAAAACAAGTATCCAAAATCTTCTTTAATATAAAGACGTAGTACCTTTGACCTATGAGAAGTTCCTATCTTCTTCTTTGCTTGTTTCTCATTCTAAGGCTTTAATCGACCCCAACCCTTGTAACCACCATCTTTCCTCTTCAAACCTTTTACCCGTAGAATGTTAGGGTCAACGTTCTCCACTCCTTTACTTGCACATGTGTTTTGAAAGGAAGTATGGTCTTCAACACCACCATTGCCGTCATCACCACCATTGCCTTCATTACTAAGTGATGCATACATAATTTTCACTTGTTTGAATAACTCATCAACACTTCGGTTCACCAATTGATGGGCAGGTTTAATGTTAGAGCAACGAGCTGCTAATTATACCATTTTAGGACATAACTGTCTGTAACGTGCTGCTGCCATTAACTTGAGATCCTCCTCATTTGGTGTGGCACTAAAGTCATCACTACATAACTTTCTTGCATCTCACCTCCATCTCTGTATTATGTATATGTAGGGAAGTTGTTTAATGTTCATTGTGTCTAGCACTTTAATTGCATGACCACATAATATCCCAATCATTTCAAACTTTCGACAGCTACATGCAACTGTTTGCTCATTAACATTGATCAACACCAAATACTATCTCTCTTCATCATACAATTCAACCACAAATTGATGACATTCATCCATCACATTGCATGGATTTGCGATAGCGCACTGGAATATGTCATACTCATCTTGAAATAACTCAAAAATAGGAGGAGTGTAACAATGTCCTACTTGCAGCAACATGAGAGCACTTTTTAACTTCATCTTAGATAACTTTTGCCTATCATTTTATAATGTCTCCGTCTCATTATATCTCTTGTCATTTATAACTCTATCAAAATGAGTAAAGAATTGAACAAATCATGTTTTGACTTTAAGTACCTCTGTAATACTGAGTTCAAGCTCTCACTCAGTTGAGTGCTCCTCATACCGGCTGTGAAAGTCCGCTTCATATATACATGTGCCCATTTTTCTCTCAATGCCCAAGTTGAATTCATCCAAATGTTATCTTGCAAATTATACTGATCAAGCAAAAATTTTCAAGCCTCAAATAACTCATGTTCTTCCTCGTATCCATAGATGCATTCTTTAAATTGTGAAGGAAATTTCGAACCATCTTTGTATATGTTCCATAAATGCTTTAAAGCATTTTGGCAAAGGTGCCAACAACATAACCCATGATATGTCTCCGAGATTACTCGGGATATAGCTTTAGCCATAGCTTGATCTTGGTTGGTGAAGATGGTAATAGTTTCTTCTCAGACATTGCTTGGAGGAATGTCTCAAATAACCACTGAAATAATGTTGCCGTCTCATTATACAATAATGCAGCACCAAATATCACCGTCTCCCTATAATGGTTGAATCCAACCAAAATGCCTAAGGGTCGGTACTCCTTGTTTGTTCGGAACGTTGTGTCAAATGTGACAACGTCCCCAAATTGACCATAATCGATAATCATTCTTAGATCAGCCCAAAAAATATTTTTGATGCGCTCATAAACATCCAATTGGACTCCATAGTAAAACGATGGATTTTTAGTTGCTTCTCCTTGGAAATATTGCAACAAACTACTCGCTTTATCGTATCTCAAGTTATGTTGCCTCCTTTCACGAATGTAATTTTTTTGGTCTTGACGGATGAACTCTAAGTTTTATCTTCCACCAGCTTGGGTACTCATGAACTCATATGATGCCTTAAGTGATATCCCACAATCGTCAGTCATATCAACATTAATACCTTGGGCTCCACTAACCTTCCGTTGGGATGACATCATATGCACACATTCGGCAACGTGTAAAAGATGATTGTGTTTATCTTCCCATTTGACTACAACAAATTTTCCAATATCCCTCTTAAGGGATATGCACGTGTGAGCCAGACAATTCGTTCGCGTCTCCGCTCGAGGCTTCGTTGTTTTCCAATCCCTTTGATCTTGACTCTTGTGTCCCTCTTTACAACAAACATATTTTCTGTAAATAAATACCTCATCTTTCAAACTCTTGTTATGATAATCTTTTCTCACACTAAAACCCACATATATTCGCCATAATTGTTATAGAACCTATAGGCATTTTCCTCGGAGTCAAATTGCAAACCAATTCATGGAATATTATTTGTTATATCGGTCTCAACACATTCTGTCTCCATTAACGCCGTTTTGGCTACCTACAATGCCAAAAAATTTACAGAAATTAAACATAAAACACCTACAAGTAAATTTATGAATATTCATATGAGACTAATGAAAATAACAATCTTATTAATTTATCAAAAGCTAATGAACATCGTTTATCGATTTAAATTATAATGCAAATATACAATTGAAGACATTCATTAAAAATGACTCTTATGAAATATAGATTCAAATTTTTAGGGAACTATAATGTACGAATTGTGATGATAATTAGAAATTTTAAATCTCTATTTTTCATAATGGACTCATTCACAATGTTTAAAATATTCATGTGAAGCATATAAGAAAACCCATTTATAGGGTTCTATAAACTACTGATATATATATATATATATATTTATGGATTTCATACAGGACAAAATTATGGAACTTTGTTAGCACCGAGCTATAAACAGTGACCTAAAGGCGTCTTCGGCAGCAATATGGATCTGTTCGTTGTTGTGGAAGACGAAAGGTTGTTCGCTGCTGTGGAAGACGAAGGTAACACTGGTTTGATTTTGTGGAGGGAAAAGTGGCAAGTCAGAAGGGAAAAAGGTCTGATGTGTTTAATGGGGAAGGGTTGTATTGCTGGAACGGCACCGTTCTATTTATGGGGCTGTTTTGTGGGGCCATTTACACAAAACGCCGTCGTCTCAATTAACAACATGGTCTGCTGTTAGACTTCTAAAAGCAGAGGAGCCGAAGCCGTGTCGGAGAGAGAGAGAGAGAGAGAGAGAGAGAGAGAGAGAGAGAGAGAGAGAGAGACTTTAACTGGTTGGGATCGAATGATGGGCTGGAGTATAATTAGAACTTAACTGGGCTTAAGGGGCTGAAGTATTTTTGTGGGGTTGGGTTTAACGGCCTAGAGTATAAAAAGATAAGATTTTGAATTTATAATATTTATAAGAGAAAATTTTATCCACACCTCCCGTAGTTAGGTCTAAATTAAATAACACTCTATCTCGATTTTGAAACTTCACTTTCACCTTTGTCAGTGTTTGTCGAATTACGACGTTAATGATGATTGTTAGTTTACAGAAATAACCTAGAGTATTTTATGGGGTAAATTTTATCCACATTCCTTGTAAATAAACTTATATTTAACAACATCCTCTGTTAATAGACCTAATTTTAACAACACCCCCTCCCGATTCTGAAATTTCAATGCATTGCCTTTTAATTTTATTATATTAGCCTTTAGGTTCATCAATTTAATATTTAATTTTATCAAATTAATGTCCTTATTTAATTTAAACTAAATTAACATTTCATCTTATCAAATTAGCATTTAGTTATATTAATTTAATATTTTATTTCATCAAATTAATATTATTTCTTTAATTTAACATTAAATTATTATTTAATTTCATCAAATCAACACCAAATTGATATTTAATTTTATTAAATTAAAATTTAATATATTACATAGAATATTAAATTCTATTAATTCAACATTCAACCTTATCAAATTAATGTCATTTATTTAATTTAACACCAAATGAACATTCAATTTTATTAAAGCAACATTCAAATTTATTCAATTAACATTAAATTTTATCAAATCAACACTAAATTAATATTTAAATTTTTTAAATTAAGATGAAATTTATTTAATTAATATTAAATTTTATCAAATAATATTTAAATTTTATATATGAAGAGTGATGTGTGAAAAGTGGTCGAGTGACGTTGTGGAAGAGAAACAATAGCAGAGGAGTAAGAAATGGATGAGATTTTGACATTGACTTTATCGATTGTAATTTTTGTTATAGAAAAATTATTTTTAACTATAAAAATTATAAAAACTTGATTATATAATCAAATGAATGATAATACGATGACTAATATTATAACAAAATTATCATACAACACTTTAAAATGATAAAAATTCATTGGAATAATATGATGATAGAAATCACGCTTACTGGCCAGCTAGGGCATATAAAATGGGGAAATGATTGATGGTATTTTAGTCTATTTATATAACAAAGGGTAATTTTGGTATTTTCACTACAACAAAAATCGTTTTTTGCGACGATTTTTTTCGTCGCTAATTTAAAAAAAATCGTCGCAAATTATTTTTTGCGACGTTTTTTTTTCGTCGCGTGTTCGTCGCAATAGCCTCGTCGCAGAAAGTATTTTGCGACGCAAATTTATTTTTATCGCAAAAAAAAAATTTTTGCGACGAAAAAAAAACGTCGCTAAAAGTTCAAAAAACGTAGCTAAAATCTGTTCCACCAGCGTAATAAAATTAAAAAAAAAATAATTTAATTAATTTTTAGCGACGCAAAAAAAATCGTCGCAAATAATTTTTTTACAAAAAAAATAATTTAATTAATTTTTCGCGACGTAAAAAAATCGTCGCCAATAGTTTTTTACAAAAATAAAAATGTAAAAAATAATAATTTAATTAATTTTTCGCGACGTAAAAAAAATCGTCGCGAATAATTTTTTACAAAAATAAAAAATAATAATTTAATTAATTTTTAGCGACGTAAAAAAAACGTCGCAAATAATTTTTTACATAAATAAAAAATGTAAAAAAATAATTAAATAATTACATTTGCGACGTATAAAAATTGTCGCGAAAAATATTGTTCCTACAATTTTCATGACGATTTTAATTTCGTCGCAAAAAAATTCATTTTTTTTTAAATAATTCATAAAAATTGATATTCCAATAAAGTTTTTCACCTGTATACCAATAATACCTGTGTTCAATAAAAAACTAACACAATTAATATATTTCACATCTTTTCCATTCAACATACATTTCACATCTTTTAAAAAAAAAAACAAAATTTTATTTCGAAAAAGAATGAATTACAAGAATCAAAGAACAAGAAGTTCTAAAAATTAAAAAAATGGCTTTAATCCTTCAAGAGGATTTAAACCATCTCTAATTACATTTAATGTCTCTTAAACTTGAACAGCTCCAGTAGTCCAGCTCTATGCCTTGAAATACCATCTCCAAGCTCAACAGCTCTAGCATTGTAGCAATATCACATCCTTTTATATAAGCTACGTGTGAAATAGGATGTCTGCAGTTAGTTGAGAAACACGAAGGATTGTAGGAAATAGTGGATGACTCATATTCGTTGAGTTGCTAGAATCTGTAACATTTCGTTTCCGAGTAAGACCATGAAAGATGCCTGCAATACCATTATATTCAGTATAATTTGACCTTATCTTTATAAGTACATAAGTCTTGATTGTAGCTCACAAGATTTTCCTGTTATCTTCAACATTCATCAAAACCCATCAGAGTTCCATGTATTTTAGAACGATTCTTCACGCTGTGAAATTCTTTATGAGCATAATTCACGTGTCAGATAAAATTTTCTAAACATGGTAATATAAAGTATATATGCCAGAGTATATATCTAGAAATGTAAGTACACCAAGCATTAATTGTTGCCATATATGATGAAAAGATGTTCAAACCACATGCAAGCTAATCAGAGATCAGCAGTCAGCCATTACATTTTCAAGAGACAAAACTTTCACAAAGTAAAGCAACTTAAGGCTCATGAAAAAAATTAGAAAAAAGAAAAAGAAAAAGAAAATGAGCAACCAACAAAGAAATATGATAGGCAGAATCTTTCACATATGATGTGCCAACTAATGTTTTAACTGTAAACGTGAGTGCAGCTTCTTCCTATTCGTAGTATAATAAATGGTTGCAAGGTATATGCCTAGAGCTTCAAAACACAAGTGGGTCATCATACCAATAATTCACATCCCAATGTAAGCCTATCATTGGTGGATATTACTGGGAGGACCAGACTTTCTGCTGGGATATCCGAAACACGTGAGAACAGAAATATTGCAGCATCTAAAGACTGAAAGAATATACGTGCTCCTGCAAAGAAAAAATCCCCAATGCTGCAAATGCGATGGGAGTTAGTTAAACAACTTAATCCATGCTTACAATACCTAGTTGATTGTTATTTGCAAAATAATATGAGAAATGCAAACCAAACAATTGCCATAACCGAACAAAAAAGGTGCAAAATGAAACTGAGGTATAAAATATTTTGAAATTAATTAAATAATAAGTAAGATTGTATAGATTGCATGACAAAGTGGTCAGATACTTATAGATATGTCAGTTTGTTAGTTTATGTGAGCTTCTTAATTACATTCGCTGCAAGAGAATTAGGATTTCCTATAACTCAATCGATTTCGTCATAAAAATTTTTAAGAACCTATGGCAGATGTGCAGAGAAATATAGTTTGTCCCAAACATAAACCAGGTTTATATCTTGTGTGCATTGATGTAATAGTTCCTATTCTCCATCAGTCCTAGGTATGATGAAGAATTCCACAATGAGAACTTCTTTTTCTTCAAAACATTCAGATCCGGTATGGTTACATCTTTCCATTTGCAAATCTATGAAAACAAGATTCATTGCACAATGTAGGTAATAAACCTTTTAATTCCAACACACTCAAATCAGCTCCTAGGGACCAAGTTAACACTTTCAAATTTGTTTGAAAAACTCAACTACAACAATACCTCAATAATTTGTAGATTCTTTTGTATTCTCAACAATTTCGTTGTCATCGTTTAATCAGGAGCAAAGCAAGTATTCAATTAACCCAATAATAAGGATAGGAAACAGGAGCCCTAACCTGGAAGCAGAATACAAGAGGGGGAATTATAGAACCAAAAATCATATAATAGCTAATAGCTATAAGATGAAGCACAGCAATTTCGATTATCCAACTGAAACTGATAAAGTACCTCCCATTACTGAAACAGAATGATTCATCAGACCGTTGGAGGATCTGCAAATGCAAGCAATATTTACTAAGCAATTCAGGTATTAAACATCCAGTCCTGAGTATGTGCCAATAGTTGAAAGACAACAAAGTGTTGTCAGGTACTAAGTTACTGACAATCTGATCGTGCATCAAATCCAACAAACCTGATTCTGAAAATAAGCCAAAAAAGCTCGAATATTTTCCCTATAGGGTTTTGAAACACCTTTCCACAGAGGATGCTCTCCTTCCACAACATCATACCTGTCAATTTCTTAACTTAGTAAACTAACACTGGATGCCTCAACTATGAAGCATCTTAACAAGTAAAGTGAGAAAATGTAGAAGAGGATGCATAAAAATAAAGAACAGAAGTCAAGCATAGGTAAAAGCAAACATAAGCATCTCTCTTCCAACTGATCTCACACTAGTCATGGTTATACATCAATCTCCCTAACCAATACTCTCTTCTTTTCTGCACTCTTCACATTATCTAGAGACCACATAATTTGAATTTTCGTTGATGCAAACCCAATGGAGGTCCTTCCATTGCTATCAAAATTTCTTTAAGGTCGATTTCAGTAGACAAAAATTATATTGATTTTCCAACTCCACCATCTCACGCCTTTAGTTGTGCCTTATCTCTCTCCCAAAGTTTCTTTGATACCTCAGGCATTTATGTACAACTTCATACAATGCGTTCTTTTGTTCATTGCTAGCAGAATCATTTTCTCAATACATCAAACATTTTCACATTCCTTAAAATCTTGTCAAACAAATAAGTCAACCAAACTACTACGACGTAATGAATTTTATCGAGTTGCATCATGTATTTTGCTACATCTTTTGCAATATCTAAACATATTGGAGAGCATATCAAAATCCCAAATGCGACGTGTTTTCCTTCAAAGCCAACTTTTGGTGTTTTGTTTCCTTATTTATTTGTTTTATGTAGATGGGTGCTTCTCTTAAAAGCACCGGCAGAGGGAGGGGGGTTGTCACTCCATTTATTCCCCATGAGCTAAAATGAGATAGACCCACCCCTTCACATAGGGGATACCAACAACACACTTGTAGTGGGATGTTCAGACTCTATAGTAACTCACAGCAAAGAATCATTTATTCGTTCTTCCCTTTTCATTTGCTCTCCTCTTTTAATTATCCAAGTGGGTGCCACCCTCAACCTATTCTCTAAAAGATAACAGGAGAATTGACGCCACTTCAATTCATGATTACATAGAACACACATGTACTGGGATGTTGAGACCACAAAGTAACATCAAGCAAGGAATCATTTCTTCTTCATTCCCTTCTCATTTAGCTCTCCTATGTCAATAGTCTACTACTATAGTGATTAATTCCACTTATCAAAATGAAAATATATTGATTAGAGCCTGGGGCATAAGAGAAATAATGAAGGATGAACTTATGTACTTAATTAAAACCCACCAAGAACACGAACAAAAATCAAAACAAAGAGCAGCAGGAAATAAAAGAAACAGCATATCAAACACCTAAAAATCATGAATTTCATACTAAAGTCGTTTTCTCACATAAGCATATGGTCTGTAAGGGACCCCTGATTGTGCTCTGTTTGATCGACATGAAAACACTTTTAAAAACAAAAACAAAAAAGCAATGAAATTGTTGAAAACCAAAACTCTCTAAATAATATGTGGCTGCGATTTCAGTTTATAGCAGCAACAAGGACAACAAAGCAAACCAACAATCCAATAAATAAAAGGAAAAACACAAAGAAAGAGACACAGAGAGAGAGACAGAGACAGAGACAGAGAGAGACGAATACCTTCAAGTCGAGACGCTTTTCCCAGCCGGAGGGTACTTGCAAGTCGAGGTCGAGCTCCTTGGAGTCAAGGGTACAACACCCTCCAAGCAAGTCCCGTGTAATCAGCACCGTCGATTTCCCAACACCACTCGTTTCGATTTCCCAACACCACCCAGCACGAGAGACTGTTCGATTTCAAATCAGCAGCTTTGTTCGATTTTGATCGATTGATTTGGGATTTAGGGTTTGTGGCTTGTGGCTTCACTGTCTGAGAGAAAGAGGAGGCGGCAAAGGGATTTCAGGGTGCTTGTGGCTTCACTGTCTGTGAAGGCTTCGAGTTCAATCGATGGAGAGGCCGGGAGAGGCAGACAGAGGCGAGAGAGGGTGAGAGACGCAGAGAGAGGCAAGAGTTTGGCGGGTCTGCGCGAGGCAGATGTGGGAAGATAGATGTAGCGATTCATACACATATTTTCACTTAATTGACTTCTGCGACGTTTCTATAAAACGTCGCCCATAATATTACTATTAAAATTTCAATTACCGCCATTTCTAGCATCAAAAAAAATGGGAGGGAATTACCATTTAGCGACGTTTTTCAAAAAACGTCGCGATTAATATTTTAAGTCTAATTTAAAATTACAAAAAAATACAATCTGCGACGAATAAAAAACGTCGCAAAAAAAAAAATTTATTTAATTCAAAAATAAATTTGATTTTCTGCGACGATTTATAAAAACGTCGCGAATAATATTAATATTTAATCTTTCTTCTTTGTCAAACTTATTTTCTGCAACAAAAAATTTAAACGTCACAAATTATATATTTTGAACAAATCAAATCAACACCAAATTAACATGTAATTTCATTCAATTAAAACCAAATTAATATTCAATTAATCAAATTAACACTCAATTTCTTCTAATTAACATTCAATTTTTTCTAATAAGTATTTAATTCACTAAATTAACATTCAAATTCAACTAGTTAACATTAAATTAATCAAATAAACTTTCCATTTTTCATTCAATAAACACTAAATTCATCAAATTAACGTTCAAATTATAAAATTAACATTCATATTAAACTAGTTAACATTAAATTAATCAAATCAACTTTCAATTTCTTTCAATTAACACCCAATTCATCAAATTAACATTCAGATTTGACCAATTGACATTCAATTTTATTAAATTAACATTCAATTTATTAAATTGACATTCAATTTCATCAAATTAACATGTAATTTCATCAAATTAACATTCAATTGATCAAATTGACATTCAATTTATCAAATTAACATTCAATTAAACATTTAAAGTAATCATATAAACTTTCAATTTCATTAAATTAACCCCCAATTCATCAAATTAACATTCAATTTATTAAATGGACATTCAATTTCATCAAATTAACATGTAATTTCATCAAATCGACTATCAATTTCATTAAATTAACATTCGATTTATCAAATTGACATTCAATTTCATCAAATTAACATTCAATTTATCAAATTGACATTCAATTTCATCAAATTAACGTTCAATTTATGAAATGTATATTCAATTTCATAAAATCGACTTTCAATTTCATTAAATTAACACCCAATTCATCAAATTAACATTCAAATTATCAAATTAGCATGTAATTTCATCAAATCGACTTTCAATTTCATGAAATTAACATTCAATTTATGAAATTGACATTCAATTTCATCAAATTAACATGTAATTTCATCAATCGACTTTTAATTTCATTAAATTAACATTCAATTTATCAAATTGACATTCAATTTATGAAATGGACATTCAATTTCATCAAATTAACATGTAATTTCATCAAATCGACTTTCAATTTCATTAAATTAACATTCGATTTATCAAATTGACATTCAATTTCATCAAATTAACATGTAATTTCATCAAATCGACTTTCAATTTCATTAAATTAACATTCGATTTATCAAATTGACATTCAATTTCATCAAATTAACATTCAATTGATCAAATTGACATTCAATTTATCAAATTAACATTCAATTAAACATTTAAATTAATCATATGAACTTTCAATTTCATTAAATTAACCCCCAATTCATCAAATTAACATTCAAAATATCAAATTACATTCAATTTCATCAAATTAACATGTAATTTCATCAAATCGACATTAAATTTCATCAAATTAACATTCAATTTATCAAATTGATATTAAATTTCATCAAATTAACGTTCAATTTATGAAATGTATATTCAATTTTATCAAATCGACTTTCAATTTCATTAAATTAATACCCAATTCATCAAATTAACATTCAAATTATCAAATTAACATTCAATTTCATCAAATTAACATGTAATTTCATCAAATCGACATTCAATTTCATCAAATTAACATTCAATTTATGAAATGAATATTCAATTTCGTTAAATCGACTTTCAATTTCATTAAATTAACATCCAAATTAACATGTTCATTAAATTGATATTTTTTTTAAAGTAAAATATTTATTGGCGACGTTTTTTAAAAACGTCGCGAAAAGTCAATTACATTTGATATTTTTTAAATTTTTTATTTAAGTAAAATGTTTATTTGCGACGTTTTATAAAAACGTCGCGAAAAGTCAATTACATTTGATTTTTTTAAAATTTTTTATTTAAGTAAAATGATTATTAGCGACGTTTTTAAAAAACGTCGCGAAAAGTCAATTACATTTGATTTTTTTTAAATTTTTTATTTAAGTAAAATGTTTATTTGCGACGTTTTCGAAAAACGTCGCGAAAAGTCAATTAAATTTGATTTTTTTTAAATTTTTTATTTAAGTAAAATGTTTATTTGCGACGTTTTCGAAAAACGTCGCGAAAAGTCAATTACATTTTATTTTTTTTAAATTTTTTATTTAAGTAAAATGATTATTAGCGACGTTTTTAAAAAACGTCGCGAAAAGTCAATTACATTTTATTTTTTTAAAATTTTTTATTTAAGTAAAATGATTATTAGCGACGTTTTCTAAAAACGTCGCGAAAAGTCAATTACATTTGATTTTTTTAAAATTTTTTATTTAAGTAAAATGTTTATTTACGACGTTTTATTAAAACGTCGCGAAAAGTCAATTACATTTAATTTTTTTAAAATTTTTTATTTAAGTAAAATGATTATTAGCGACGTTTTTAAAAAACGTCGGCAAAAGTCAATTACATTTGATTTTTTAAAAATTTTTTATTTAAGTAAAATGATTATTAAGCGACGTTTTTAAAAAACGTCGCGAAAAGTCAATTACATTTGATTTTTTTAAATTTTTTATTTAAGTAAAATGTTTATTTGCGACGTTTTCGAAAAACGTCGCGAAAAGTCAATTACATTGGATTTTTTTTAAAATTTTTATTTAAGTAAAATGTTTATTTGCGACGTTTTCGAAAAACGTCGCGAAAAGTCAATTACATTTTATTTTTTTTAAATTTTTTATTTAAGTAAAATGATTATTAGCGACGTTTTTAAAAAAACGTCGCGAAAAGTCAATTACATTTTATTTTTTAAAAATTTTTTATTTAAGTAAAATGATTATTAGCGACGTTTTCGGAAAACGTCGCGAAAAGTCAATTAAATTTGATTTTTTTAAAATTTTTTATTTAAGTAAAATATTTATTCGCGACGTTTTTTAAAAACGTCGCGAAAATTCAAATAAATTTGATTTTTTTTAAAATTTTTATTTAAGTAAAATGTTTATTAGCGACGTTTTTTAAAAACGTCGCGAAAATTCAATTACATTTGATTTTTTTAAAATTTTTTATTTAAGTAAAATGATTATTGGCGACGTTTTTGAAAAACGTCGCTAAAAAAATTGCGAAAACTGAAATTTGCGACGAAATTAAAAAATCGTCGCTAATAGTAAACTATTTGCGACGAATTTAAAAACGTCGCAAAAAAAACGTCGCAAAAAATGATTTTTGTTGTAGTGTTTCACAAAAATATTTAGTTAAATCATTATTTTATCTATTGGCAGGGACAAAAGTTATCGTTAAGAGGGTGTAATTGATTTGCCGGAATGGTGTACAATGAAGTTTCAGAATCAGAAGGGAGTGTCATTAAATTTATACCTAACTACATGGGGTGTGGATGAAATTTTCTCTATTTATAATTTTTTTAGAGTCGGAGTCGGAATTTTTTTGGAAAGCCCTTTAGACTCCAAAAAACTCCAACTCTGACGGAGACGTAGTCGAACTGAAGTCGGAGACAGAGTCGGATTTTTGCGTTCTTGCACACCCTTACTTGAGAGAGTAGTCGACGCAAACCTATGTTCTTATACTGTGAGAGAATATATAATTATCAAGACTAGACATGTTAAAATTGTACTTAAAATATAATAATAAAAATAAAAGATACATAAAAGATTTAGAAAAGAGCAATTGAGATGAGGGCAATCATTTAAATTATATATGTATAGTAGATGTCTAAGAAAAAAATTGATAATTATTTATTATTATGATGTTAGTGTAAATATTAACACTAAATGACTCGAGATAACATTTACTTATCATAAAATACTGAATTTGTATGAATAATATATCATTTTCACTATATTTGTGATAAATTATATAATTTTATATATAAAACACAATTATCTACAACGTGTCTCCAATATATAGGTGACCTATATTTTTGAGATTTGTCGTATTCATGTCATATTGTATTCATGTCCCGTGCCTATATCCATGCTTTTTAGCTGAAAATTTACTCTCCCTCTCTACCCCGGATTTCATGCACTTGATACTATAAATGTTTCATGTTCGCTGGAATTGCATGCATGCGTGTACACGTGCATGCGTGACAGAGATCCCTATATAGTTTAAGAAAATTTAAATGACATAAAACTTAAATGCTAATAAAGAGTGAGATCCAGAGAAGGCCAATTAACCCTATATATAATCCATGTCATGTAAATAATTCTTAGGTTCATAGACTACTAGAGAGAGAGAGAGATGTATGTGACCAGGCCTATCTCAACCTACAGAAATTTTCCAAGGACTCTATCAACACGACCAACTGAGGGCTCCTCAGGTTATCTAGTGGTTACAGACGAAGAAATAGAATCAGATGTGTCTTGTTTTTCGGAGCCAAAATGGTGCACCAGAAGAATTGACAGCCTACCATTCCCTCAAGACAAGATCCTACTCTTTAGTTACAAGATTTCATTCATTGACGATAGACAAATATACTCTGCCTGGTTCCTTCCGGTCCTTGATCAGCCGCTATCATCCAATCGTTATCATATTATCTTTGCATATCATGGGTATGCTTTCCTTTAATACACTCATGTGTGACATTTAGTTAAGTTTGTATCTATCCATTTACTAAACTAACGAATTCACTTATTTATTGACGGAACCTACAGAAGGTAAACCTAAAGCCTCTATAGCGTTGTCAATTTTGTGGATTATCTCTAAGCTAACGTGATAATGAGCCCAAATTAATAGGAGTCTATGCAATATGACGATCCTTTTTGTATTGAATTTTGCAGGAAAGCGTTCACATGCTCAAGGGAGGAGGACATGACCACATGCTGCTTCACCAAAGAGATTAAAGATGTAGATCCTGAGCCCTTCGATCCTAGAAATATTTACCAACAATTTGAAATTCGCAGAGCTAAGCGAAAAGGACATTTCTATGCCAGATCCGTTGCTGATGATGGTTTTGCTCCAGTTTTCTTATCAATGCCAGGATGGGAAGTTTTTAGTTATGAGGCATGCCAATCTCCACCAGTTGAAGCTCAAGGCCTCGACGCCTCTCTCCGTACTTACTTACCCAAGTTGAAGTTTCCCATCTCGATCAAGCGTTCCACTCCAGTTGTGATAGGTAAATGGTGCTGCCCATTTGTATTTGTGATGGAAGAAATTACATTGAAAGAACAAATGAAGAATCATTTGCTTTACAACATGACTCTTGAGCAATGGTGGGAAGAGATTTATTCATGTGAAAATGAAATTGGCTTCGAAGATAGCAATTTTACTTTAAATGAGAGTATCCAACGGCAACTGACTCGTGTCCATGGCATGGACGCTGTGAGGGATTACCAAACTAATAGCGACGACGGGATCATTTGGTTCTGGGTTCGAAACCAACATGGCAAAAAAGGGACAAGTGTGGGCTTGAGTTCAATAATCTTTGAGAAAATGAGAAAGATGCAAGAGAGAAGAGGTTGGGTCGATGGACAAGAAAGTAATGTGAGGGTAGAGAGGGTTGAAAAGATAGAAAATGCTTGGAAGCGATTTGGTTGTTACGTCTTGGTAGAGAGCTTTGTATTAAGAAGAATGGATGGAACTTTGGTGCTGAATTGCGATTTCAAGCATTCACATAGAATTCAGTCCAAATGGGAATAATGTAATGTCATGCTCTGAAGCTTGTTATTGGGTGAACCCAGGGAAAATGAAAGATGGGTTTGGATTTACATGAATGGGCTTACTGGGCCTTCTCCATTGAAATTGGTTGGTTTAGTGTTCGTTCGCATAGGCTGGCCCACTATTTGGCCTTATAAGACATACACCGACTTGTTTTTTTTTTGATTGCAATAAAGAATGAAGCAGGTTTCACATGAATTAATCGGTTAAAGAGGATCCTTAAGCATTAGGTTAAAATAAATGGATAACATACAGGAATGAGTAGGGTTGTTAGTCGAACGAGTTCGAGCCGAGCTTGAAAAGTTTGTTTCTTAATTGAGCTTAAAAAATTGTTGAAGTTCGGCTTGTTTAGGAAACAAGCCGAGCCTGAACGAGCCAAAAACAAGTCAAGTCCGAGCCGAGTCCGATTATTTGCAAATAAACGAGTCAAGCCTGTCGAGTTTGAGCGGAATTGTTTTCTAAACGAGCCTAAACGAGTCGAACCCGAGCCGAACTCAAGCCAAGCTCGAGTAGCTCAGTTTGACTAACAGCCTTATGAATGAGGCCTTTGATCCTCGATTGATTTGGAATTTTTACAAAAAAAATAAAAATAAAATTGGCGTGCAAAAATTAATTGCAGCATTTATTTATGCGAAAATTGGTGATAAATCCATCTACAATAACTATTTTGGCAATATTGTTGATTGTGCATGTTGAGAAATGCTGTATTTGTGTTGGTCAATAGACTCATTAATTTTTTATTTTTGTTGTTGCCTTCTTCATGTGTGGGTTAAAATTTTTAAATATTTTTTAAATATTTTTGAGTCCACTGTTTTTATATGTGTTTCTCAATTGAAATGAAATGTCTTAATTAAATTATTAAAATCTAATTAATTTTATTGATTAACTAGAACTTATTTTTCTTTCCAACTAAATCTCTTAATCAAATTAATTTAGTTTTTAAGTTAAGACCAAATCTTATTAGTCCCATCATTCTTTTTGAGTTCACTGTTCATATATATTTTTTCATATTTTTGAATACATTATTTTTGATATATAAACTTCTCAATTCAACTGAAATGTTCTAACTAAGTAATTAAAATCTAATTAATTTTATTAATTAAGCAGAATTTAATAATTTTCAACTAAATCTCTTAATAAAATTAATTTAGTTTTTAAGTTAACTAAGTAGTCCTATTACTATTTTGGGCTAATGTCAACTTGTATCCTGAAAGATCATTTGAATATCAATTTGTATCCTCAAAGTTTAAAAATATCAATTTTCACCCTAAAAGACATAAATCTGTATCAATGTGCACCTAAGATTAATTATCATCCATTTTGCAGTTAAAAAAGTTTGGACTAATTATAAATTGCACACTTAAAGTTTAAATATTTCATATTTATTAACCAAAAAGAATTTCTTCCATTAATGCTCGTTAAATAGCTCTCAATTGTATCGTGTCATAATATTTTCAAGTAATAAAAAATATTTTTAAAATTTAAAAAAATATAAAATACTTATTTTTTGCTTACAATACTTGTTAAATAGTTATTAGTTAGATATGAATAACACAACTGTAGACAGAAAATAGTTATTTAATGAGTATTATAGACAAAAAATATGTATTTTTATAATTTTAAAAAAATATTAAATAATATTATATAAATTGTCGTAAATGTAAAATATATGATACAACACAATTGATTCGATATGAAAAATATTTTATGTTATAAATATTTTTTTATCGACTCGAACACAACACGAAAATGATACAACATGAAACAAAATAAAACGGTACGACACAATTGAGAGGTATTTAACAAGTATTAATGGATGAAATTTTTTTTAACCATAAACGTGAAATATTTAAACTTTAAAAGTGCAATTTGTAATTATTCCAAACTTTTTTAATGTCAAAATGGATGGTAGTTAACTCCGGTGCACATTGATATAAATTTATATCTTTTATGATATAAATTGATATTTTTAAACTTTGAGGGTATAAATTTAAATTCAAGTGATTTTTCAGGGTTCAAGTTGAGATTAACCTTACTATTTTTGTGTTTATTGTTTTGAAGAAGAGAGTAGGGAGAGAAAGAGACGAATGGGAGAGGTGAGAGAATGAGGCAAACAAATCAGAGAAAGAAATTTGAGAAAGAGAGATAAAGAATGAGACAAATAAATAGGAGAGCGAAATTGAGAGTATCATTCGTTTTTCAGAAAAGTGACTGTCCGTAGAGTCGTCTTAATTACGGGTATTTTTTTCAAAAACTCGTGCAATTTAATAAATACACGAATTTGAACTTCTGACATGTTTTCCTTTTAATTATTAGGTCCAGGAATTGGGTTATCGGATATGCACCACAGCCGTTCATATTCCATAAATCATACAAATTACTTGTCTAAATTAATTTGTTTCATATTAAGCTCATGGGGAACTTTACAAAATATTTAAGTTTTTTAATATATTGTCCAGACCTAGGGGTGTTCTTGGAAAAAAAAGAAAAGTTGAGGGCTGGCAGTGTATAGGCCAAGTCTCCTCCGTGATGAAGATTGGGCCAGTAATTGGGACTGAGAGGCTTACACCATATCCCAATCCACGGGCCAAGACCCATTGTTGGTGTGGGCGCTTTTAGGAACACCACCGGGCTACTGTCCCGACGAAAGATCATTACATATTGCATTAAGAGTGGAATCTTATTAGAACTTGTAATCTCTAATTTAAATGTTTATAACTTCAAACTAATTACTTATACAACTTATTAACACTTAAATTATATAATTTATGGACTATAACTTAAAGCATATAACTAAAAATTTCAAACTTTGGGTGAGTCCTCTTTGAGTCGGAGGAGCATTGTGACCCATGCTACGACTGCTCGGGCTTAGATCAGATATGCCATTTTTAAGACTTCCAAAATTCTTTGAATTGAGTATCGGGCCAGGCCAGTACTTAATCTAAATCCCTCACCTTGTAATAATTAAAACGTAAGTGCTACCAAGGGATATATTCCAAATTTAATCAGATGTGTGTCTCGTGTGAGTGTTCCTTTTCTTTTCTTTTTTTCCTTCCTCTTTTTCAAGGAAGATAGATGTAACTTTCACCATAATAGCAAAAACAAGAATAAAAAAAAAAGGGAGATATAGCCTTCACAACCCACGAGGCTTCTTGAACAAACCCGTGGGCCTTCCATAGAATTCAGGGCCCAAGTGAAAGGGTCAAATGATCTGTCTGATTGTAGAAGTAGAGTGGGGACCAGCCACACACAATCACTTCTCCCGTAAGAGCATAGCAGATGGGCAAATACATGTGAATAGCCCCTTGCATAACAAGTAACCGTAGTAGCCATTCTTTCTGCTCCGGCCACCACAGCCGACCAACACCACTAAACATCTCGCCGGCTGGGGCCACCGGCCGGTCAACACCACCAAACATCTCGCCGTCGAACAAGTAAAATTAAAGGAACCCCACACCAGCTCCATCAATTCGTTACCAACTACCTACCCATCTAAATGATCCAAACTCGAAAATCTTTCAAGAAACCAGGTAATTGAATCGTACGTACATACCTTCTTTATTCCTAACCTCGTACCCACCAATACCATGTTCACATCACATCAGAGTCATCCATGCCAATGGCCATTCATCCACTCCGTAGCCGACTTCCTTTAAGATTTTCAAACTAGCTCGATCAACCGCCATGGCGTTCCCAAATCTCTCTCTCTCCATTGATAGGTCGAATAATCAAGACCACCACGTGACATCTAAACTCATTCATCTGAAACCTCCAAAGAAGGCCAAAACCCTAAATTAAAGCCACCCAAAACTTTTGGTTCGTTTGCTACCTTGCAGGAGAAGCGAACAACTTCCGCTGATTATTCCTAAAAATGGATGCACTCATAGGCCTATAGATTATAGGGTAGGTAGCACACAATAGACTTTTTCATCCAAGTCCCAAATCAATTTCATTTACCCCAGTTCAATAGTTTTGAGCCAATTTCAGAACAAATTTATGTAATCTGATAATTGCACTTTAGTTTGTGATATCCTCCACCTTTAATTAAACTCTCTAGCTAGTCCCTTCACGTGGAGCATGGCTTGTGGTTTTTACATTTAACAAAGCCAAGCCATCTGAACTGGAAGATCGAGTAAAAGCAAAAGCAGTTCTTTGCAAGGAAGATCAAGAACCTTTTTTAGCTAAGATAAAAAAAAATATAAATAAAAATACTACTTATTAAAGAAAAAGACAATATATATTCACATTCAGTACTAATAATTAATCCCAAGAATACTTATAAACAGTTAAGTACTTGGACAGTATGTACAACCTATATACATATATATTTTTTTTATGATTATGTATAATCTATGTATTGATGTCCTAACATAATCTGGTGTCTCCATATGTACAAACAACCCACCATATGTAATCAATACGTAAAACCTAGACCTTAGTAAACCCTAATTAAACCCATAACTTTTACATACGTGACAGAAACTACACAACGCAGCAGACCACTTCAAATACAATCTTTCAACCTTGGCCACTGGAAGGCTTACTGTCTTCAGTCTTATAAGCAGCATACGCCCTCCAAGAGATTAAACATGCACAAAGGAAGAGAGTAGACGGCACAAAGTAACGACCAGGCATTTTATCCAAGTTCAATGCAACGTCGATCAAAACACCAGCAAATGCGTCCAACAGTCCAAGATTATTGTAGGAGATCAACATTAAAGTGATCGCAAAAGCATCCAACACTAATGTCAATGCAAGAACAAGAGATTGAACTTTCTTGTCGAGCATAAAGTGGAATAAAACCCCAAGAGCGACCATACCAACATCGATCAAAGCTTTTCTCTTCCACCCAATTTTTTTTTCTGGTTCTTCAGATTCCGATTCCCGAAATATATAAAACCATGTTAAAAAACCTACATGGCCCAGAAATACAAGAACACAAATGGAAAAGATGACATATGGGGAGAAGTGGCGTCGGGGAAAGTCAAGTATACAGAAGCATATTACCTCCACTACTGAAGCGAGAAACACTAAGACTCCTCTGACTTCCATGGTCTTGATTTTGCGCTTTTGTAAGTTTTGTTACTTTGTCCGAAGATTCAACATATATATAAGAAAAAAGGATTATTAATGATTTAAATTTTTTAGACTGTCTTAATCAAGTAGTATAATAAAAATGCTATTTGTATTGAACTAATTTGGGACCTAAATATTTACAACCATTGGATTGAAAGTGAGTTTTATTCAATATTAGAACTCACATTTAATCTAATGGTTATAATGAATAACTATGTATAACCATTGGATTGAAATTGAGTTATATCAATATTGAAACTTACCTTTAATCTAATGGTTACAATGAATTGATTGGGCATTAAGAAATGTTTGTTTCTTTATCACAAATGGTTATTAACATGAGCTAATTTATCTCAGCATTGGTACCTTTCACTTTGTCTTTATCCATTGACGTGTCCTAATTATCCAAGAGCCCAAATTAAGTTGATTAAAAATTTATCCCACAAAATAATTTGAAGATAAAGGATCTCATGAATTCATGAAACTCACACATAGACGTGCGTCTATATTAATGTGGATTATATGCTCTTGCTCTGGGAGTACTAGGTTGTAGTAAAATGTTCCTTTATCTTTACTCAAAATCCACATGTAATATAGCAAAGGAACCATCTTTAAAAATCTCACTGCTTGGGATCGAATCCGGTCACCCTCATGATAATGGGCACTGCCTGGTCACCCAAAATGATAAACCGACTTGTTGATTGCAATGAAGCAAGTTTCGTATGAATGTATCTATTAAAAGAGGAAACATTTGGTACCACAAACAACGTTATAATTCTGGCTAGCCCTAAGGAAACATTTTGGTAGAACCAGGGACGGAATAAGGGGACCAAAGAATTAGATGCTCAAGAATTTATTTAGTGGAATTATTCATCAAGCTATAGTCAATAACAATTTTTTGATTGTATCGAATCTACAAAAAATAAACTTTCATGTGATACCATCATAAAAATTAGTTTGTAAGATAAGATTCAAAACTTGGTTTATACTTACCATCATAAAAATTATTTTGTGACAATGCAACCATCTTCTTATTCTCACATTTATGATACAATGCATCGATAATTTGTGATTTTAAATAATAATTTCATACAACACCACAATAAACATGATATAAGTCGCATTTGTTACTCGATTTTATAATAATTTCATTTAATTTTTTTTATTCATCAAACTCATTAAAACAAGTGTCTTCTTTTTTTTCGTAAGAGTAATAGTCATCCGTTTGATCACATCAACTATTTAATCAAGTCATTAAGATTTTTAAATTCACTAAAATACCCATATTAGAATTTATTAAAAACATAAAAGGATAGTATAAGACTCCTTAAAAACATAAAAGAGGTTATAGAAATTTTTGAAAAAATTGAGGGGTCATCGCTCTCTTAGTCTCTTTTTAGTTTGGTCACTGGGTTGGACCTTTGCGTCCCCTTATCAAGAGTATGAGTAGTGCTATGTGCACAAAAAATGTACACCAAAAGTGTTCACCAAATAATTGTGAGCCGTTGGGTTAGTAAGGTTCATTGTCAATTAACGGTTGACAATCATTTGGTGCACACATTTGGTATATATTTTTGGTGCAAATAAAATTTCCCCAAGTGCATATATTCTACAATTAATGACGTTTATGTAAGAGTTCATACGTGCACCTAATCTTTTGTCCTTGGACATTATCAACGTGAACAATAATAAATACTAGGGTAAATTTTATCCACACTCCCCTATAAATAGATCTACTCTCTCTCTTTTCTGAAATTTCACGGCACTCTTTTTAGTTTAACCTTTAATTTTATCAAATTAACACTTAATTAATATTTAATTTTATCAAGTTAATACCAAATTAACATTCTATTTCATAAATTTAACCCATGAAATTAATACCAAATTAATAATCGATTTAATCAATTTAACATTTAATTTTATCAAATTAACACTTAATTAATATTTAATTTTATCAAGTTAACACCAAATTAACATTCTATTTCATAAATTTAACCCATGAAATTAATACCAAATTAACAATCGATTTAATCAATTTAATATTTAATTTTATCAACTTGAAATTCAATTTATCAAATTAACACCATATTAACATTAAATTATATCACTTTAAAATTCAATTTCATCATATGCATGGCAAGGCCCGAACGTGCCTGTGTTGACAGAGATTCCTATATCATAAAAGAGAATTTAAGTGACTTAATTTCTTGATAATTTTTTTTAATGAGTTATAAAATAACCATATTAAGATCAAGACCTCACTAACTCTATATATAGGTTATGACATAACCTGCATATTAAGTTCATATACCAAGTAAGACAGAGAGATGTATGTGACCAGACCAATCTCAACCTTCAGAAATTTTTCAAGTATTCTATCCACACAAACATCAGAGGGTTTGTATACTGGTTATCTAGTGGTTACAGATGAAGAAATAGAGTCGGATATTTCTCATTGTTTGGAGCCAAAATGGTGCACCAGAAGAATTGACAGCCTACCATTCCCTCAAGACAAGATCCTAGTTATTAGCCATAAGCCTCAATTATTTGACGACAGAAGAATATCCGCGTTTGCCTGGTTCCTTCCGGTCCTTGATCAACCACTGTCATCCAATCGTTATTATATTATCCGTCTTAAAGGCAAACACCAAGGGTATGATTTTCCTTTACTTCAGTTTCATGTCACATTTAATCGAATCTGTGTCTATCTTTTTATTAACGGGGTATATCAGATCAACTCATTTACTATCTGAACTCACTAAAAGTAAATCTAAAACTGTTATATCTTTGTTGGTTTGTTCATTTGTTGTAACGAGTCAATATTAGAATACCATTTTGGGTCGCAATGCTCAACTGTACATGAATTCTAAGACACGATAGATTAAACTGTATCATGTCAATTTATGGGACGTTTTGCTAATCAGCCCAAATCAATAGGAATCTATGCAATATGACAATCATTTTTGTATTGAATTTTGCAGGAAAGCGACCACATGCTCAAGGGAGGAGGACATGACCACATGCTGCTACACCAAAGAGATTAAAGATCTAGATCCTGAGCCCTTCGATCCTAGAAATATATACCAACAATTTGAAATATGCAGTACTAATCGAAAAGGTCATTTCTTTGCCAGATCCGTAGCTGTTGATGGTTTTCCTCCATACTTCTTATCAATGCCAGGATGGGAAGTTTTTAGTTATGAGGCATGCCAATCTCCACCAGTTGAAGCTCAAGGCCTCGACGCCTCTCTCCATACTTACTTACCCAAGTTCAAGTTTCCCATCTCGATCAAGCGTTCCACTCCAGTTGTGATAGGTAAATGGTGCTGCCCATTTGTATTTGTGAAGGAAGAAATTACATTGAAAGAACAAATGAAGAATCATTTTCTTTACAACATGACTCTTGAGCAATGGTGGGAAGAGATTTATTCATGTGAAAATGAAATTGGCTTCGAAGATAGCAATTTTACATTAAATGAGAGTATCCAACGGCAACTGGCTCATGTCCATGGCATGGACGCTGTGAGGGATGACCAAACTAATAGCGACGACGGGACCATTTGGTTCTGGGTTCGAAACCAACATGGCAAAAAAGGGACAAGTGTAGGCTTGAGTTCAATAATCTTTGAGAAAATGAGAAAGATGCAAGAGGGAAGAGGTTGGGTTGATGGACAAGAAAGTAATGTGAGGGTAGAGAGGGTTGAAAAGATAGAAAATGTTTGGAAGCGATTTGGTTGTTACGTCTTGGTAGAGAGCTTTGTATTAAGAAGAATGGATGGAACTTTGGTGCTGAATTGCGATTTCAAGCACTCACATAGAATTCAGTCCAAATGGGAATAGTGTAATGTTATGATTTTGTAAGAATAACTGGGGTTTGCTTCAGTCAAATATACCTTTAATTTGTCCCTTGGAGTATATATAATACATGTTTTATTTATCCTTGGAAAGCAGAATAAGGCCCAACACCGAAACATGCAGCTTCCACCATTTTTTATTGGAGATATAAATCTTCATTATAATATCAATTTAAGCAGCTGAATTCATAACATTTTAAGAAACTTTGAATGGTGAATCCAGGAAATTCTTTGGTCTAATGTGCCTTGATCCATTTAAATTAGTTGGTTTGGGTGAGAGAGAAAGAGAGTAAATGTCCAATATCATGGCAACTATATTTATTGTCGGATAAAGCTATGCTACCGATTTAGTAGGATGTTACAATTTATCTCCCGAGCTCACCCCTATTTACCCTCTTGAAGTAAAATTTGGTCAAGGACTGAGTAAATCGACAAATTGAAGCTTTTCTATCAATTGTAATTAAATTTGTTATGGATAAATTATTTATTCATTTTTGGGGTGAAATTTGAAAGATTGTGATATGTATCGAATCAATTGAAAATGGGCGTAACTTTTTGTTCCAAGCAAATGATGTATTATTTACGGAAGTTGAATTTGTGTACTTGAAGCTATTAGCGCTCTAAATTATACAGAATTAAGTTAAGATGTTACAGCTCCACTATTGAATCCCACCGATCCAAGTATATATCCTTCCAATAAGAGATTTAATTTGATATCTTATTGAGAAACTTTAGGTCTAGTTCATTTGTCGAAATGAAAAACATAAAACCACATTCGTGATGACTATACAACAAGAATACTCTAATAACATAAGAGACCAAGTGATTCACCAAACTTAAGAGTTATACTAATCCATTGTAATAAAAAAAATTATTCATCTGATTTTGTATTACTTGGAGAAGAAGACAATTACAATGATGACTCTTAATTGCACATGCCTCGGCGAGGCTACGACTTGCCTACTTCGACACAAAGGTCGTGTGGTCCTCATAGTCATGATGGCGTGGTTCTCCTATTTGGGGGAATATTTGGCGGTTAAAGACCCTTCCTCCAAGATGCAATGTTATTTTTTAGAAGTGATGACGTGACCTTCCAAAATAGTTTCTTCCTGCTCAAGGCAAATCAATGGTGTCTTACTGCTCAAGGCAAATCTTGGAACGTGTTTTTCTTTTTCACCCTTTATCGTGGTCTCCTCTTGCTGGTAGATTTTTTTCTGGGCCTTATTCAGTTCCTTCGGGCCTATCCATCCTAACCCATCCTTTGTCAAGCTGGGTTGTTTTCTTGGGCTTGTGATCCTTTTTTAACTGGTATCATCACATATAAACGGGCAAAGTCAACGGTTATAGATCCATTTTAGTATGATACCGGAATTATATTTAGCCATACCATACTCATATCCTAATCCAAGGAAATGAAGGGCTCGTTTGGTAGACGTATTATGAGGGGATTAAATATTGGATTGCACTATTTTTTATTTAATCGGGCCTAATACTTTGTTTGGTAAGCAAATTTGATACCGTATTAATTTTAAAAACGTATACTAATCGTATATTTTTTATACGTTAGACCTGTATTATGAAGGTATTTTAATACCACCAAAAGAGGTGGTATTATAATCCAACTCAAACGTATTATTTTACACATTTACTATTATAACCCCCAACTGATAAAATCAAAATGTCATCAATGTAACAAACACTGATTGAGGGCATTTTTGTTAATTCAACATTAATACGATAAAATAATTCCTTAATCAAACAACCGATTGGATTAAATAATTACTATCCAACGTTTATTTTGTGTATTATCAAACACTAGATAAAATTACGTATTATTCTAATACCCTATTTAGTCTTGTCTTTTGTCCTTCCGTATTGTATTAGACCAGATTATTTTATTTAATCCATCCATTTTTAATACGGCAACCAAACGAGCCCGAAGTGTCTTATCTTAAGCCCCTATACGGCTGTTTGGATAATTTTTAAGATAGAGATTGAATTGGTTTTATGAAACTCTTCTAAATCTAATCCTTGGGTTTTGTCCAAATTCACCCACCCCATGAGTTTATTAAAACCCTTATACATGGTTTTTACTTGTGGACCTATTATGATAAGGGATTTAAATTCTGGACTTGAAATCTGCAACCAAACAAAGAATTATCAATGTGTTCAAAAAAAAATGTTAGTTGATTTTAAAATACTAACAGTATTTGTTGATCTTATTAATCATTATCATTAATTTAGTTATGAGTATTAATATTTATTACAATTTATTATGAATTTAATGGTTGGGATTAATTAAATCAATAAATCAGATCAATATTTTAAATATAAATAGCATTTTCATATTCAAAACCAGATGTGTGTGTCGTGTTAGTATTTCTCAGCTGTTTGATCCCAAAATTAAAAAAAAAAAAAAGAGAGAGAGAGAGAGAGAAGGTAGCTGTAGACTTCACGACCCGCGCGAGGTTGAGGTTTCTTGAAAAAACCCGTGGGTCTTCGGTACACTTTATGGCCCAAGTAAAAGGGTCTAATCAATCCGATTGTAAAAGGAGAGTGAGGACCAGCCACACACAATCACTTCTCCTGTACGATCATAACAGATAGGCAAAAACATGTGAATACACGCAACCATACCGTCATTCTTTCTTCTACGGCGGCCAACACCACAACCAAACATCTCGCCGGAACCCTAAAATTATTCAAACAAGCAAAGGACCACCACACCAGCTCCATCAAATCTCCACCAACTAACTACCTATCCAATTGATCCAACGTCGAAATCTTTAAAGAAACCAGTTAATTTTTTTATTTTTTTTGATCTCGAAGAAACCAGTTGATTGAATCGTAGCGTATATACCTTTTTTTCTTCCTAAGCTTGTACCCAGCAATTCCATGTTCACATCACATCAGAATCACCCATGCAGGAGCATTCATCCACTGTCCGTACCCGACCTCCTTTAAGCTTTTCAAACTCCATAATGGCCATGGCGTTCCCAAAAGTCTCTCTCCTCCCATTGATGCCGGAAATTAGTACAAGGATTTACAGAGAGAGTGTGAGGGAGAGAGAGAGAGACTGGACTTCAAAAACACATATGATCATGAAAGAACAAGTCCCACAGCCAGCCAAAACATAATGCCATGAAGTTCAAGATCTACACGTACAAAGACTCTGGTCAGTTACTCGAATTAAGCATTAAGGATCAAGGCCACCACATCTAGACCCATTCAATCACCAACTAAGGACACAAAGCAGTCTGAAACCACCAAATAAGGTCAAAACCCTAACGTATGAGCACCCAAAACTTTCCACCATGTGATCTACCGGCGGTTCCCACTCCGTTCAACTGCTTCTTTAAGCTTCTCCAGCACCGTCGTTGGCGGTTAGAAGAGCTCAGTCATGGAAGCCTTAGAAGAGATGAGAAAGGCAAGAGCTTTGTTCTGTTGTTAACAATCAGAAATACCAGATATGGTAGTACCGTAGTCGGCACCATTTGTATGAAAACAACACTTGACCCACTGCCACTGGCATGTTAACCTCGGATGAAATTGTCGTTTATCCATTTAATGGATTTATGGTTTTTTACAAAATATATAACAAGAAAATGACATAATTAAACTCATCTGCCCTCCATTGAGCTATGTGCTCCAAGGTTGAATCATATTAATAACTTGATTAAACATCCATGCATGTTTAGGAACTATTTTGTTAATTATTCAGAAATTATGCAACATTCTTATCTTTTCTAAGTCATGCAATATTCTACCGGTAACTCAGAATCGATTAAAACAAATTAAAAATATAAATGAAAAAGTTATCAAGATACGACTTTTTCTCAAAGAAATTTCCCTTACCCAAAGTTTGCTAGTATTGCTTGAGCACATTGCAGAACCATTTAATCTGATAATTGCCTTCTGATTAATCAAAAAGCTTTTGCCAAGTAAAATCAAACAGTGAATAGAAACGTCATTGACAGTATAGCATTAAAAAGAGAGAGAAAAAAAAAATTCACACTTTGCAATAATAATAATATGTACAAAGGAAATATATTCACACACTACAATAATAATATGTACAAAGACAACTTATCAACAATTAAGTACTTGACAGTATGTACACCTATTGAGGTCCTAATATAATCTGGAGCCTTCATCTATACGAATAATCACACCATATATAATAAACATACATCAAACCCTATTAATCACACCCTAATTATAAACTAAATAAAATTTACCACCACTTTTTACTATAACACAGAAACTAAACAAGGCAACTGACCACTACAAATCGGACGTTCCATCTTTCACGTTTTTGTCAGTGGAAGGCTCATCAGTTTTGACACCGGAAGGCTCATTAGTTGTGTCACCGGAAGGCTCATCAGCGGAAGGCTCCATAGTTGTGTCACCGGACAGCTCATCAGTGTGTTTGACCATCGAGGCGGCATATGCTCTCCAACAAATTAAACACACACAAAGGATAAGAACAGATGGCAAGTAATAACCTCCTCCCAATTTGTCTAAATTCATTGCCACCTCTATAAGAACCCCGTTAAACGCGTCCATCACTCCAACATCTCTATACGACCACAACATCATCATTGTAATCACAAAAGCATCTAAGGTAAGAGCAACAGCAAGGATGACGGACTGAATTGTGGTGTCCAATGCAAAGTGAAAAAAAATCCCCACACCAACTAAAACTGCATCTGCCGTTGCTTTTTTCTTCCATCCAATTGGTGGTGGTTTTGTTTTTTTACCTTTATTTGAAAATGGTTTTCGATTTAGGTAAAACCAAACCACAAAAATCAAATGTCCGATGAGCGACATCAAGCAAATAATGCGGATGGCAAGAACGGACATATGACGCTTTGGGTAGTCAAGACACAAGAAACATACTATCTCAATGACAGAAGCAGTAATCACCACTACACCCTCACCCAACATGATGGTTGTGTTGAGAGTTTCCGTCCAGTGATTGTGAATCCAAACTGTTAACCCTAGATCACTGGTAGAGAGATAATATGTTGCAACTTCAATATTGCCTCCAAAATTATTAAGCCACTGCCATTTTATACCTTTTCGCAGCCAACTAATGCAGATTCCTTTCTTAGGTTAGTGGGTTTTGTATGGGTCTGTTGATTGCAAGTGCCTTACACCGCCATTTAATTTCTCTCATCTCACACAATTCACAACTTTCAGTTCTTAAGATACAAAATCAAAAGCAACTGGTCACATATTTCATAATGTGGCATGTTGATCGTCATTAGATTATTAGGTGTACGTATAAATTCTCACACAGACGGCATTAGTTGTAGAATACATACACTTGAGAAAATGTTATTTGCACCCAAAATATATATTAAATTTGTGCACCAAATAATTATCAGTCATTGGATGACAATAGACCTCACTAACCCAACGATTCACAATTATTTGGTGTACACATTTAGTATACATTTTTTGTGCACGTAGCACTACTCATACTCTTGGGAAGGGAAGCAAGGGTTCTACTAAAATGTTTCCCTTATTAATGCTAGCCAGAATTAAAACGTTGTCTTGGGTACCAAATGTTTCCTCTTTTAACCGATACATTCATGCGATACCTGCTTCATTGCAATCAACAAGTCGTGTATCATTTTGGTGCCTATTGTCATGAGGGTGACCCGATTCGATCCCAAGCAGTGGGATTATTTAATAAAGATGATTCCTTTGTACATTTTGGATTAGAAATAGGGGTGTCCATTCGTGTCGTATCATGTGACCCACATGTCATACATCTTCGTGTCATGTCATTGTTATTCACGTCGTATTCGTATCAAGTTCCACGAAAAAAAAAACTATTTAGTGTGTTCTAACTATCAAATATTAATCTACACCATTTATTATGCATATTTAGTAATCGTGTTAATTTTATAATCATGTCGGGTCAAATTCGTGTCAACAGGTTAGAGTTGACACTCCTAATTTTTTTTTTTTGATCAGAGGACAACTACAACCAACACAAGGTGAAGGCTGCAGAGTCCATATAAACACCCACACACCCCCTAATTAAAAAGCCAATTATTAGACCATCCAATGTGAAAACTCAGCTAAGCCAACTTACTTCGATGGGTCAGGCCCACTTAAAGCCTATTTCATTTAAATCCAAACTCATTATATTTATTTTTCGAGAAAATTGTGAAAAGATACACTATTTTATACTTATTTGCGTAAAAATACCTTAATATAAAACATATCTGTATAAGTACTTTTGTGTGTAAATGTTTGGTGAGGAGATACACTTTCGCTGATTTTTAAAATTTTCTTTTACAGAATTGCCCTTTTCCTTTATTAATGGGAGACAAATCTGACAGTTATATTAGAGATTCAATTTCCTAAATTTATGGAATAGCGAATCAATTATTCAAACATTCTTATTCCTAAATTTATGGCAGTTATATTATAGATTCAGTTTCCTAAATCTAGCAGTTATACAATTTTTTTTTTGTTTTTTTGTTTTTTCTTATATCTTTCCCTTTCATTCAATTGAAGTTATTCAAACATTCATTTTTATTCAAATATTCATGTCTTACCCACATTTGCATATATATATATATATATTTTTTTTTTATAAATCGTAATGAGAAATATATGTTTTCACCTTATATAATACTATTGGTTGTTATGGGTGTTTTTTGCCATAAATATTTTAAATTTAAATTTATATGTATGTTATTCGATGTGTTTATAAGTAGCAGTGATACATATCGCATTTGCACAATGGTACATGCCACATTGGCACAGTGGTACATGACAATGTCACAGTGCTACAAGACAATGTCACACTGATACAAGCCTATGTCACACTGATACCAGTTTATATCACACTGATATCAGCCAATGTCACACTACTACAAACCAAATTCACACTGCTACAAACCAATGTCACAATACTATAAGTCAATGTCACACTGCATACATTGACATGACACAGGGCACAATAAAATATTACAATGGCACAATACACAAAAAAATTATATGACACACACACACCATGAATAACTAAATATAATGTAAATAAGATTACATAGTATCATAAACAAACAAAATAGGGTGAATTGTGTTTGTGGCTGGAATTAGAGTTTTGAGGAGGTGGTGATGTTGATTGTGGTCTCAATCAAATAGTGTATGTGGGGTTAGAAGGTTTTGAGGGCGGTGATTGCGAGTAAAGTCTGTTGTGAGAATGCATTTATATATGACCTCTTTGACTTTTTTTGGTAAATGATCGAACACTTGGTGTGCATGTAGTACCAAGCACCAGAAGCAGAAAGGTAATTAAGAGAAAGAAAAAAAAAAAAGAACATTGGGAGAAACAATGTTTTTCTTGAGTTATCAACTTCTTTTCCAAAAACTTCAACGATCTCAACCATCATTCTTCTCCACAATACTATATAAATTGCTTAAACCAGAATGGACAAAGAGATGAAGAGACCAAGGAAAGAAGAAAAGTTTGAACCTCAATACAGGTCAAACATGCAGGTCATTGTACATAGTAATCGGCAAGCTTGTTCTCATGGAAATTTTTGCTGTCTCCATATCAAATTTCGCCTTTTACTCACTTAATATCCTTTTTTTCTCATTCATATTTCAAAAATTCCTGAATAAATAGGTCTTCGGTTTTCCGCTTTCAGTGGAAGAGAAACTTTTGCCGGCTAGCTTTCCAGATTCGTATCACAGTCGTGTTGGAAAAAAGTAAGGACATGATGGTCTTTCAAACATCTAAGTGGATTTCCATACCTAATGTTTTAGTTAGAGTACTTTTAGGCCAATATGTCTAAAAATTTGCACCGGCCGACTTAAAACCCTTATTTTTCCTTAATTTTTCTGGCCGCTCTGTTCAAATCATGTCCCCTATTGCCCATATAGACCTAGCCCCTGGACCTTGTCCTTTTCTTTTTTCTTTTTTTCTTTTTTTTTCTATTTTTCTATTTTGATTATTTATAATTACTAATTTTTGTCTAAAATAGAGGAAAAAAATAGTTTAGTCAAAAAAAAAAAAAAAATTGCAGCTGTCAATTTTATGCGCATTCGCTTAGCACCATTCTATCAGAAAATTGGACTTATTTGAAGCCTATTTTAGTCTTTGACCCTTGTATGAACGAGAATAAAAAAAATAAATACTATTTCAACAGGCAAAACTTTATTTCGGCAGAAGCAACACATTATATGCACGGGCAAAGCCAAGAATATCTATGAGGGGGCAAAATATAATTGATACAAAAAAAAATTTTAGTCAAAATTGATACAAAAAAATTCAGTTAAGTAAGAATTAAGACAAAATTATTGTGAAATAGTAAATTTAATTTTTATTTAGCCGAAATAAAATTTTAACAAAAAGACACAAAATATTTTTTTTAGTACATTTTAACCTAATAATATATTTCAATAAAATATAATTTTTTTTAAAATCTCTAAAATTCTATATATAAATTAAATGTAAATTAATTTTTCACTAATTTTCTATCAATGCGCACAATTACAAGTCGTAATAAAATTATAATTTATTTGGTTGCAAAATTTAGTTGAGATCATTATCGATCTTATAGAGAAATTCCCTACTCGAAATAACTTGAAATCTTTTTGGATTACAACATTTTATCTTTTGTATACAATCATATTTTATTAGGTTATAGACTACTATTATTAAAAAAATAGTAAATGAAAACTAAAAATTATTCTTAAAAAGTAACGAATGTTGTGTTAGACAAAGAGAAATATTGTATTTTCGTCAATATATAAATAGATCAAGATAATTATATATAATTGACTTAATCCAAAACTAACATATTTATTTTAGAGGGTTAGTGAACCACTAATTTACTGAAAAAAGAAAATACTAGAATCATTAAAATTTCCAAAAATTTATAAGGACAAATATAATATATAAAATAATTTTATACATCCTCGTTTAAGATAGTCCAAAAGTAAGGAGAGGCAAGTGTCCACCCTAGTCCCCATGGGGCTCTGCCCATGACTATACGGATTATGAAATGAGAACATGAGATGTACTATTCCCACTTGCTCTCTATTTCCATCCATTCTACCAAATCGTTTTTGTAATGCCCAATACAGGTATGTGTTTGGACTTATCTAATAAATAAATAGATAAATAAAAATAGAGCAAATTATTTAGAAATTTAGAATTAGTTGTACGTGGATGTCTTATGGTTAAATTATAAATATATATATATATTTAGTATATTGGGTACCAAGGGTAATTATAAAATTAGAATAGTAATAAAAAAAAGGGATAAAAGTGTGATTTAAATAAACTCCTAGTTGCCCTAGCCGTCCAATATAGGGATACATATATATATCTATTCTCTTTCCATAGTTCACACACGTTGGAATAGAGAAAGGAGGGAGAGACTAGGGTTTCAAGTGAAGAAAAGGGAAGAGAAAGAAGGGATTTAGCAAACTAGAAGATTTGATCTTCAATGTTAGTCTTCATATTGAAATTTAAATTATGTATTTAATATATATATATACATATATATATATACATATAAGTTTGTAACCTATTATATCTTGCAAGCAATCCATATGGGTTGGTTTATAGGATTGTAATACATGAATTCAAATATAATAGGGGGGTAGTTGTGTTAGGAAGATGTTGGGAAAGAAAAGAAAAAAAAAAAAAAAAAAAGGAGAGTTACCGGTTCTGGACGTGAGGTTGAAGAAGATGAAGTGTTGAAATTATGGAAACCTTCCCCTTAGTTTTAAGTAATTGTATTTTGATCCCTATACTTTTATAAACTCAATTTTTGACTACCATGGAACTTGATAATTTATAGAACTGACCCAATATATTTGAAACAAATATGATCATTTCAAAACAGTCCCCGAGTCTTGAAAAACTTCTGAAATTTTGAAACGACCCCTAAAAGTTTCGATTAAGTGTTTAAAAATCAATAGTTGTTCTAATAAGTCAAATTGAGGTTGTGTTATTGAAAAATGGGTCTCTATAACCTTAAGCACTATTCTGGAAATTTTATGGCAGCCTCGAAAATAGAAAAATTCGTTTTTTAGGAAATTACACTTTGACCTCAAAAGTTTCAAAAATTATGATTTGACCCCAAAACTTTAAAAACTTTTTCTAAAAAGCCCAGAATGCTTCTACACCCTATTACCTCATATTGGAAATGATATTTATATGTAAAAGATATACTAAGTATATATCAAGGGGTAGGAGGTATAAAAATTAAATATAAAATCGCGAAACGACGAAGTTAGGAATAGAACTTGATTGTTATCTGTTATTTTGGATTAAGTGGTGATTGCATTGAGATTGAGAAAGAGTGCTTTGAATTGGATTTTAGAAATCAAGGTGAGTAGTTTACTACTTCTTTTGGGAGAATTTTCTATATTAAATGTGTGGGTGCGTGCGTGTGGATTTTCATATATATGATATATGTGTTGATGTTTGAGATTGCTATTGAATGTTTTGAAATTGTGAATTGTTCTATATGTGAATTTTGGAAAACTTGTGGGATGATTTTATATCATTGATTTGGTGATGAAAAGGGAGTTTTGTGTGCGTTGGAATCAAAACTACAGTTTTGGTGTGTATGAAAATCATGTTTATGAGATGGGGACTGGGGTTACCAGGTCTAAGTGGTAACAAACGACTGAGACTGGGGTTACCAGGTCTAAGTGGTAACAAGCGACTGTGACTGAGGTTACCAGGTCTAAATAGTAACAAGTGACTGGGCCAGTTACCAGGCTAATGGTAACAAGAGACGGGGCCAGTCATCAGGCTAGTGATGACAAGAGACTGGGCCAGTTACCAGGCTAATGGTAACAAGAGACTGGGCCAGTTACCAGACTAGTGGTAACAAACATGATTTGACAAATGTGTTTGGGAATTGAATGTGTGGGATTGTTTTGAGTTATAAATGTCTTTTCATTTATAAAGTTATTTGTGATCATGAAATCGTTTTGTTTAAATGATTTTGGGAGAGGGGTTGGGGTACAGTTTGTTGTACTTATGTATGTATCAAGTTTATTTTTGGTATATAAACTGTGGGATTCATTTTCACACCTCATTAGAGGTGGTTGTTATTCACGGGCCTTTGTGCTCACCCAAACATTTAACATTTTTTTTCAGGTGAGGATCAGGGGGAGAAGTAAGTCCTCGGATAGACAAGGGATTAGAAGAATAGAATATTTATTTTATCATAGGTTTTCAGAAATAAATGTCTTTTATAGTTTTGAGACAAGTATTCAATTGTTTTGTGAACAATGTTGCTTATGTTTAGAGTAGTGAACCTTATGGATTAATTATTGTTTTACATGGGTTTAATAATAATGTCGGTGATGTTAGTTTATTCCTCTGGTATTCATTAGATCGGTGAAATGAATCACTTTATTATTTGTCTTCCGCTGTATTTTGCATTTATTATGCACAGGTATGGTTGGTTAAGGCCTTGGTGGCTGGTCCGCTACCCACCCTATGTGATCCGGGGTGGGGGTGTGACAGCTTCCAACCATTACTTTCAATCTTTTCAACCCTCTCCACTCTCGCAATACTCTCTTGTCCATCAACCCAACCCCTCCCCTCTTCCATTTTTCTCATTTTCTTAAACATTGCTAAACTCAAGCCCACACTCGTCCCTCTCTTGCCACGTTGGTTTCGAACCCAGAACCAGACGAATCCGTCATTACTAGCTTCATTGTCCTTCACAGCATCCATACCATGGACACGAGCCAGTTGATGTTGGATACTCTTATTTAAAGTAAAATTGCTATCTTTGAGGCCAATTTCATTTTCGCATGAATAAATCTCTTACCACCATTTCTCAAGAGTCATGTTGTAAAGCAAATGATCCTTTATTTGTTTTTTTATTGTAGTTTCTTCCTTCACAAATACAAATGGGCAGCACCATTTGCCTACAACAACTGGAGTGGAACGCTTGATCGAGATGGGAAACTTGAACTTGGGCAAGTAAGTATGGAGAGAAGCGTCAAGGCCTTGAGCTTCAACTGGGGGAGATTGGCATGGCTCATAATCAAAAACTTCCCATCCTTGTCTTGTCAAGAACAAAGGAAGACCATCGTCAGCTAATGACTTGGCATAGAAACAACCTTTTCGTTTAGCTTTGTGTATTTCAAATTGTTGGTATATGTCTCTATAATCAAAAGGCTTAGGGTTTTGTTTGTTCATATCTTGTCCACCGCAACAAGTGTTGGTGATGTCCTCCTCCCTCGAGGATGTGTAAGCTTGCCTGAACAAGTCAAACCAAAAAGAATCTATGTGATCTAGCAAATATCCTTAATTTGGGTTGACTAAGAAAATTCACATCTATAATCTAAAACATAAAATATGACAGGTTTCAATAAGTTCATTCGACTGTTTCAAATAGACTCATCCAACCATCATCAACATCCCTCTCAATTTAGCCACATTGCTAGTGCAGTGAGGACCCCCTTGTATGCAGATACATTAACTTCTAGCAGGAAAATGCTCAGTTTTGCTAGAATATGCATTGAAGTGGATGCATCAAAGGAACTAGTGGAGGCATTTGACTTGAAATTGGAAGTGAATGGAAGGACTGAGATTGTGGAAATAATGGTGGAATACCAATGGAGGCCTAAGGTTTGCCACCATTGTAAGGTGTTTGGACATAATGGAGTAATGTGCACAAAAAAGGAAATGAGATCCCACCATCCAGTCAAGGAGGCTTCTAAGACTATGGGGGAATCAGCAAGCAACAAGGATAAAGGGAAGGCAGTTTTATATCCCATGATAGTGGTGGAGCCTCTAATGCAGAATGGGGTAATTGAGGAAGATGCAATGCATATTGGGGAAGCTGGGGACAACCCAACAAACCAACAGAGTAAAGAGATGGCCAGTACTAGCACTCTTTCCAATCCAGAGAATGGGAAACAATCAATTGAGCAGAGGGCAGGAGGAGAAGATCATGTAAGTGATTCTATCATCATTGCTATAGATGACAATAATAATTACGATAGTAAAAGGGTTAAACTGGCAGAACAGCTAGTTCAATCTCCAAATAGATTTGAAAATCTCAATTTGGAAGGGGGAGAAATCATTGTGGAGTTATCACCTGCTGGAAAACTTGATATTGGTGGGAAGGACCTCAAAGCCAATGGACCTGAACCAGAAGTTGAAGTACAGCTAGGAGTGGTGAAGAAAAAGAAAGTTAAAAATAAATCCTCTAAGCAAGGGAAAGCAAGGGTGATGGAGCACCTAAACTCCAAAAAACTTATCTTCTCATGTTAAAGTTGGATTGTTGGAATGTAAGAGGGCTGAATAAAACCTGGAGACAGGAGGAAATCAGGAAACTGATTAATGAACAACAGTTGGATATGATTGGTCTTGTAGAGACCAAAATTAGGGGAATTAATAAAGAAGTTGCTATGAATGTTGTGTTTAGACAATGGGAGTTCATGGACAACTACAATAGTCATACGAGAGGTAGGATATGGATTGGGTGGAATCCAAGCATCCTTAGGGTGAATAAGATTGCTGAAACAGAGCAAATCATACATTGCTCTGTTCATAATCAAGAGACAAGGGAGGAATTCTATGCATCTTTTGTATATGGGTCAAATGACGAGCAAGAGAGAAGACTATTGTGGAGGAACATTTTATATCATGCTAGGATGTTTTCTTCCAACCCATGGACTGTCCTAGGGGATTTCAATGCCATTAGGAACACCCAAGAATCAATGGGTTGCTCAGGCAGGTGGAGTCAATCAAATGAAGACTTTGATGAATGTCTACAACAAGCAGAGTTAGAGGATATAAGATTTTCTGGCTGCTTATTTACATGGTGTAATAATAGAATTGTGGAAGGGTGTATCGTCCGGAAACTTGACAGGGTGCTGGTGAATGAAGCGTGGAACATTAATTTTCAACAATCAGAAGCTGTTTTTCTACCTCCAGGTGTTTTAGACCATTGCCTTGCCATTCTCAAAATTGGGGAAGAAAAAAGGAAAAGAAAGAGTCCTTTTAAGTTCTTTGAAATTATGGCAGAAAGGGAGGATTTTTTAACTACTGTGGAAGGGATCTGGAGGGAACCTATTCAAGGAACACAATAGTTCCAGGTTAGCTGCAAACTTAAGAGACTGAAGGCCATTTTCAAAACTAGAAATAAGGAGGTGGGAGAAGTCTCTGCAATTGCAAAGGAAGCAAAAGAGGCTTTGGAAAGGTGCCAAAACATATTAGATCTCAATCCAATGGATTATAGCCTCAGAGTCCAAGAAAGACAACTTTTAGCTAGCTACTCCAATGCGGCTAGAAATGAAGAATCCTTTTTCAAACAAAAATCAAGAGTATTGTGGTTGAAGGAGGGAGACAAGAATACCGCCTATTTCTTCAAGACCATGACTAAGAGGAGGAACAGAAAGAAAATCCTGTCTCTCCAAACATAAGATGGGGTCACAATTGAAGGAGACAGTGCAGTAAAGAGGGAAATTGTGGAGTTCTATCAGCAACTGCTTGGAAGTAAAAGCCCTACTTCTAGTGGACAAGCAAGGAAAATAATTCTTTTATCCATGGTGCATCAAAAACTTAATGAACAACAGTCTGAAGACATGATAAGAGAGGTTTCTGCTAATGAGATAAGGGATGTGTTCTTTTCTTTCAATGACAAAAAAGCACCTGGGCCTGATGGCTTCAATGCTTGCTTCTATAAGAAGGCTTGGCCAGTGATAGGAGGGGATGTTATAGCTGCAATTATAGAGTTTTTTTGCCACTGGGAACATGTTGAGAGAATTCAACAATACCATTATCACCTTGGTACCCAAAGTACAAAATCCCACAACTATGGGGGAGTTCAGGCCTATTTCATGCTGCAATGTAATCTATAAAGCAATTTCCAATATCATTGCTAATAGAATTAAGAAGTATTTGAATGGCATTGTCAATCCTAACCAGTCAACCTTTATACCAGGGAGGAGGATTAGTGATAACATTCTCTTGGCACAAGAGATTATGAGGGATTATCACAAGGAGAGGGGTTCTCCTAGATGTACTGTTAAGGTTGATATCATGAAAGCTTATGATACCATTGACTTGCAGTTCATAATTGATGCATTAGAAGCTTTCAATTTTCCTACTAGAATGAGGAAGTGGATATGGTCTTGTATTGCATTTCCTAAGTTCTTAGTGAACATTAATGGAGAACTTGAAGGTTTTTTCTCTAGTGTAAGGGGGCTAAGGCAGGGGGATCCTTTATCCCCTTACCCTTTTGTTTTGGCTATGGAGGTCCTCTCATTGTCAACAAATCAAAGAATCAGCTCCAACACTCAATTTAAGTTCCATTGGAGGTGCAAAAAGCTGAATTTATGTCATCTCACATTTGCTGACGATTTACTGATGTTCTGTCATGGGGATGTTCAATCTGCTACGACATTAACGGAGGCTTTGAACCAGTTTCAATGGCTATCAGGATTACAAGCAAATCCCAAGAAGAGTTCTCTTTTCATGGCAGCTGTTGATCCTCATGACACGGAGTAAATTATTGATCTATTTGAATTCCCGAAAGGCAACCTGCCCATAAGGTATTTGGGGATTCCTCTGATCTCCACCAGACTGAGGACTAATCACTGTCTCCCACTTATCGAAAGAATTGAAAGCAGAGTCAAGAGCTGGACAAACAGGTTTCTTTCTTATGCTGGGAGGATGCATCTGATAACATCTGTGCTTGGTAGTATCCACATGTTCTGGTCATCCCATCTTAGCTTACTAGTGCAGGTTTTGGATAAGGTAGAACAAATTATGAGAGCTTTTCTATGGAAAGGGGTTGAGCTGACTACGTCCGGGGCAAAAGTAGCTTGGAAGGAGATATGCAGACCAAAACAGGAGGGAGGCCTGAGTATTAAATGTCTTAAGGAATGGAATGGTGTTCTCATGATGAGGTATCTATGGCTATTGTTCAATGATAAAGAGAACTTATGGACCAAGTGGATCCATGCTTATCACCTAAAGGGAAGAAGCCTCTGGGTTGTCAAGGGCTCTTGCACTAGTTCATGGAACTGGCAAAACCTTCTGAAAGCAAGAAGCTTGTTCAGACCACACCTTACCCATTCGATTAGGAATGGCGATTCCACTAGTCTTTGGTATGATAATTGGCATCCCAATGGGCCCCTTACAATGAATTGGGACCCCAGGATTATAGCAGATTCTAGGCTGCCCAGGGAAGCAAAAGTGAGTTATATCATAACCAACAACCAATGGCATTGGCCTAGGGTTACTACCGTCGAAATCAGGGAAATAGCCAATTCAATGCCAGCATATGTTCCTAATCAAGCAAGAGAGGATAGAGTTAAATGGAATCCCAGTACAAGTGGGAAGTCCACAACTAGTTCTGCTTGGGAGACCATCAGGAGCACCAATCCGAAAGTGCCTTGGTTCAAGCTTGTGTGGTTTATGCAGGCCATCCCTAGAATGAGTTTTATATTGTGGATGGATGTTAAAGGGAGATTGAGCACAAAAGATAGGATTCACTTATTCAATCCTAATATGGGGGTTGACTGCATTCTTTGTAGAGGGGCTACTGAGACTCATTCTCACTTGTTTTTTGACTGCTCTTATTCACAGGTTATTTGGAACAAGCTTATGACTATGAGCTCTCAAACTTGGCAATATAGATCCTGGATATATTTTATTCATTGGGCTGCTCTACGTCGGAAAGGCAAGTCCTTATTGACTGTGTTAAAGAAATTATGCCTCCAAACTTCTGTCTACTGCCTATGGAGGGAAAGGAACAACAGGCTCTTCAGGAATCAATTCTTGGACCAAGATTCAATACTTCACAGTATATTGCAGGTCATTAGGGACAGAATGGCTTCACTGAGATTTGAAAATTGTCAACATAACCAGCAGGTAGCATTGCAATGGCAGTTACCAATTCAATGCCTAAATGCATAGAGCTTGTGGCAGGATATGGGTCTATGATGTGAGGTGTTTTGCTTGGCCCAGCTTTTTGCCTAACCAGATTGGATTTGTTATGGTCACTTGGAGTCTCATGTCAGAAGGCTTGCTTTTGAATCATATTTTCCCTTGTTCTTGAGTGTGTGTTCTCTAGCCGAACTTGATTGCATAGCTGGTGCTTCCCAGTGTTCTGCCTCTTGGAGGATCGGTTTTATGTTTTGGTTTTTTGTCTATCAATGTTATCTTTTGTTAACAAGTCTGTGGGAGATGCTCTTACTCAAGGCATCTCTTATAGACTTGTGTTTTGAGCCTTGGCTTTTGGATGTTTGATGTTTGTCTTTGAGTCCTACGTGACTTCATTGTTCATTTTGTGGGTGATTACCCTTGTATATCTGTTTTTATTTAATACATTTTACCTTCCGAAAAAAACAAAAAAAAACATCTCTCTCAAAACTATTCACATTGCACTATGCCTTCAGGTACTACGAGTTACCCTAATTAGAAACAAAAATGGCATACGAGCCTCTAGTGGCAAAACCAGAAATATATTCTAGGCTGGACACACTCTAATTATAAGTTTTATTTTGTCCTCTAATAGATAAAAATAATGTGATACATTTTTATTTTTTACATCATATTTGATACTTAAAAATTAATTAAACATAGATGGGCCAAAAATAAGTATACAATATCTATGCAAATAAAAAATAACTAAAAAGAGATTAATTATAACAAATATGATCAAAATATCAATACCAAAGTCACAACTGGTAATATCGACACCAAAGTTTGATTCCAAAAGTTGCGATTACTGATGCTTTGCTTGCTTTAGTGTTTTTGGGGAGAACTTGAGAATGTATTAGACCAAACTTTTTTGTTGTTGACTCCAAGAGATTTTATAGATCATTCTATTTTTATCCCAGTCCATTAACCAAGTGATTTATTCTCCCAATGGACCTAATTTTGTTCATTTAAAGTCATCAGGGTGGGCATAATTGAAGATATTACAAAAAATATACAAAATATACATAGGTAAAAAAAAAAAAAATCAAGGTGGACCCTAGCCCCTCCTGTCCCGTGTGCCTCCGCCACTACGCTCTTTGTATGTCAACATATTTTATCGTCTAGGAAGAACTAAGATTACTTGTTTTTCAACTTAAGTGATCTATGTAATTTACTATAACTTTTTACTATTGTCGGTCCGTTATTGAGGTTTTGCTTCCTGTTCAATATAGAATGATTGGAGCTAATTTTTGATAGTTAATCCGATCAGTTTATCGATAGTCATCAAGTAGGCATTGAGCATGATATTGGCTGATTAATTAGTTGTATGTAAACTATATGAAAACATACCATTTGAATTTGCCTTCAACAACGATGATATAATATCGGTTAGATGATAGTGGTTGATTAAGGATTGCGATGAACCAAACCAAGTAAGAAATTGTGTCGTCCAACGAAATTTTATTACGAATGACAAAGATATTGTCTTGAGGGAATGGTAGGTTGTCAATTCTTCTCTTGCGCCATGCAATGCCACAAAAACTTCGATAATTTACTGTTATTTCATCGTCGGTAACCACAAGATAGCCTGCATAGAGAATCTCCGGTAGTTGTGTTGATAGAATACTTGGAAAATTTATGTAGGTCGAGATAGGTCTGGTCACATACATCTCTCTCCCCCCCCCCCCCCCTCTCTCTCTCTATGAAGTTAACAATTAGTGATGTGACATAGGTTATATAACAATTAGTGATGTAACACAGGTTATATATAGGGTTAATTAGGCCTCTCTCTCTCCCTATCTCATCCTTTAGTAGCAATTAAATTTTATTTACTAGGGAAGTTAAATCACTTTATTAGTCTTCAATGATATATAGAAGGATCTCTTGTCACATGCACATTAAATATTTCTAGTACCTTCCTCGTCAACCATTGCATTTTCTATATTTAATTGAATAATATTATTAGGACCGAAAATATAATCCAATAGTTTGATCTACGGATGTGGATGATATCGTCTAATTAATTCTCTAACCGTTATAATTGCAATAATATTATTGAATTTTGCCAAAATTGTCATATCATTAAGTAATCATTGAATTTTGTCAAATTTTTAAGTCTCAATAGTATTACTCAATTTCATCCTCTCAAATTTTTAAGTATCAATAGCAACAAAGTTTTTTAGCTCCACCGACAAACGAACATATGGACGGGGCATTTTGGTGCAGTAGTCCATTCAGGGATGGCTCAATAGAATTGGGGGCCCTAAGCGAAAGTTTGGAACGGGCCCTTTCAAAATATATTATGAATATGTATAATAATACTCTAGTTTTATGTATAAATTATTCTTCTTGCTTTTTATGATACAAAATTACTAATTAAATTTTTATATTCAATGTTTGCTAATATATCACTTTCAATAGATGTTATATTCAATCTTATTTAATCTTTCTTGTGACATAGTTGATTGCAAATAGGATTTTATTAATATCAAAGATCAAAAAACCATAATATTAAAAAGATCAATAATGATAGAACAGTACCACCTGATTAATAAGAGATTGTATATGAGATTTGTTCGTCTTTCTAATCGGACAATAACATAACCTTCACAATAAAAAAAATACTTGGTTAGATCAAATAATATTAATAAGAACAAGAAATTAAAATTGTATTTGATCATACTCAAATTTTGGTTAAGGTTGAGCTCAGTAATCCGAGTTCGAACCACACAGCTCTTAGCAAACAGTCAGAGGTGCGCAGGTCGGGAACCTCCAGCAACAAGGACCTCTAGGGAACGACAAGGTTGACAGTTTGTTCCCACAAGAAGGCTGCGCATAAATCGCAACGGTCCAACATTCAAGCATACGAGCCGCAACCTCGGCCTTGCATTTTCCCCCACTTCTACTCTTCCTAAGAAGGGCCACCTTGGCCTTCATACCTTCAGCACCTGGAGCCGTCGAGCTGAAACTTGAGAAGCCAAAATAAACAGGTCACTGAAAAAAGAGAGAAAGAAGAGAAGAGCTAGAAATAGAGGAAGAAAAGCCTTACCAGTGAGCCCTTCTGTGCCAACCACGGAGATGGGAATATGGGTCTCTATTCTTACCTCGAGGGGACTAAGACCAAACTGAGTAAGCACATAGTGCTTGATCAGATTGGAATACTTCTCTGGCCGGCACTCTTCAAGGCCCAGCAAGGCAAGTCTATCCTAAGCTCCGAGGTCGGGACGAATACCTGAAAAATCAGAGAAGACAAGGTCAGCAATAAAAATATGGAAACAAAGCAAGTCAAGTTAAACCTCCGCTAACGAGGACTCACCCAAATTTTCAGGACCAGACCAAGAACGAGGAACAGGTAAGGTGTCAGCACCGTTACTCAAGTCAAACTCATACTCTTTCCTTGACACGAAGAAAAAGAGTTTTTTTCAGCCCTTGTGGGAGCTCGGCATGTCGGTAATGAGGGATGAAGTCTTCACCCATTTGGAGGTATATAGGAACCCGTCAGAATGAGATAACTTGACGTTGAAATATTTCATGAGCAAAGGGACAGAAGGAATGCCCAACTCATTTTTCTTGAAGAAGACAAGAAGACCCACTAAGACACCCCAGAAGTTGGAAGAAATCTGAGCTAGGCAAACATTAAAATGCTGAAGGATATACTTGATGAAAGGATGTACAAGAAACTTAAGTCTGTTCTCTAGAGAGGCAACGAAGAAACATGTCTTCCCTGGCACCTCAGAATCATACCTAGTGTCTACAGAAGGGCACCAATAATGTATGCCCATAGGGAAACCAAACCTCGTGAGAGGACACTCATAAGAGGGGGTGTGACCTCGTTGTGACCAACCAGGTCTGAAGAACAGGGAGCAGGTTCGGAGCCCTCAACACTATCTAAGGGCTCAGCCCCGCCTATTTTAGCCTTTCATTTCCGAGATCTCTTAGAACTCGAGGAAAACCCTAGCAACGATAAGGGCACATCTGCCCTCTCCTCGGCGTTAACAGAGTTGACACCGGAGAAATTATCTATTTCATCCCCAACATCTCCCAAGTCATCCTCTTCTACCTCGGGAGACCTGTCCCCCATGGTAAGGGACACAAAGGAGGCGGTGGCTTCAGAGGAAGTAGACATTAGGGGATATGGGATAAGAAGACTAAAAGAGGAATAGAGGGGAGGAATGTTGCTAAAGCAATCATTGAGAGCCTTGGGATCAAGACTCCAATGACCAAAGAAGAAAATCCTAACAGTAGTTTAAGGGTCTAAAAAGAGAGGAAGAAAAGCTAAGGAATAACCTTGACTCCAAAAGAAGCAAAAATGAAAAGTTCAAAAGCGAAGCAACCACCTCGAATCCGAGGGATCCAGAGCGAACAGAGGCTTGAAAGAGAAGAAGAAGAATATATCAAAAGACGTACCTAGCCGAAAACAAGCAACAATCGAAAACTTGAGGTGAATCCAAAGAACAAACTAAGCCAGCCTCGCAGAACCTTCAGAGTGAATCTAAGAAATTTCAGCAAAACCCTAGATGTCCAGAAGATTGGGGAAGACAAAATCGCAAAAGAAGAAGAAAAAGGGTAAAGTCTGGAGACAGAATGTGAAGAGATTTCGAAGTAATGAAAAGTGTTTTATTCGTCTACTGAAGCATTTAAAGCCAAGCGCACGTGGACCCTCGAAATAAGGGACGTGCGCGAGAAATAAGGAAGGAATGATTGCGCGTTCGCCATAACTGTCAAAAATACATTCCATCGTGCGCATCTCGAGGTCGACCCCAGGCAACCTCGCTCACCCCAGCCACATACCAGTCCCAACTCAAATAACTCTACCTGACCAGAGATTGGGGGAAACTGATGATACCTAGGATATGCCTAAGGTTGAGCTCGGTTTATCCAGCCCAGCCTCGCAAGTCAGGAGCCTAGTCTCATTAAGACCCTTACCCCAGACCTCGAGCTCCCTCTATTCGCACCTCAAGGAAGGTCGTGTGGAAGATAGTTGGTGCCCACCAAGCACCTCCTCAGTAGCAACAGTCACTTATCCAGGCACCAAATTCGTAACCGCCCCAGCACACCCCACAGCCGTTGCATAATTCAAGTGGCCGTTATGAGAAAGAGGCAAAGATCTCGCCTTAGATCTGGCTTGGCTCAGAATTAGCTATAAATAATAGAAAAAACCCTCGATAGAAAACAAGCAATCATAGCTTTACCAAAATATTGTGTTTTTTTCCCCCTTGATTAATATATTCCCTAGAAGCAAGAGACTCCATTAAAGAGTGGATTAACCGAGCTCCCAAGCTAGTGAACCACTATAATTTCCTTGTGTGATTGATCCCTCTCCCTAAATCTCATTCCTAAGAGCCTTGAAGCACAAAATGAATTCTTCAGTGCACCTTGCATTCTCCATTCTGCTCAGTCATGTTACAAACATCATCAGAAAATTTTTTTAAAAAAAACTAGACAATAAAGAGAAACATAATATATATATATATATATATATATATATATATGTGTGTGTGTGTGTGTGTGTGTGTGTGTGTGTGTAAAGAGAGGAGAAAGAGAGAAAGAGAAATAGAGAGTTCATGTCTAAAGAGCTTAAATTGGAGATCTGGTTCTCAGATTTGAGACCATCACAGGTGAGATCTTTTATCAGAGATGAACCATCGTCGGAGGTGAACTCATTTGAGATCTATCGTCGGGAGTGATAGAGGACCTTGGTTGCCCCTGCTTGTCCGAAGAGAGAGAGAGAGAGAGAGAGAGAGAGAGAGAGAGAGAGAGAGAGAGAATTTAAGACTTAACTGGTTGGGATTGAATGATGGGCTGGAGTATAATTAGAACTTAACTGGGCTTAGTAGCTGAAGTATTTTTGTGGAGTTGGGTTTAATGGCCTGGAGTATAAAAAGATAAGATTTTGAATTTATAATATTTATAAGGAAAATTTTCATCCACACCCCATGTAGTAAGGTTTAAATTAAATTATACTCCCACTTGATTCTGAAACTTCACTGTCACCCTTATCAGTGTTTGTCGAATTACGACGTTAACGGCGATTGTTAGTCTACAAAAATACCCCTGAGTATTTTATAGGGTAAATTTTATCCACATTCCTTGTAAATAAACCTAATTTTAACATCTTCTATAAATAGACCTAATTTTAACAACACCCTCTTCCGATTCTGAAATTTCAATACACTGCCTTTTAATTCCTATTATATTAGCCACTAGGTTCATCAATTTAATATTTAATTTTATCGAATGAATGTCCTTTATTTAATTTAAACTAAATTAACATTTCATCTTATCAAATTACCATTTAGTTATATTAATTTAATATTTTATTTCATCAAATTAATATTATTTCTTTAATTTAACATTAAATTATTATTTAATTTCAACAAATCAACACTAAATTGACATTTAATTTTATTAAATTAAACTTTAATATATTAAATAGAATATTAAATTCTATTAATTCAACATTCAACCTTATCAAATTAATTTCATTTATTTAATTTAACATCAAATGAATATTCAATTTTATAAAAGCAATATTCAAATTTACTCAATTAACATTAAATTTTATCAAATCAACACTAAATTAATATTTAATTTTATCAAATTAACAACAAATTAATATTTAAATTTATTTAATTAATATTAAAATTTATCAAATAATATTTAAATTTTATATATGACGCACCATGTGTGAAAAGTGGTCGGGTGACGTTGTGTAGGAGAGACAATAGCGTAGGAGTAAGAAATGGATGAGATTTTGACATTGACTTTATCGATTGTAATTTTTATTATAGAAAAATTATTTTTAACTATAAAATTATAAAAACTCGATTATGTAACCAAATGAATGATAATATAATGACTAATATTATAACAAAGTTATCATGCAACGCTTTAAAATGATAAAAATTCATTGGGATAATATGATGATAGAAATCACGCTTACTGTTGGCTATGACATATATAATGGGGAAATGATTGAGGGTATTTTAGTCTATTTATGTAACAAAGGGTAATTTTGGTATTTTCATAAAATATTTAGTCAAATCATTACTTTATCTATCGGCAGAGGTAAAAGTTACAGTTAAGGGGGTGTAATTGATATGAAAGTATAAATCGGAAGGGTGTACAATGAAGTTTCGAAATCAAGAGGGAGTGTCATTGAATTTAGACCTAACTACAATGGGTGTTGATGAAATTTTCTCTATTTATAATTTATATAAAATTATTTAATAATAAAAGTCGGAGTCGGAGACTGAGTCAAAAAAAATTCAGAAAGCCCTTTAGACTCTGACTCCGACTCCAAAAAACTCCAACTCTAACAGAGACATAGTCGAACTGGACTCGGAGACGTAGTCGAATTTTCGGGTTCTTGCACACCCTTATTCGATGGAGTAGTCGATGTAAGCCTAGACACCCTATAACAAAAAAAAAATATACAGTGGAGAAATTATCATCTTTCTTATTATAATACTAGTTATTTCTCATGCCTGAAGGCACGAAGTAATAAGAAAAATTATCAATAATAAATATATTTGTATTCACACCCAAAATCAAATCACAAAAATAGATGATAGAGAAAAAAATTTAAGCACCGGTTGTAGTGGGGGTGAGCGGTGGTAGTGGTGGTAGGTTTTGGGTGACGATGGTAGTAGTGGCAGTCATGAGTGACGACAGTGATGGTGGATTTTGGGTGACGATGATGGTAGTAACAGCCATGAGTGACGGAGGTGATGGTGGTTGACAGTGGTAATGGTGGGGCAACGACGGTGGTGGTGGCGGTGGTGGGTTGTGGTGGTGGGCAATGACGATGGTGGTGGTGGGCGACGACGGGTGATTCTTCTGGTAATGGTGGCGACAGCGGTGATGGTAGGTGTGGGGGTGACAGTGGGTGACGACGGTGGTGAATAATGACGGGTGGTGGTTGTGGTGGTTGTGGTAGGTGTGGTGGGGGTGGGTGATAGTGGCTAGCGATGATGGTGGTGTACAACGGGTGATGGTGGTGGGTACTAACGGTGGTAGTGGGATGATGGTGGTAGAGGTAATAAATATAAGAATGAGATGACGATGGTGGTGGATGGTAACGGTAGACGACAATGGTAGCAATCGATGGTGGGTGGTAGTTGTGGCAAAGGTGGTGGTCGGGTGGCGATAATGGCAGTGGTGGTGGGGCTAGCGACAATAATGATGGTGGGGGTAATGGTGGCAATGGTGGTGGGGTGACGACGGTGGTGGTGGGGCGGTGGTAGCAGTGATGGTGGTGGTGGAGCCGCGAGGGTGGTGGTTGTTGTGGCAGAGGGGGTGGTGGGGTGACGACAGTGGTGGTGGTGGTGTTGGTAGTGGTGATAGCGGTGGTGGTGGTGGTAATGGGGTGATGGTGGCAGTGGTGGTGGTGGGGTAGTGGGGGTGGTGATGCAGTTTCAAATACTATTTTTTTTTAAAAAAAAAATACTTATGAGAAGTTACAAGTACTAAAAACACTTTTAAAAAGTCACCTTAAACACAACTTTAAAAGTCTATTTTCCCTATTAAATTTTGGGAGTTAATATTAGTCGTCAGATTAATTTTAAAGTAAAATTTAAAGAGATCTTAATCACAAAAAAAAAAAAAAAAATCATTTTGTTTATTTTTTGAAATTAGAATTGTATTGTATTTTTTTATATCGATAATGTGAAACTCTTATGTACTAACAATGGTGTGTATTATGTTGGAACTTATATATGATCATATGAGTGGAACAAATGTTCATATTAATTTTTTTTTTTTTTTGCATTATAGGATGATTTTATGTTAGTTTTTTATGAAGTTTAATATATTGAATTTTTTTCATGTGAAATAGTCAATCCCAACAGCATCTTTGTTTTCATTATTTTATGTCTTACTGTCCAAATAGATTTTTCTATTTTTTGTTCCGTAGAATTGTTGTTGGAATCATATAACAAACACATGTTCTGCGACACAAAAAACACAAAAGGCTTTAGTTAAACAAGGGCATTCTCTATAGTAACTATATTTTTATTTTTTATTTTTCGTGTATGTTATCGAACAGGATCTATGTTGATCTCCGAACTAAGACTAAAAGAAATTAGAAACCCACTTGCAAAATTAGATATCATCTGCTTGAAAAAAAATCTGAAATCTAAATGACCATGCTGCCCAGGAGGCTAGGACGACCTCGTACAACAACCCATGTAAGGAAAAATTCGAAAAAATATTGGATGTAATGGTTTCTTTTTTCGATATTGAGAGGACAATCTTTTAATTTCAAACTCAAAGATTTATTACATTGGGAAATTCTAGACTTATTGTAGCTTAGTCCAAATTAGGCCAGGTCCCAGCTTTAAGCACCTGATAATAATTAGAATTGTGCCAGACCATGGTGTATAAAAATAATTTGTGTATCATATGGTTTTCGAGATTAAAATGCAGCTATTCTTACTCAAAAATCTCACTATTTCGGCTTAAAATTCATTTGGTCGCATTTCTCAGTAAAAACAAAATAAAAAATTTGGGCACGTTGTCACTATAGAGCAACTAAACAGCAATCAAACCTCATAGTTGATCAAAAATAAAAAAACAGAATGATCACATTGAGAAGTAAGTGTTGAAATTGGATTATTTTGAAATTGATATCACCCTCATCGATGTTTGTTGACAACTTTGTTCGAAATCAAAAGCTGCTTATTGGTAGCTAGATTTTAAATTTATGTTTTTCTTTCCGCACGTGATGATTGTATCAAAGAAAATCTCATCATTTAGAAACCAAAGCACCCATGGCTTGTAAGAGCAATTCCAACGCTCTAGCCATTCTCCCCTTTTAGCTATTTTGGCGAGCAGCACTCAAAAAATCAGCTCCAACCCACTAGCCATCCTCCTCACTAAAATCTAGGAGGTCTTCGTGCTTGCCAGATCTGGAGAGGCCAAATTTGCTCGCCACTTGTTGTTGCTCCTTGCTGCTGCGTACAGAACTTCTTCAACTGTGAACCAGGTACTCATCTCCCTTCCTCTTGCTGCTCCTTCTTGTTGCTGGCTGCTGCTAGTGATATGTTTTGCTGTCAAAAACTCCTCCCCCTCCCCCTCGCCACTGATTTGCTGCCTGTTTTGCTGTCGAAGACCCTTCCCCCTCCCCACTGTTTTGCTGCCGAAAACCCCTCCCTCTCCCCACTGATTTGCTCCCAAAATTGTTATTAATTTTTGGTTAAATAGGTGGTTAAATTAGTATTGATTTGTGGTTAAATATGTGGTCAAATTGGCATTGATTTTTGGTTAAATAGACGGTTAATTTGCTATTGATTTTTGGGTTAAATATGTGGTTAAATTGCTATTGATTTGTGGTTAAATTTATATAATGTATGATTGAATTGCTATTATCAATTGATTTTTGTTATTTGAAGTGGATGGGTGATAAATTGCTATTAAGTTGTATTTTTTGAAATTTGATTAGAATTATTGTTATAATATGCTTTGGGTTGAATTACATGAATAATATATGTTTTGGGTTGAATTCTAGACATTACATATGGAACCATTTGAACATGGATATTACTTCACTAATCTCTTGAACGAAGAAACAAATTTAGATGAGTTTAACAGTGAATCAATAGACCAAATAGGTCATTCTTTACCAATATCACCTGAAATAGAATCTACCACCAAAAAGGTTCAAGACGGAAACTTTACAGTTGAGGAGGACTTAGTTTTAATCTCGGCTTAACTTAATATTAGCGTGGATGTTGTGCATGGAAATGAACAAAAATCTAAAACGTATTAGCGAAGGGTTTGGGAGTACTTCAACGAATACAAACCCCAGTCAGATTGTAATCGCAATCAGGTTTCTTTGATGAATCGTTGGTCGACAATTCAACTAGCCATCAATAAATTTTGTGGCTGTTTTGACCAAATTAAAAGGTTGAATCAAAGTGGTCTGACTGAGAAAGACAAGGTATGAGTCTATTTTTAATTACGAGTGTGAAATACATAGTATTATTGTACAATTTTTAGATCCATGATGCAAAGAAGGTGTATAAGGAACTGCATAAATACTCTTTTCCATTTGAACATTGTTAAAATGAGTTACGGTATCAACCAAAATGGATGGAGGATTTTCAGTCTAAGAAGCAAAAAACAAAAGGTGGTGTAACTCCTAGCAGCTCTAATCCTTCAACACCAGAATCGATAAATAAAAGAGATGACAGTGGTTCATATGGGGGCTTGGAGAGGCCAATTGGAAGGAAGGCTATGAAAGAGCGAGCAAGAAAGTCAAAGAGGAAACTCTCTGAAGGCAATAATTCAAGTTCAACCTATTTCGTGAAATTGTTTAAAGAATTAAAGGATAAGAAAAATATGTTGACAGAGAAGAAAGTCGAATGCATGGAAAAATCATATCTTCAAGAGCAATAGAGACTAGCTCATGATAAAGAGCGGCTGGCTGTTGAACAAGAGAGATTAGCTCATGATAAAGAGAAGATACAAATCAAGTAATTGAAGGAGGAAGAGACAATAATGTTGATGGACACGAGTGTCATGCCTCTGATTCAAGCTGAATATTTTAAGCGCCGCCAAATGGAAATCATGGGAAAGAAAATGTTGTTCTTTCTTATTCACAGACTAACAACTTTTGAGTTGTAGTACAACAAATAAGTACTATAATATTATGCATGCTTAAATATTCGTAGACAATGAATGTTTAAATATTCGTAGAAAATGCGTAGCATATTATTGCCTAAAACATTCCAGGCATAATCCATAGGTGCTCGATTAGATCAGTTTGGATTTTCGAATGAGTGTCTCTGTCTCTGATGCGATGTTGAGTATGAATAAATTTGAGCAGTTCTAAACTCCGTTTGGATATCAATGTAGGAATAAGAACTTTATCTGATACATTGTAACTAAAGTCCATCTCATTATCGTCCCTCTTAACTTCCACAATCATGTTATGCAGTATTATGCATGCCTTCATAATATCCTTAAGATCTTCAAGTTTCCAAAAACATGCTGGTCCATGAACTATAGCAAATTGTGCTTGGAGCACTCCAAAAGCTCTCTCAACATCCTTTCTGGCTGACTCTTGAGCTTGTGCAAAATTTATTTGCTTATTGCCTCTTGGAGATGGAATTGTTTTGACAAACGTGACCCATTTTGGATATATACCATCAGCAAGATAATATCCCATAGTATAATTGTTTCCATTGACGGAGTAATTGACCGAAGGAGCCTTACCTTCTGAAAGAAGAATAAAAACAGAAGATCATTCTAACACATTTATATCATTATGGAATCCAAGTAACCCAAAAAAGGCATGCAAAATTCATAGATCGTATGAAGTCACCACCTTTAAAATACTTGTTGGTTCATGGGCGTGACCAGAGTATATACCTTTCCATGATGTTGGACAATTATTCCATCTCCAATGCATGCAGTCAATGCTACCTAACATCCTAGGAAAATCACGTCTCTCACCGATTGACAATAATCTAGCAATGTCTGCGCTGTTTGGTGACCTAAGGTACTCATCATAATAAATTGCTACTATGACTGATACAAATCTTTGCGGATTTTCTATTGTGGTGCTTTCGCCGATCCTCACATAATCATCAACAACACCTGCTGCAACTCCATAGACAAACATTCTTATATCGACAGTCATCTTTTGAAGCGAAAACCAACCAATATTCCCAAAAGCATCCCTTTTTTGGACAAAGTATGGATCATAAGCTTCCACCATGGATACAATACGAACGAAAAGAAATCAATTCATTCGAAACCTCCTTCAAAATAAATATGGGAGATAGGTAGGCAATTCAACAAAATAATCACGATAAAGTCTCTCATGTCCTTCAACTCGACTGCGAAAAATAACAGAATGGTCTTGAATAGAACCACGACGTAGTGCGGAGCTATTCTCAGTATTGAGTTTCTCCATTGCCATAGTAGCAACTGTTAACATCTCCAACTCATCATCGGAGTCAGAATCATTAAGAATCATCTTCAATTTACCATCACGAGCCATAGCAAAGAAATTATGTATGAGTGCAATACGAGTAAAATAAATTTGAGATATATGACAATGAGAAAGGGGAGATTCTATTTATACATTTTCAAAAATATGACCGCTGTGAATATGACCGTTATAAATATGACCGCTGAAAATATAACCGTTGTAAATATGACCGTTGTAAAATTTAAAATTTAAAAATTTGATGACATGGCATAACACGTCATCATGCTCCGTCATCATTATAGCACTTACGTGTTAGGCCACGTGGCATTTTTGAATTATATTATTGAAAATTAGTTAAAGTTAGTTGAAGTAGTTAGCTAAAATAGAGAGCATGGTTGGAGTAAATTTAAAAAAATGGCTAGCTAATTAATCTAAAAAAAATTGGTTAGCTAAAAAAATATTCAATGAGGTAAGAAGTTCAATAATAAAAGTATGAAAATATAGTATAATTAATCTAACATACCTGAGCATTTTTCTGTCCATTTGATACTTGTGAAGACAATGGATTAGAATGAGCACAATGTTCACGAGACAACAAATTTTGCTCATCACTCATTGATACAATTGGTTGAGAAACCTTCAAAACAAGCAATCCACAACATAAATAAAATAAAGTAAAACAAGTATTCTAAATCTTCTTTAATATAAAGACGTAGTACCTTTGACCTATGAGAAGTTCCTATCTTCTTCTTTGCTTGTTTCTCATTCCAAGGCTTTAGTCGACCCCAACCCTCATAACCACCATCTTTCCTCTTCAAACTTTTTACCCGTAGAATGTTAGGGTCAACGTTATCTACTCCTAAAATTCTGGCAAATAGAGTGAAGGGTGTGCTCCAAGATATTGTAAGTTGTAATCAAACTGCCTTTGTTCAAGGAAGGAAGATTGGGGAAAATATTTTGCTCACTCAGGAACTCCTTAGAGACTACCACAAAAATAGTGGATCTTCTCGATGTGCCATTAAATTGGATATTATGAAAGCTTATGACACATTGGATTGGAAATTTCTTTTGGATGCCCTTGAAGCTTTCCATTTTCCAGAAACTATGAGGAATTGGATTAGAGAATGTATTACTTCTCCTCGGTTCTCTATCAATATTAATGGGGAGATGGCTGGATTCTTTCCAAGCTCTAGGGGCCTAAGGCAGGGTGATCCCATTTTACCTTACCTCTTTGTTCTGGCCATGGAAGTGTTTAGTTCTGTCGTGTTGCAGCAAATCACCTCTAATCCTTCTTCCAGGTTTCATTGGAGATGTAGGAAGATGGCGCTTACTCACCTTCTATTTGCTGATGATGTCTTACTTTTGAGTCATGGTGATGATCAGTCTATAAGAGTTTTGAAGACTGCGATTGACCAGTTTCAAGCCCTCTCTGGGCTTAGAGCTAACCCCTTGAAAAGCTATGTTTTCATGTCTGGGATATCTGACGAGGCAAAAGAGCAGATTACTAATATCCTTGGATTCCAAATTGGTGCTCTACCTGTGAGATATTTGGGGATCCCATTGGTGTCCACTAGATTCAAGAGGCAATATTGTGAAGCTCTAATGGAAAAAATAGAGTCTAGGGTGAAATGTTGGACCAACAGGTTTCTATCGTTTGCTGGAAGGCTTCAATTGATTACCTCTGTGCTCAATAGCACCCAAAATTTCTGGTCAGCCCATATTTTTATTCCCCAACAAGTTCTTGATAAATTAGAAAGAATGCTTAGATCCTTCCTTTGGAAGGGGACTGAACTCAAGCCTACTGGAGCCAAAGTGGCCTGGGAAGACATTTGTAGACCTAAGAAAGAAGGGGGATTGGGGGTTAGAAGACTTAAGGAGATGAATCGTGCAATGATGATGAGATATCTGTGGATTTTGTTTACTGACAAGGAAAGCCTTTGGGCGAAATGGATCCATTCTTACCATTTAAGAGGCAAAAGCATCTGGGAAGTTAAGCCTCCTCACTCTTGCTCTTGGAATTGGCTGAACCTCTTGAAATTGAGACCAATTGTTAGACCTCTAATTCAACATGTTATTGGCAATGGAGAGTGTACTAGCCTTTGGTTGGATAATTGGCACCCTCATGGCCCTCTTCTGCTTAAATGGAGTGATAATATTATTGATCATGCGAGGTTACCTAAGGATGCTAAAGTGGCAGCAATCGTTGGCAACAATAGGTGGTCATGGCCTTTCACAGGTTCACCTGATCTCTTGGAGATTTCAAATCATATGCCTACATATATTCCTTGGTCAAATAGGGAAGACCAGGTGAAGTGGACTATAGCAACAAATGGGCAATTTTCTTCTGTCTCTGCTTGGAATTATCTTAGGTCCCCTGGGCAGGAGGTTTCTTGGCACCATTTGCTTTGGTATGGACAATACATACCAAGAATGAGCTTCATGCTATGGTTAGCAATCAAGGAAAGGCTAAGCACTAAAGATAGAATGAAAAAATTTGCCCCGGATGTTGAGGTGATATGTATCCTTTGCAGGCAGGACATGGAATCTCATTCTCACCTCTTTTTTAGTTGTCAGTTCTCACAAGCTATTTGGTCTTTTATGATGCAACTGTGTGGTGAACAAGGCCTATCGAGCTCTTAGCAAAATATTATAGCTTATGCAAGTCATTGTTGGAAAGGTAAATCACTTAACAAGGTGTTAAAGAAGTTAAGCTTGGCAACAACTGTGTATATAATATGGAAGGAAAGGAATCGAAGGCTCCATACAAACCAATTTAGAGATTGGAGAAGTCTTGTGAAGTGTATCGTGCAAATCATCAAAGACAGGTTAGTCACACTTAAATTCAAGAATTCCCCCCAAAACTTGTCTCTCCTTCATGCTTGACAGCTACCTAGTAGTGGTTAAGTGTCTGTGCATGAGGATGGGGCTGGTCTGTTGTGGTTGCTGATTCATGTGCATTCGTGGGGATGATCATTTGTCTGTGATTTGTTTTTGAGTATGATCAGCTAGTTTTTTCTTGACATTTATGTTGATGACTGACCAATGGGGACATCAAGGCTTTTTTGCTGGATCCTTCTGGAAGTGCTGTCTTCTTTTTTCACTTCCCCTTTATGCTGCCTGCCCTCTCTGTTTTGAGGTGTACAGCCTACGGGCTTGAAAGGAGCTACGGGCTTCATTTTCCAATTGATTCTCCCACTCCTCAATGAAGCTGGGGGCGATGATTGGGTAGTAAAGTAAACTGGCTATGGGATGTTTCATTCGGCTGTGGACAAGTCCAGTGAGTTTGTTGCCTCCTCTGCATTTCTTTTTGTAGGTGCAGGCCATGATCATGTAGGCCTTTGTGCTTTTTTGTCTTCTTTTGAGTCTTGATTCTACTGTAAGTACCAGCCCAAGGCTGGCACTTCCTTTAGAGTCTCAGATTCTTGGTTGGTGTTTATACTTTGGTTATACTTTTGTATTGGGTGGATGTATTCTGTCATAAGTGCATCACCCTTGGGTTGTCCCTGTAATGTTTTATCCTTTTTATGAATATAATTTACCTTCCGTAACGTTATCTACTCCTTTACTTGCACATGTGTTTTGAAAGGAAGCATGATCTTCAACACCACCATTGCTGTCATCACCACCATTGCCTTCATTACTAAGTGATGCATACATAATTTTCACTTGTTTGAATAACTCATCAACACCTCGGTTCACCAACTGATGGGCAGGTTTAAGGTTAGAGCAAAGAGCTGCTAATTGTACCATTTTAGGACATAACTGTCTGTAACGTGTTGTTGTCATTAACTTGGGATCCTCCTCATTTGGTGTGGCACTAAAGTCATCACTACATAACTTTCTTGCATCTCGCCTCCATCTCTGTATTATTTATCTGTCAGGAAGTTGTTTAATGTTCATTGTGTCTAGCACTTTAATTGCATGACCACATAATATCCCAATCATTTCAAACTTTCGACAGTTACATGCAACTGTTTGCTCATTAACATTGATCAATACCAAATACTGTATCTCTTCATCATACAATTCAACCACAAATTGATGACATCCATCAGTCACATTGCATGGATTCGCGATAGCGCACTGGAATGTCATACTCATCTAGAAATAACTCAAAAATAGGAGGAGTGTAACAATGTCTTACTTGCACCAACATGAGAGCTCTTTTTAACTTCATCTTAGGTAAATTTTGCCTAGCATGGTATAATGCATCTGTCTCCTTATATCTCTTGTCATTTATAACTCTATCAAAATGAGTAAAGAATTGAACAATATCATGGTTTGACTTTAAGTACATCCGTAGTACTGAGTTCAAGCTCTCACTCAATTGGGTGCTCCTCATACTGGCTGTGAAAGTCTGCTTCATATATATATGTGCCCATTTTTCTCTCAATGCCCAAGTTGAATTCATCCAAATGTTATCTTGCAAAATATACTCATCAAGCAAAAATTTTCAAGCCTCAAATAACTCATGTTCTTCCTCGTATCCATAGATGCATTCTTTAAATTGTGAAGCAAATTTCGAACCATCCTTGTATATGTTCCCTAAATGCTTTAAAGTATTTTGACAAATGTGCCAACAATATAACCCATAATATGTCTTTGGGATCACTTGGGATATAACTTTAGCTATAGCTTGATCTAGGTCGGTGAAGATGGTAATAAGTTTCTTCCCAGACATTGCTTGGAGGAATGTCTCAAATAACCACTGAAAAGATGTTGCCGTCTCATCATACAATAATGCAACACCAAATACCACCGTCTCCCTATAATGGTTGAATCCAACCAAAATGCCTAGGGGTCGGTACTCCTTGTTTGTTCGAAACGTTGTGTCAAATGTGACAACGTCCCCAAATTGACTATAATCGATAATCATTCTTAGATCATCCCAAAAAATATTTTTGATGCGCTCATCAACATCCAATTGGACTCCATAGTATAATGATGGATTCTTAGCTACTTCTCCTTGGAAATATTGCAACAAACTACTCGTTTCACCGTATCTAAAGTTATGTTGCCTCCTTTCCCGAATGTAGTTTTTTTGGTCTTGATGGATGAACCCTAAGTTTTCTCTTCCATCAGCTTGGGTACTCATGAACTCATATGATGCCTTAAGTGATATCCCACAATCGTCAGTCATATCAACATTAATATCTTAGGCTCCATTAACCTTCCGTTGGGATGGCATCACATGCACACATTCGGCAACGTGCAAAAGATGATTATGTTTATCTTTCCATTTGACTACAACAAATTTTTCAATATCCCTCTTAAGGGATATGCACATGTGAGCCAGACAATTCGTTCGCGTCTCTAGTCGAGGCTTCGTTGTTTTCCAATCCCTTTGATCTCGACTCCTTTGTCTCTCTTTACAACAAACGTATTTTCTGTAAATTAATACCCCATCTTTCAAATTCTTGTTATGATAATCTTTTCTCACACTAAAACCCACAGATCCGCCATAATTGTTATAGAACCTATAGGCATCTTCCTCAGAGTCAAATTGCATACCAATTCGTGGAATATTATTTGTTATATTGGTATCAACACATTCTATCTCCATTAACGCCATTTTGGCTACCTACAATGCCAAAAAAGTTACAGAAATTAAACATAAAACACCCACAAGTAAATTTATGAATATTCATATGAGACTAATGAAAATAACAATCTTATTAATTTATGAAAAGCTAATGAACATTGTTTATCGATTTAAAGTATAATGCAAATATACAATTGAAGACATTCATTAAAAATGACTCTCACGAAATATAGATTCAAATTTTTAGGGAACTATAATGTACGAATTGTGATGATCATTAAAAAATTTAAATTTCTATTTTTCACAATGGACTCGTTCACAAAGTTTAAAATATTCACGTGAAGCATATAAGAAAACCCATTTATAGAGTTTTATAAACTACTGATATATTTCTTTTTTATGGATTTCATACAGGAAAAAATTATGGAACTTTGTTGGCACCGAGTTGTAAACAGTGACCTAAAGGCTTCTTTGACAGCAATATGGATTTGTTCGTTGCTGTGGAAGATGAAAGGTTGTTCGCTGCTGTGGAAGACGAAGGTAACACTAGTTTGATTTTGTGGAGGGAAAAGTGGCAAGTCAGGAGGAAAAAAGGTCTGATTTGTTTAATGGGGGAGGACTGTTTTGCTGAAATGGCACCGTTCTATTTATGGGGTTGTTTTGTGGGGCCATTTACACAAAACGCCGTCGTCTCAATTAACAGCATGGTCTGCTGTTAAACTTCTAAAAGTAGATGAGCCAGAGTCGTGTCGGAGAGAGAGAGAGAGAGAGAGAGAGAGAATTTAAGACTTTAACTGTTTGGGATCGAATGATGGGCTGGAGTATAATTAGAACTTAATTGGGCTTAAGGGGCTGAAGTATTTTTGTGGGGTTGGGTTTAACGGCTTGGAGTATAAAAAGATAAGATTTTGAATTTATAATATTTATAAGGGAAAATTTTATCCACACCTCCTGTAGTTAGGTCTAAATTAAAAAACACTCTCTCTGGATTTTGAAACTTCACTTTCACCCTTGTCAGTGTTTGTCGAATTACGACGTTAACGGCGATTGTTAGTTTACAGAAATAACCTAGAGTATTTTATAGGGTAAATTTTATCCACATTCCTTGTAAATAAACATATTTTTAACAACATCCTCTGTTAATAGACCTAATTTTAACAACACCCCCTCCCGATTTTGAAATTTCAATGCATTGCCTTTTAATTCTATTATATTAGTCTTTAGGTTCATCAATTTAATATTTAATTTTATCAAATTAATGTCCTTATTTAATTTAAAATAAATTAACATTTCATGTTTCAAATTAGCATTTAGTTATATTAATTTAATATTTTATTTCATCAAATTAATATTATTTCTTTAATTTAACATTAAATTATTATTTAAGTTCATCAAATCAACACCAAATTGACATTTAATTTTATTAAATTAAAATTTAATATATTAAATAGAATATTAAATTCTATTAATTCAACATTCAACCTTATCAAATTAATGTCATTTATTTAATTTAACACCAAATGAACATTCAATTTTATTAAAGTAACATTCAAATTTATTCAATTAACATTAAATTTTATCAAATCAACACTAAATTAATATTTATATTTTTTAAATTAAGATGAAATTTATTCAATTAATATTAAATTTTATCAAATAATATTTAAATTTTATATATGAAGAGTGATGTGTGAAAAATGGTCGGGTGACGTTGTGGAAGAGAAACAATAGAAGAGGAATAAGAAATGGATGAAATTTTGACATTGACTTTATCAATTATAATTTTTATTATAGATAAATTATTTTTAACTATAAAAATTATAAAAACTCGATTATGTAATCAAATGAATGATAATATGATGACTAATATTATAACAAAATTATCATACAACACTTTAAAATGATAAAAATTCATTGGAATAATATGATGATAGAAATCACGCTTATTGGCCAGCTAGGGCATATAAAATAGGGAAATGATTGATGATATTTTAGTCTATTTATATAATAAAGGGTAATTTTGGTATTTTTACAAAAATATTTAGTCAAATCATTATTTTATCTATTGACAGATATAAAAGTTATCGTTAAGGGGGTGTGATTGATTTGAAAGTATAAACCGGAATGGTGTACAATGAAATTTCAGAATCAGGAGGGAGTGTCATTAAATTTAGACCTAACTACAGAAGGTGTGGATGAAATTTTCTTTATTTATAATTTTGTAGAGTCGGAGTCAGAATTTTTTCAGAAAGCCCTTTAGACTCCGAAAAACTCCAACTCTGACGGAGACGTAGTCGAACTGAAGTCGGAGACGGAGTCGGATTTTTGGGTTCTTGCACACCCCTACTCGAGGGAGTAGTCGACGCAAACCTATGTTCTTATACTATGAGAGAATATATAATATTATGAGAGAATATATAATTATCAAGACTAGACATGTTAAAATTGTACTTAAAATATAATAATAAAAATAAAAGATATATAAAAGATTTAAAAAAAAAGTAATTGAGATGAGGGCAATCATTTAAAGTATATATGTATAGTAGACGTCTAAGAAAAAATTGATAATTATTTATTATTATGATGTTAGTGTAAATATTCACACTAAATGACTAGAGATAACATTTACTAATCATAAAATACTGAATTTGTATGAATAATATATCATTATCACTATCTTTGAGATAAATTATATAATTTTATATATAAAACACAATTATCTACAACGTGTCTCCAATATATAGGTGACCTATATTTTTTAGATTCGTCGTATCCGTGTCATATTGTATTCATGTCCCGTGTCTATATCCATGCTTTTTAGCTGAAAATTTACTCACTCCCTCTCTTCCCCCGGATTTCATGCACTTGATACTATAAATGTTTCATGTTCGCAGGAATTGCATGCATGCGTGTACACTTGCATGCGTGACAGAGATCCCTATATAGTTGAAGAAAATTAAATGACATAAAACTTAAATGCTAATAAAGAGTGAGATTCAGAGAAGGCCAATTAACCCTATATATAATCCATGTCATGTAACCAATTCTTAGGTTCATAGACTACTATATATATAGAGAGATGTATGTGACCAGGCCTATCTCAACCTACAGAAATTTTCCAAGGACTCTATCAACACGACCAACTGAGGGCTCCTCAGGTTATCTAGTGGTTACAGACGAAGAAATAGAATCAGATGTGTCTTGTTTTTCGGAGCCAAAATGGTGCACCAGAAGAATTGACAGCCTACCATTCCCTCAAGACAAGATCCTACTCTTTAGTTACAAGATTTCATTCATTGACGATAGACAAATATACTCTGCCGCCTGGTTCCTCCCGGTCCTTGGTCAGCCGCTATCATCCAATCGTTATCATATCATCTTTGCATATCATGGGTATGCTTTCTGATGTGTCACATTTAGTAAAGTTTGTATCGATCTATTTACTAAACCAACAAATTCGGAACCTACAGAAGGTCAACCTATTTTTTTTATCTTTTGGGGGAGAGGGTGAGGGGAGGGGAACTTGAACTAAAGAGTACCATTGAATTAAAGACTCATTAGTTAGAGAAGGTCAACTAAAGCCTCTATATTATTGTCAATTTTGTATCTTATTTGTGGATTGTCTCTAAGCTAACGTGATAATCAGCCCAAATTAATAGGAGTCTATGCAATATGACGATCATTTTTGTACTGAGTTTTGCAGGAAAGCGTTCACATGCTCAAGGGAGGAGGACATGACCACATGTTGCTTCACCAAAGAGATTAAAGATGTAGATCCTGAGCCCTTCGATCCTAGAAATATTTACCAACAATTTGAAATTCGCAGAGCTAAGCGAAAAGGACATTTCTATGCCAGATCCGTTGCTGATGATGGGTTTGCTCCAGTTTTCTTATCAATGCCATGGGAAGTTTTCAGTTATGAGGCATGCCAATCTCCACCAGTTGAAGCTCAAGGCCTCGACGCCTCTCTCCATACTTACTTACCCAAGTTCAAGTTTCCCATCTCGATCAAGCGTTCCACTCCAGTTGTGATAGGTAAATGGTGCTGCCCATTTGTATTTGTGAAGGAAGAAATTACATTGAAAGAACAAATGAAGAATCATTTGCTTTACAACATGACTCTTGAGCAATGGTGGGAAGAGATTTATTCATGTGAAAATGAAATTGGCTTCGAAGATAGCAATTTCACTTTAAATGAGAGTATCCAACGGCAATTGGCTCGTGTCCATGGCATGGACGCTGTGAGGGATGACCAAACTAATAGCGATGACGGGATCATTTGGTTCTGGGTTCGAAACCAACATGGCCAAAAAGGGACAAGTGTGGGCTTGAGTTCAATAATCTTTGAGAAAATGAGAAAGATGCAAGAGGGAAGAGGTTGGGTCGATGGACAAGAAAGTAATGTGAGGGTAGAGAGGGTTGAAAAGATAGAAAATGCTTGGAAGCGATTTGGTTGTTACGTCTTGGTAGAGAGCTTTGTATTAAGAAGAATGGATGGAACTTTGGTGCTGAATTGCGATTTCAAGCACTCACATAGAATTCAGTCCAAATGGGAATAGTGTAATGTTATGATTTTGTAAGAATAACTGGGGTTTGCTTCAGTCAAGTATACCTTTAATTTGTCCCTTGGAGTATATATAATACATGTTTTATTTATCCTTGGAAAGCAGAATAAGGCCCAACACCGAAACATGCAGCTTCCACCATTTTTTATTGGAGATATAAATCTTCATTATAATATCAATTTAAGAAGCTGAATTCATAACATTTTAAGAAACTTTGAATGGTGAATCCAGGAAATTCTTTGGTCTGGTGTGCCTTGATCCATTTAAGTTAGTTGGTTTGGGTGAGAGAGAAAGAGAGTAAAAATGTTCAATATCATGTCACCTATATACATTGTCCGATAAAGTTATGCTACCGATTTAGTAGGATGTTACAATTTATCTCCCGTGCTCACCCCTATTTATCCTCTTAGTTGCAAGTTAAACTTGAAGTAAAATTTGGTCAAGGACTAAGTAAATCGACAAATTGAAGCTTTTTCTATCAATTGTAATTAAATTTGTTATGGATAAATTATTTATTCATTTTTGGGGGCCTTAGAAATTTTGAAATTTGAAAGATTGTGATATGTATCGAATCAATTGAAAATGGGTGTAACTTTTTGTTCCAAGTAAATGATGCATTATTTACGGAAGTTGAATTTGTGTACTTGAAGCTATTAGCGCTCTAAGAGTTATACTAATCCATTGTAATAAAAAAATTTATTCCTCTGATTTTGTATTACTTGGAGAAGAAGACAATTACAATGATAACTCTTAATTGCACATGTCTTGGCAAGGCTACGGCCTGCCTACTTAGACACAAAGGTTGTGTGGTCCTTACAGTCATGATGGTGTGGTTCTCCTATTTGGGGGAATATTTGACAGTTAGAGACCCTTCCTCTAAGATGCAATATTATTTTTTAGAAGTGATGACGTGACCTTCCAAAATAGTTTTTCCCTGCTCAAGGCAAATCAATGGTGTCTTACTGCTCATGGCAAATCTTGGAACGTGCTTTTCTTTTTCACCCTTTATCGTGGTCTGCTTGCTGGTAGATTTTCTTCTGGGCCTTATTCAGTTCCTTCGGGCCTATCCAGCCCAACCCATCCTTTGTCAAGCTGGGTTGCTATCTTGGGCTTGTGATCCGTTTTAACTGGTATCATCACATATAAACGGGCAAAGTCAACGGTTATAGATCCATTTTAGTATGATACCGGAATTATATTTAGCCATACCATAGTCATATCCTAATCCAAGGAAATGAAGTGTCTTATCTTAAGCCCCTATACGGCTGTTTGGATAATTTTTAAGATAGAGATTGAATTGAATTTATGAAAATTTTTTAAATCTAATCCTTAGGTTTTGTCCAAATTCACCCACCCCCATGAGTTTATTAAAACTCTTATACATGGTTTTTACTTGTGGACCAATTATAATCCGGGATTTAAATTCCGGACTTGAAAACTGCAACCAAACAAAGAATAATCAGTGTGTTCAAAAAACAATCGTCTAATCAATGTGTTCAAAAAAAATCGTCTAATCAATGTGTTCAAAAAACAATGTTATTTGATTTTAAAATACTAACATTATTTGTTGACCTTATTAATCATTATCATTAATTTAGTTATGGGTATTAATATTTATTAGAATTCATTATGAATTTAATGGTTGGGATCAGTGTTATTAATATCGGACCGAACCAGCCGGTCAGACCTGTCCAACCGTGAACTGGGACCTAAGCCGGTCCGGTTCTTGAATTGAACCGTATAAGTAGTTGAACCGGAAGAAAACCATTAAGCCGGCTGATTTTTTTATCAAACCGGTTCTTGAATGATTTTTTTATCATTTGGGTTTTTAATTTGGTCCCAAAATTTGGTCAGTGCAGCATTACTGTTTTTTAATAAAGATGATTCATTTGTACATTTTGCATTAGAAGTAGGGTGTCAATTCGTGTCGTGTTATGTGACCCACGTGTTGTGCATTTTCGTGTCATATCATTATTATTTATGTCGTGTTCGTATCAAGTCCCACGAAAAAAAAAAAAATATTTAGTGTATTATGAATATCAAACATTAGTCTACACCACTTATTATGCGTATTTAGTAACTGTGTTAATTTTAGAATTGTGTCGGATCAAACTCGTGTCGAATTCGTATTAACGGGTCAAAGTTGAAGCACCTAATTAGAAGACCAATTATTAGGCCAGCCAATGTGAACGCTCAGCTAAGCCAACTTACTTCGATGGGTCAGGCCCACTAAAGCCCATTTATTTTAATCCGAACTAATCATATTCATTTTTCCTTAATTTTGCTAGCCACCATGTTCAAATCATGTCCCCTATTGCCCATATAGACATAGGCCGAATACGGTTGGGCCTAAGCTTTGTCTAAATCATCTGAAGTACGCCCAGCCCCTGGACCCTGGACCCTGGTCCTTTTTTCTTTTTTTCTATTTTACTATTTTGATTATTTATAATTACTAATTTTTGTCTAAAATAGAGAAAAAAAATAGTTTAGTCAAAAAAAAAATTGCAGCTTATGTGCATTCGCTTAGCACCATTCTATCAGAAAATTGGACTTATTTGAAGAGTCTCTTACCCTTATATGAACGAAATTAAAGAAAATAAATATTATTTTAGAAAATCTTATTTCGACAAAAGTAATACGGTATGAAATGAGAACATGAGATGTACTACTCCCACTTGCTCTCTATTCTATGTGAGTGCCTAAAGTCACAATTCAGCACCAAAGTTCCATCCATTCTTTTTAATGCAAAACTTTCTACCAAGACATAGCAACCAAATCGCTTCCAGCCATTACTTTCTATCTTTTCAACCCTCTCCACTCTCGCAATACTCTCTTGTCCATCAACCCAACCTCTCCCCTCTTCCATTTTTCTCATTTTCTCAAACATTGTTAAACTCAACCCCACACTCGTCCCTCTCTTCCCACGTTGGTTTCGAACCCAGAACCAGACGAATCCGTCATTACTAGCTTCATTGTCCATCACAGCGTCCATGCCATGGACACGAGCCAGTTGACGTTGGATACTCTCATTTAAAGTAAAATTACTATCTTCGAAGCCAATTTCATGTTCGCATGAATAAATCTCTTCCCACCATTGCTCAAGAGTCATGTTGTAAAGCAAATGATCCTTCATTTGTTTTTTTAGTGTAGTTTCTTCCTTCACAAATACAAATGGGCAGCACCATTTGCCTAAAACAACCGGAGTGGAACGCTTGATCGAGATGGGAAATTTGAACTTGGGTAAGTAAGTATGGAGAGAGGCGTCGAGGCCTTGAGCTTGAACTGGTGGAGATTGGCATGACTCATAATCAAAAACTTCCCATCCTTGTCTTGTTAAGAACAAAGGAAGACCATCTTCAGCTAATGACTTGGCATAGAAATGACCTTTTCGTTTAGCTTTGTGTATTTCAAATTGTTGGTATATGTCTCTATAATCAAAGGGCTTAGGGTTTTGTTTGTTTATATCTTGTCCACCGCAACAAGTGTTGGTGATGCCCTTCTCCCTTGAGCATGTGTAAGCTTGCCTGCACAAATCAAACCAAAAAGAATCTATGTGATCTAGCAAATATCCTTAATTTGGGCTGACTAGCAAATTCTCATTAGAAACAAAAATGACATATGTGCCTCTAGTGACAGAGCCAGAAATATGTTCTAGGATGGACACACTCTAGCTATAAGTTTTACTTTGTTCTCTAATAGATAAAAATAATGTGATACATTTTTATTTTTTTTACATCATATTTGATACTTAAAAATTGATTAAACATAGATGAACCAAAAACAAGTATACAATATCTATACAAATAAAAAAAAAAAACTAAAAAGAGGTTAATTATACCCCTTTATAAAAAATGAGGTATAAGAAATGTGATCAAAATATCAATGCCAAAGTCACAATTGGTAATATCAATACCAATGTTTGAGGTTGCAATTACTGGTGCTTTGTTTGCTTTAGTGTTTTTGGGAAGAACTTGAGAATGGAGTGAACTAGACTTTTTTATTGTTGACTCCAAGAGATTCTATAGATTGTTCTTTTTTTATCCTAGTTTATTAACCAAGTGATTTGTTCTCCTAATTGACCTAGTTTTGTTTATTTAGATTCATATGTTTGAACCATCTCCATTGAGGAAAGAATCTTGGACCCGGAATAAGAACTATTTAAATCCGAACTTGCCTGAATAAAAGGTTCCACAACTTTTAATAACTCTTCTATAGGGAACTACTCCAAATTTTTCTCACAATTCGTCACACCAAGGTAAAAGAATTCGAACCTAAACAGATGCGCTGACCAGACTGCGCTACACCTTGTCTTACCCACTCACTAGCTCTTCGTCGTTCGCCTCACCTCACTGTCGATCGTTGCGCTCTTTATCTACTCTAAATATCCTTACCGTACGTTCTTTTTCGCGAAGAGCAACCTCAATTGACCAAAACAACGCTTATCAAATATATTTTTCTGGTTTTGGTTTGGAAAGTGACGTAACTGGACACGTGTGATAAGTAATAAAGAAAGCAAAGAGAGCCTGAAAAACAAACAATAGAGTGACACAAAGGACCTCTAACAACTCTATTACCGCCTTTCCTACCACAACCCGAAATTACATAAAGTTATTAAAAAAAATATATACAAAATATACGTAGGTAAAAAATATTCAGGGTGGGCCTAGCCCCTCCTGGACTATGTGTGCCTCCGCTGCTACGCGCCTCTTATGTCAACATATTTTATTGTCTAGGAGGAATTATGATTACTTGTTTTTACTATAACTTTTTACTATTGTCGGTCCGTTATTGAGGTTTTTGCTTCTTGTTCAATATAGAATGATAGGAGTTAACTTTTAGTTAATCTGATCAGTTCATCGATGGTCATCAAGTAGGCATTGGGCATGATATTGGCTGATTAATTAGTTGTATGTAAACTATATGAAAACATACCCTTTGAATTTGCCTTCAGCAACGATGATATAATATCGGTTGGATGATAGTGGTTGATCAAGGACCGGGACGAACCAAACCAAGTAAGAAATTGTGTCGTCCAACGAAATTTTAGTACGAATGACAAAGATCTTGTCTTGAGGGAATGGTAGGTTGTCAATTCTTCTCGTGCGCCATGCAATGCCACAAAAACTTCTATAATTTACTGTTATTTCATCGTCGGTAACCACTAGATAGCCTGCATAGAGAGCCTCTGGTGGTTGCGCTGATAGAATACTTGGAAAATTTCTGTAGGTCGAGATAGGTCTGGTCACATACATCTCTCTCTCTCTCTCTCTCTCTCTCTCTCTCTCTCTCTCTCTATATGAAGTTAACAATTAGTGATGTAACACAGGTTATATATAGGGTTAATTAGGCCTCTCTCTCTCTCCCTATCTCATCCTTTAGTAGCAATTAAATTTTATTTACTAGGGAAGTTAAATCACTTTATTAGTCTTCAATGATATATAGAAGGATCTCTTGTCACATGCAAATTAAATATTTCTAGTACCTTCCTCGTCAACCATTTCATTTTCTATATTTAATTGAATAATATTATTAGGACCGAAAATCTAATCCAAGAGCTTGACCTACGGATGTGGATGATATCGTCTAATTAATTCTCTAACAGTTATAATTGCAATAATATTATTGAATTTTGTCAAAATTGTCATATCATTGAGTAATTATTGTATTTTATCAAATTTTTAAATCTTAATAGTATTACTCAATTGCATCCTCTCAAATTTTTAAGTATCAATAACAAGAAAGTTTTTTAGCTCCACCGACAAACGAACCTATGGACAGGGCATTTTGGTGCAGTAGTCCATTCAGGGCTGGCTCAATAGAATTGAGGGCCCTAAGCGAAAGTTTGAAACGGGCCCTTTCAAAATATATTATGAATATGTATAATAATACTCTAGTTTTATGTATAAATTATTCTTCTTGCTTTTTATGATACAAAATTACTAATTAAAATTTAATATTCAATGTTTGCTAATATATCACTTTCAATAGATTTTATAGTCAATCATATTTAATCTTTCTTGTGACATAGTTGATTGCAAATAGAATTTTATTAATATCAAAGATAAAAAAAACTATAATATTAAAAAGATCAATAATGATAGAACAGTAGCACCAGATTAAATAAGAGATTGTATGTGAGATTTGTTCATCTTTCTAATCAGATAATAACATAACCTTCACAATAAAAAAAAAACCTGGTTAGATCAAATAATATTAATAAGAACAAGAAATTAAAATTGTATTTGATCATACTCAAAATTTGGTTAAGGTTGAGCTCGGTCATCCGAGTTCTAACCACGCAGCTCTTGGCAAACAGTCAGAGGTGGCCAAGTCGGGAACCTCCAGCAACAAGGACCTCTAGGGAACGGCAAGGTTGACAGTTGGTTCTGATGTCCAACATTCAGGCATACGAGTTGAACCGCTCAGCATTTTTCATAGTGACTGTGCAAAAGACGCATCCGTTACAAGGGAATGACAAGGATCACGCCTAGAAATCAGACAACGCCTTTGAAGACTATAAATAAGAGGCATATCCCTCACAATGGGACACAAGCAACCAGTCCGAACAAATACTCTGCGTAATCTTCCCCCTTATTAATAAATTCTTCTCTATGAGCAAGAGACTCCTTTAAGAGTGGATTAGTCGAGCTCTCGAGCTGGTGAACTACTATAAACCTTCTGTCTATGATCCCAAACCATTTGTTCAATGCTTAAGAGCCTAGGAGCTCCGACTGGGTCTTTCAGTAATTCTCTGGTCCCTAAAAATCATAACCTTGCTCAATTGTGCAACACAAACCATCAATATTAATTAAAAAAATTAAATACATTTTCAATGACTGATGAGAAGAACATAATATGTGAGTGAGTGAGAGAGAGAGGACTGGTGGGGAAAGAGGCAGGAGAAGACTAGGGATGGATAAGGATAAATATAGGGGAGTTGATCGTTAGTCGTAGAATTTTGTAAATAGTGGGGGATAAATAGTTAGTTTAGGCTTTTTATTATTAAATAAGTTTGGTCCACATTTAACAAATAGTATAAAGGTGATGTATATATTTGAGGGCCCTCTTTTTTTAGGCCCTACGTAATTAGAGAGGTGAACCAGATTGATTGAAAACATAGTCCGACTTGCATCTGTTAAGCATATAGCCAATAGTTTTTTAGCGCATAGCTACTGCGTAAACCTTAAACTTGCTCTTACAAGAAAGTAAGTAATCTCAAGGCCAGGGCATTCATCCAATGCTTACTTTTAGGCATAGCATTAGCCTATTTTCGCAATTCAAAAACCCTGATCCGTGCGTTAATTCTTCTATATTAGGAAGACAAGATCGCAAGGGAATCACTAGTTTCATGCCTTCTATCTACTTAGGCAACCTGAATCCGCGTATACTTACTCTAGCAAGAGAACAAACTACCTCTTTATAGTAGTAGCCTGAATGCAAGCAGTTCCCACATGCCTATTCATTCCTGTTTGGTTGGATTCCTCGGTTCATCTAATGCCAATGATGGAATTGCCTGTTTTTCTAACTATTCTTTTCTTTCATTCAGATATGGTGGCAGGGAGAAGGGAGAAGTTCAAGTAGGCTTCGTTGAGAAGGTGAACAACGAATCCGAGTGATCGAAGGTGAAAGTACTAAGCGAATATTCAAACGTATATTCATGTGAGAACCTTGATTGGCTCCTAAACGGACGTTTTAGTGAATTATGGTTTAGGCCGGCCTGAGCCCACTTCCCATTATTCAATAGGGCAATTCCTTGCACTTATATAATTAAAGAAGCTTTGAAATGTGATAAAACAATAGAAACGAAGACTACCGGAACTACGAAACAAGAGCTGCAACTAGAAAATCTGGAACAATTGAATTGCAAAGGTTCCTGCTGTATTGTTGGAAAGCCCTTTCTGTTCGCCCTTGTAGAGTATAAGCACTGAAGCTCGTTCTCCAGATCACAAGGTAGTTTACTTTGATCCATTTAAATTGGTTGGTTGGGTGTTCACATCATTGTCTCTCTAATCCATAGGATGAATTACTCCCTCCCCACCACTATGTTACATTAACTTGTGGATTACAATAAAGTGTGAAACGATAAAGTTTTGTTAGAACGAATCGGTTAAAAGTATGTGAAATATATATTATAATCTCCTCCAATACTCCATCTTGGCCTAGAGCAAATGGGATTACTAATTAAAGACGTACGACACTCAAAATTGTAACAAGCCGATTGTGAATCATGAGGAACGTTGTACTATGATTCCCATAGTATAAATGCATGTCCTTCATTAGATTATGATATTTTCTTAAATTCAATATAAACTTTTAAATTAGTGAATATTATCGGGTATGTGATTGTTGCCCGTGAAATGATACAAAAGAATTATTACTAGTTCTCTTATATTAATTGTAACTTAAGAGTAACAGGGTGTCAATGGTGTGAGGTGAGACAAACTAAAGAAAGTAATACAACAAAATACTGAAACCTGATTAATGCCACAACTGCTCTACCATCATTTTTAGCTTAGATGAAACGTTCACATTAACAATGCCCATTCAAAGGTCACGTAAACAATGAATCAAATAAATATTCTTGCATTTATTGCCCCCAAATTTAGCATGCATATGAAAGTAATAAGAAAATATTATTTGGACCTAATCAGGAGACTTAGTCAATTGTAGAGGTTGGATTACTTAGCTCTACATCCAACTTTAAACTCACAAATTAGGTTCTATAGCATTGTTCAAGCTACATAATTTAATTTTTAGCCATTAGTTCAATTCATGTTCTGAGGCCCTTTTAAATGGACCAAGTTAAAATTACAATATATTTCACAAGTCTATGAAGAGTCTTATAGAAAGCCCTAAAATGTAATAATATTTTTAGAAGTTTATAGAAAGTCCTAAAATATAACAAAATCTTCTTAAAAAGCGTAAAAGTAACGAATTCTAACTTTAAAGTAGCAATCTCTCTTAAATTCATTTCACTCTATTTTCCTTCACTATCATCGCCGGCCTTGAAGTCTTTCTCTCTCCCACTCTCATTGTTTTGCTCTGGCTTTTTGTCGTTATCTCTAGCTCTCTCGCTCATTTAAGACTTCAATCAATTTATTTATCTGTAAAGATCTTGACTTTGACACTAAATTTATTGTCTGATCTCGTCCGATCTCAAAATCACTAAAATGTTGAAACTAAATCATTCAGCGACTCTATAAAAATATCTAACAATAAAAAAAAAAGTATTATCTTTCCTGAAATATTGATCGGGTTTATATGAAATTTTCGCTTTAGACCCCAATTTTCAGCCAATAGTTCAACATCATGAGAGTTCTAAAAAAAATGCAATATGCAATATTCTTGCATTTATTGCCCCCAAATTTAGCATGCATATGAAAGTTCTAGGAAAATGCTATTTGGACGGGACTTAATCAATTATAGCGGTTGGATTGAAAGGGACTACATCCAACTTTAAGAGCAATATTATTGGGACATAATTTAAGGACAGAATTTGGGGACAGAATGCATTGTGACCAATGGAGTGATTGCAAAATGCACTTAATGCTACAATGGGTCACATCAATGAATGCATTCCCTATCAAGCCATTGGTCACAATGTATTATCTCCTCAAATTATGTCTCTCAATTATGTCCTAGTAGCATTAGTGCAACTTTAAACTTATTCTATAATATTGTTTAAGCTACATAAATGTTTTAAGTTCTTCTTTCAATGAAAGACTTAATTCACAAATCCACATTGATTATGAAGCTTTCCTACTCTCCATAATTTTAGTTACAATTGCAAAAGCAATTGCTCTATGGTATATAGATTTGCCTCGACGTTAGCTATCCCTCCGAGCCATGGGTTTCATTTATATCATGTTCTTTGTCACCCACTTTGTCTTTTGTTAAAAATAGTAATTTGTAATTCCAGAGTTATTTAGAAGTATTCAGTCAAATATGGTTTAGGTATAAGACTTCACATGAATGAAATTCCAAGCTGGAGTAAGTTGGCAGTGGCAATTGACTGGAAGCTTATAGGATGGCGGCAAGAATATTGTAGAAGGCTGAAGACATCTATAAAAAGGAAATCCTACCTGATTAACAAAGAGAGTCAGTCACCTATGTTTCGGAGGAGAGAGCTATGAACTTCGAAATACTGAATCACTAACGTGGCCACAAATATGGTAGTCACAATAGTGATAAAAATATTCATGGTAAAAGCAGTGAATTATGAAGATAAAAATTTACAAATTATCTTGTACTCCAACTTTTTTCTATATGAATGCAATTATATGTTTTTAACTAAAAGATGCAGATTTATGGGTCTCAAATTTCTAACATCTTTGTGATTTGGTTCTATGTCACGTCAGATATCAACAAAACCAAGACTTGGATGACGTATGACAGCCAATATCGACATCTTTTGGTTGGTTTAGGAGTTGAATTCCACTTTTTTTTGGACACCAAAACACAATCGTTAGTACTTGTTGTTGCATTGAGTTTCGATGTATTTGTTGTGAGCGTTGTGTTCGATTGTTGATATCAGACTCCTCGATGCTTGCAATAGAGTTCTCATTGAGTTAGCCCTCAACTTGCACAAATTATGCAAAGAGTATATTTTACCTTCTTGTCTTGTCCTGTGTTCATGTTTGATTTGGTGGAGAGCATACTTTATCTACAAAATCACAAATCCTGATCAATCTCTCAATGTCATTGCATCATAATGATGGTGGGATACGTCTGTCACTAGTTATGGAATTATCATAGTATTTGATAGTCTAATTATTGCAGTTCTATATTGTATTGTAAATACAGTAAAAAAGTTGTTTTAGAAAAGAATTGCAGTGTAGCTTCTGAAGCATAGTTCTATATTGTATTCTAAATACAGTAAAAAAGATGTTTTAGAAAAGAATTGTAGTTTAGTTTCTGCCTAGGTTTATTGGTAATGATATGTTTTACATGATTTTAATTACAGTATACTAGGTGGTGGGTTTGTTTCAGCTGTACATATGATCAAACATAATATAAAGACTTTTCTTTAATTACCAGTTTTTTTTTTTAAAAGCTAAGAAGGTGCTTCATTTTCATGTCAATAACAATTTTCTTTTCACGCAACAGTAACTGGTTTCCCTTTGATTTCCATACCTGCCTTAGGAGTTAGCAGTTTCAACATACATACAAGTATTTGACTTTAACGATACTAAAATAGGCTTCACGATATACAAGTGATATATTCGTCGTGAACTAGTTACACTATCAAAATGTCACTTTTTAGTATTGTAAGGTCACTTTTCATCTATTTTTTATCCAATAAAATAATGTCACATATAAAATTTATATATTTTTTTTATTTTTCAATCAATGGTCCGAATAAATTTTAGTGGAGTACCTCTGTAACACCCTAATCTTATCCTAGTGCCATAATTTCCATGTCTAGCACCATTGCTCATCTTGTATATTATACCTAACGCCACCACCTACCCTTTTTTTTATAGCAACATCAGGTTTTCAGCAATCGAATCATGAAAGTTGAGATTTTAGCAGCAATTTTTTTTTATATATATAATTGCTTACAATTATTCAACAAGGAAATCACATAATGTGTACATTCAAGCATTTCTCTTCCCTTAGTAAATCTTCATTTTCGAAGAGGGACTTTTCATTTGATTGATGTCGTGACTCCGTTCCTTTCCGATATCCAAAACCAAAGGGAACGGTAACAGGTAGATGTAGCACACACACTCTACTAATATCGGAAATCACATATCAGCTCTACAGTCTCTCTCTTTCGAGAGTCGAAATAGGATGCCACCAGATTTTTCTAATAATGTGTTTGGTGGGTGGATGAAAAGTAATAGTGATATATTTTTTATCCTTCAATTGATGAATTATTCCTTTCCTCTTTTGTGTATGGTAAAGAGGATAGAAAGTATAAAAAAAAAATTGTGTTTTTGGTATGAATGAAAAAGTGAAAGAAAAAAAAATATATATATATATTGATTCATATTTTATCATTGTATCTACATATAAAATTAATATCTACATATAGAATTAATATCTCCTAAGGCTTTCATGGTGAATATCCTTCCCCTCCCTCGATATGCACATTTTCAGCACATGGTTTCAAATAGCAGCTGCCATTGCTTGTGGAGCTCACGGATAAGGGGCGGAGCCAAGAATCTGAACGAGGGGACAAAATATACCTGCAAATAATGCACTAGTTGATATTGAAAAAAATTTAAGTACAAAAATGACAAAATAGACTAAGATTCGAGATAAAATTACTAAAATGGTAAAATTAATCTTTATTTTTCTTAAACAAAATATGAACAAAAAGACACAAAATAACTTTTTATTAGTTTGTTTTAATTGTATGTTACAATGAAATACAATGTTCTTTAAAATCTTTAATATTTTTTATATTTGTTTAATTATAAGAGTTAGAATTCTCACTAATTTTCTATTAATGTGCACTGTCATAGAACCCCGTAGTAAAATCATTTTTTAATAATTGCGAAACCTAGTTGAGATTATTCTCAAGCTTATTGAGAATTTTTATATTTAAAATAGTATAAAATATTTTGAGTAATGCTACATTGACCAAATAAAAAGACAAAAATTAGAGACCAAATGACATGGTGGCTGACGTGTCAAAACTGATTAGGCAAAATTCAATTTTGAAGTAAATTAGAAATTTTATACCCCATAATCTAAGCCATAAATTTGGGAGAGATACAGCCAAATCAAGGAGAAAGATCAGCAAATACCAAAACAAGTTAAATGATCGTCTTCCCCAATTTGACAACAAACTGCAGAAAGACACAGAAGAAGAGATCAATAAATCGTCAATGTTGATTTAAGCATCATCCTTTTCGAACCTCTTTTCTTATTCTTATTAAGTAGTAATTTGAAAAATTGTTCAATTTTATAGAATTGATATATCTCAACCAAGCTCCAAGAAAATGATAACTAATAACATGAAACTATTTATGAATAAGTCTTGAATGTATTCAATCTATTTGATGAATTGCTTATTTGAGTCCTATGATCTGAAATCACCTAATCTATCATTGTCAAATAAACTATAAAAGGTGAATTCTATTGTCAAATAAATTATAGACACAATGTTAAACTATAAAAGGTGAATTTTATTGTCAAATAAATTATAGACACAGTGTGAAGTAGCTATTTCTCTCCTCTTTTGGTCTAAGTCGTCAATTGCAGGGAAAATGGCGATGCCACTGTGTGAAATAGCTCTCTCTCTCTCTCTCTCTCTCTCTCTCTCTCTCTCTCTCTCTCTCTCTCTCCGTTTTCTTTGTCTTGGTGCGAGTTGTTACCAAGTTGCTCCGTCTCCTAGATTTATGGCTTAGATTATGGGAGAAAATTTCTAATTTAAGTCAAAACTGAATTTTACCAAATCATCTTTGCCATATTAGTCGCCAAGTCATTTGGTCTCTTATTTTGGTCCCTTAATTTTGTCAGTGTAATATTGTTCAAATATTTTTTGGGTTATAACATATAACTTTTTGCATCCAATCATATTTTATTGACTATAGATTACAAACAAACCGAAGAATAACATATTACAGCTAAACAATTGTTTCTGAAAAATAGGAAGCATTGTATTAGATAGATTGTCTCTTTTTTTCAATATATATAAATAGATCACAAGATTTACATCTAATTTGGTCACTCCAAAAGAAAAAAATTAATTTAGGGGGGGGGAGGGGGCAATAGACCACTAATTTATTGGGGAAAAAAAGATTAGTACTTTAATAAAAAAAAATTCAAGAATTTAGGGGGGACAAATGCAGTATAACATTATGGAACATAATCAAAGGTGATCTAAATTTTTTTTTTTTTCGGGGGGGGGAGGGGGTTCAAGTGCCCACCCTAGTCCTAAGGTGGCTCCGCCCCTGTCACGGATGCAGGGCTAAGAGAAAGTACACCCGCAGATTGCTTGAGTTAGTGATGTCCTGAGGTGTTTGAGAGTGAACTAGATTGAAAATGGTGTGCTTGTTTCTGGTCATACTCAGTCCTTGCTCTCTAGTAATACCTACGCCATTTTGACACCGGTGGTTGGTGGATGGGGACACAGTCACTGTGCCTTGTATGTATGTGGGAATGAACGAAGATAGATATGTACGATTGGTTTGTGATTTGGATTACTATTCTGGGTTATTCTTGCTGGTGGGTAGGGATGTCAGTGGACCGAAGTGGGGGCGGGGAGTGTAGTCTTCATCCCCATACCTGCTTAAAAAATCTTCGTCCATCTCCGGTCCACCCCCGTTAACGGATATAGTTTTCATTCCCATCTCCGTCAGCAAGTAAATTTCTAATCCCCGTCCTCGTCCCCGTCCCCGTCCCCGCTTCCCCCGTACCCGCCCAAGCCCAAGCCTAAGATCAAGCCAATATTTCTCACTTTTTCTCCTTCCATTGCTTGTAATCAACTACATGTAAAAAAAAAAAAATTATATACCTATAATATAAATAATTTGGCCTCTATAATATGCATATGATGTAAAAATGCAAGCTCAACATAAAAGGGTTTGACTTGACATCTAGTGTTTCCCCTTGGTCCCATCTCCTTTTAATTTATGCTATAATCTTTAGGTTCATGTGAAATGGAATGAATATTAAGAGGGGCTCTAAGAGAAGGTATATTTGCTTGCCAGTAAAAAAAAAGCTAGAAGCTAGTACATTCATTTTTTAACAAGGAACGAACTGCATTAAAAAGCTTGAAATTTAGAGAGAAAAAAAATATCTTCAATCAAAACCAACATGGCGTGGGGGATTGGAAGTTAGGGAAAACGAATTGATTTTTAATTAGAAATAATCCAAGAGCATGAGTCAACTAGGTATAGAAAAATTTATGAAGTCATTGGCTATTAATCTACATGCAACAAAATGCATTTTATATATATACTAGTTATTTCTCGTGCCTAAAGGCATGAAATAATAAAAAAAATGTCAACATATTTGTATTCACAGCCAAAATCAAATCGCAAACATAGAGGAGAGACAAAGAAATTTAAGCATCTATTGTAGTGGGGGTGAGCGGTGATGGACGACAATGGTGATGGTGGGAGACGGTGATGGTTGTGGTGGGTAAGACGATGACTGTGGTGGTGGTAGCCGTCGTGGGGTGGGAATGGTGATGGTGGTGGTGGGTTTTGAGTGACGATGATGGTAGTGACAGTGACGGCGGTGGTGGAGGCGGTGACGGTGGTGATGGGGGTGGCGGTGGTGGTGACGGCGACAGTAGTGGCGGTGGCCGTGGTGGTGGTGGCGGTGGCCGTGGTGGTGGGGGTGGGGGTGGGGGCGACGACGGTGGTGGGGGTAGTGGTGGTGGTGGTGGTGGCAGGGGTAGTGGTGGTGGTGGTGGCGGGGGTAATGGTGGTGGCGGCGGTGATGGGGGTGGTAGAGGTAGTGGTGGGGTGGTTTCATACACTATTTTTTTTTTTTTAAAGTACTTATGAAAAATAATTTCTAAAAGTACTTTTAAAAAGTCACTCTAAACATACCCTTAGAGACCTATTTTTCCTATTAAATATATGATGTTAATATTAGCCGTTAGATTAACTTTAAAGTAAAATTTAAAGTGATCTCAACCGCGAATAGCAAAAGTCATTTTGTTTATCTTTTGAGATTTGAATTGTAAGTTACTTTATTATATAGATATATATATTGACGGGTAATCGGGGATGGGGAGGGGACGGGGCGGGGGCAAGGGTAAGTCCATCCCCGCCTTCATCCCCGCACGGGTTTATACGGGTATCCCCGTATACGTCCACCATCCAATACGTATAGTCCATCCCCGGTCTAAACGGGACGGGTTTAGACGAATACCCGTTTTTCTCCGATCCACTGCCATCCCTACTGGTGGGATTTTGGGTTCAAGGGAACTGACAGAAGCCTGTTCTAGTGGAGGGGGTGAGATACATGATTGAGATTTTTCAAGTTTTGAGTTTTGGACATAGAAGAGGAGTAGAAGGAGGCGGAGAAAGAGAGAGTGTTCTTCCAAAGAATCAGATAGGATTTGCAATAAATAAAAAAATAATTTTCTCTTTCGACGCATTAATTGCTTATGCATATTAATTAAAAACAAATTATATAGGAATTGAGTATATAAATAATTAATTATAGATGACTTTGTGTTAATATATGGCCCAAATTGATACTTACATATAATTAGGGGTGTCCGTGGGTCGGTTTGGCCCACTGGACCCCTTACTCGGCCCAAAAAAATAAGGCCGAAACTCGATAGTTGGTATTTTCGAACCCGAGTCCAATATCCTTCAAGAGAAGGTTTGGGCCTACCCCTAAGCCCATTACCCAGCCCAAGAACTCGCCCGCCTAGCCCAGCCCCGCCTCTAGCCGCCCATCCACCCACTTTATTTAAAAAAAATTGGCTGCTGAAAATTATGTGACATATTCCTTTCAAAAAAAAGTTACTTAAATACTAAGTTAAGTAATCTAGGGTATTTATTCATTAATTATTTTTTTTTCTATTTTGGCTCTACTTTTAATTCAAAAATATAATTTATAAAAATAATAAGTTGGAAACTTTTTATGAAGATGTATATATAAAAAAAATACTCGCGCCAGTGAATGACAGTTGGGTTGCGGGTAACCTATCTCTACCTAGCCCAGTCCACCCAATAACTCACCCGGGTAAAAGTTTTGACCTACCTTATCCAAGCCCAACCCAAAAAAAAATTACGGGCCTAGCCCCGCCCTGCCCATGGACACCGCTACAATATATGTGGGTACATTTTTTTAGATTTATTTGAGAGAAAGTGTACGGATAAGTTGTTTACTCTATTAAGTTCAATTTTAATAAAATATCTTGTGATTAGGTACAAAATTCAAATAACCTTTTATTTATTTACTTACTTACCTTTACTTAAATTATATATGATTGATTGACGGTTATGTATTTAATCAAATATGTAAAAATTTTATTAGATATTATTATTCTTTTGAATTTTGAATTGTATTTTGTATTTAGTCTCTACCTTCAACCGCTTCCTTCAACGACCAGCCATCAACGTTCGACTTTCTAGCAATTTCCTCAACATCCGGCTTGACGATTTCACTTCTTTGGTTTGCTGCATTTTCTTGATTTATTTTTGTTTGCTTCTGAAGTCTATTTTCTTAATCAATTGAGGATTTCTCCGAAAGGGGAATTGAAAATTCTAATCACCATCACCGCCCTGACGGTAAGTGTTTACATTAAACAGTTACCAAAGAATTACACCAAATAGTTATCAAAGAGTTATACCAAACAATAAAACATTTATAAATAAAGAGTTACACAAATAAAATTACTAAAGAGTTACAACAAATATGCACCAAAAGAGTTGTATCAAACAGTTAACTATCTACAAATAAACAATTATATCTGTGTCACTGTTTAAAAATCGAATTTTAAAGATTTTTCTATTTCACATACATGCATTCATCATAAAAGATTTCATATTTTATTATTTTCATTTCACAAAACATGAGTTTGGATTTTATCAAAGAAAAAAATTGAACTTAAAAAAAATAAAGAAACTCGTACCATTAGATATTCTAAATGTCGATTGTAACACCAAACAGTTACAGATATATGAATTAAATATCTTGAATTTCAAATAGAGTTACTCCACACTGTTATAACAAACAAAAAATTAGTGTAACAGCTTAAAATTTGTGTTTTTTAAAATTTAAATTTTTTATATATTCGTTCAACATAGAAAAATTTAACTTTGTTAATTTCATTTGGAATTGTTAGTGTTTTGTAATTTTAGTTTGGGTTCTTCCGAACAAAAATTGCAACAAATTTTTTTTTGAAAACTAACCATTACAAATTGGGGTTGAAACAATGAAGGCGAGCTTCAATGTCTGGACAAGAGAATTATGACGACAGAGAACAGTTACACCAAATCAAAATGCCGCAGTTACATGAACAGTTACAAAAAAATATGATATTTTGTTCTTCCTCATTTATTTTAAAAAAAAAAACCCTTTTAATCTTCAATAGGGTTTGAAAAGATTATTTCCCGGTACTATCTTCAGAATCTATTCGAATCTCAAAAATGCTGAAGACAAAAGGACACTCGGTTTAATGCTTTATTTTTTGTTGCTTGATTCCTTAGTAGAGCTGAAATTGTCATTTGACATCCAAGTGGGGTTTGATTTTTTTCCTTTTAACGAATAGTCTTTTGATCATTTTTAAAAAAAATACACTTTTATCCAAAATAACTTTCCGTGTTATAATTTAATCCAATTAAATCTAAATTTTTATACAGACTTCCATCTTACCCTTACTTTCAACTCCAATATATTTTTCAAGCTTCAACTTAAATTTTTTCTCACATTAATTGGTTTATTTTTTATTCATATACCCCATTATAAAAGTCTGACAACCTCTGGTGGGGTCATCCTAGAATTTCAGTCTTTGTTCTTGTCTGTACTAGGTTACCCTATTTTGTAGGGAAGTGCTTGGTACTCAAAAGTCAAGTTTCAACACCTCCCCTCCTTTGACCAAAAAAAAACAAAAAAACACCTCCCCTCCACCATGTTAAGAGCTACTGGACACCCTAATCTCGAATACCCAGATCTCAAAGCAGTGCAAAGTTGCGAACCTCTCTGCAACAATGACACAGTCCCTTTTTCTGTCCACAAATCTGAGCCCAAACAGATACATCCAAGGTAAATAAAGCTTCATTACCTTGATTCTCTTTCTATTGTTATACTATACAGTAGTTCTTGAATTTCTCTTGAAGGGTTGGTCATTTATATGTATTCTCTTACTCTATTTTCTGGGTTTTTTTTTTTTAATATTTGATTATCATGAAGTCACTCATAACGTAGTTTATTATTTACTCACAAAGAAAACTGTGGTTTAATTACTTTTCCCTGTTGTGGTTGTTGATAGAACTTTGCGGGCTTGGCTGCAAGTGAATGCTTGAAGTTTTGCTGAGTTGTAGGGAAATCTGATACTGATTAGGGTTCATACTTCATAGTGGTTCAGGGGAAAACATAATGTGGAGATAAATTCGCCATAAAATTTTTGTCACTTGTAAAAAAGGAGCTAAACTACAGTATTTTTGCACGAATTTATTGGTGTTTAGAACATTGAAATAGTTGGTGATTATTATTAGATGCTTGAATGTGATTTCAACCGTGATTGCTTTCTGTGACTTTAAAAGTATTTATTCTAGGAATACAACTCTAATTATCTATAGCAATTACTCGTACCCTCCCTGTCCGTGTCCAAGTGTTGAGGGTCCATGGTTGAGAGCCTGGTATTACAATAAAAATGGGTAGTAGGTGTTGTAAGGTAATATAAGAGCAATGAAGTTGGACATGGAACATTATTACGGGTCATCGCTCATAAGTCATATCTGGTACATGATTTTAGTATTCTTGACATTGAAAATTTACATATATATTCAAACCCCTAAGCAGAAAGTTGAGAGCAGTAAAACTTTCTATAAGATTGAGTCACCTTTTCCAGTAATAATTCTGACACAATGTCATTGCATGGGAAGCAGTATGCACTTTGTTTGAAGAAGTTGAAAACTTCCTATTTTAAGTTAATTTTCAATGCTGTGGCAACTTTCAATTCATTAACTTTAAAACTGATACCCACATTTTCAACTATCTGTTGCACCACTGTTGCTTTGGTATAATTCTCGTTGAACTCTCTTGTTCTTTCAGGAGAGGAGCAATGGCTTGGGTGTTTTGCATTGAAAACAAAACCAAGTCATTTGAAACTTTCATCTGGCTGTAGAATAAGAGCAAATGCCGTTTGCAATGCTGATTTTAAACCTGTGGAAATTCCTCGTCAGTGGTACAATCTTATTGCAGATCTTTCAGTTAAACCTCCTCCCTCATTGCATCCAAAGACTTTTGAACCAGTCAAACCTGAGGATTTGTCTCCTCTATTTCCCGACGAGTTGATTAAGCAGGAGGCAAGCACTGACCGGTTCATTGACATCCCAGAAGAGGTCCTCGATGTTTACAGCCTTTGGCGGCCAACCCCATTGATCCGGTTGGTTCTGCTTGTCCATAGTCGTTGCTTTTTTTTTATTAACCTTAATTTGCGTACATGGTAAGAAAAATCTTATAGTTTCAATATTATTCAGAGCCAAAAGGTTGGAAAAGCTGCTTGACACACCTGCAAGAATTTATTACAAGTATGAAGGTGTAAGCCCGGCTGGGTCACACAAACCCAACACTGCTGTCCCTCAGGTTTGGTATAATGCACAGCAAGGTGTCAAGAATGTTGTCACAGAAACTGGTGCTGGCCAATGGGGGAGTTCACTGGCTTTCGCGTGCAGCTTATTTGGTCTCAACTGCGAAGTAAGACAAACTTTAATTTTTGATCCTACAAACCTGAATATTGACATTCATTCAATGAAGTATGTTGGGGTATATTGGTTTTAGTGATCCAATTGGCCTGACTTAATTTGGATGATGTCATGCGACACAATACTATAATTTTGTATTTTAGTTGGACCCAAGTATTTCTTCCAAAACCATACATGAGATCCATGTAAGATATTACTAAAAAATCAAGTAAAAGAGTTGCTGCTAGATGCTTGACCTGCTGAATTTAACACTTACATTGAGCTATATAATATGGTGATTAATGGCAACGATTAGGAACTGGTAGAGCAGAGGACTGAAAATCCTTGTGTCACCAGTTTAAACTCATTTCATTAACTTCTTTTGCTTAACCTGAAAAATGGGATATTTTAATGAGAAATCTCATTCAATTAAGTTAGATATGGTAGATTAAAATGGGGCACCTCAATTGAAATAGAAATAGAAGTGATGTGGGATTATTCAAGAATCAAAGTCGATTTGCTTTATAAAAGGAAGATGTCAATGAACTTCCTTCAAGTTGCATGTTGCTTTCTACCATTGTTTCAAATGAAGTTTTACCATAACGGATTCCTGTAATTTGGAGCCAGTCTTAATGCATAGGTGTGGCAAGTCCGTGCTTCTTACGATCAGAAGCCATATCGTAAATTGATGATGCAAACTTGGGGTGCCAAGGTGCACCCTTCACCTTCTACTCTTACTGAAGCTGGTCGAAAAATCCTTCTATTGGATCCATCAAGCCCAGGCAGTTTAGGAATAGCTATTTCGGAGGCTGTGGAAGTGGCAGCTGCAGATGCTGATACCAAGTATTGTCTAGGAAGTGTTCTCAACCATGTTTTATTACATCAGACTGTTATAGGTGAGGAGTGTATAAAGCAGATGGAGGCCATTGGGGAGACTCCGGATATAATCATAGGCTGTACAGGAGGTGGATCCAACTTTGCAGGACTTTCTTTTCCATTTATTCGAGAGAAGCTGAATGGGAAAATCAACCCTCTTATCAGAGCTGTTGAACCAACAGCATGCCCTTCATTGACAAAAGGTGTGTATGCTTATGATTATGGTGATACAGCTGGTATGACCCCTTTGATGAAGATGCATACACTTGGGCACGACTTCATTCCCGACCCTATTCATGCTGGTAAGCGTTCATGTTTTATTTCCCATTTAGCTTTGTTCTGTTTCTTCTTCTTCTATCTCTTTCTTAAACATGCACTCTACAGGGGGTTTGCGGTACCATGGTATGGCGCCATTGATTTCTCATGTCTATGAATTGGGGTACATGGAAGCAATTGTAATTCCTCAGACTGAATGCTTTCGAGGTACCTTCCTTCCCCACCCTGAAATGAGTATCTATTGTCTAAAATGGCAGACATATCTTCACCCTCGCAATCTAGAATCAGAACTATATTGTTAAAATCGGTCACCATATAAGAAATTCATAGTAATGAAGGCCACTAATGTTTTATATTCTTGTTGATGCAGGTGCAATACAATTTGCTAGGTCGGAGGGAATAATACCAGCCCCAGAACCAGCTCATGCCATAGCTGCCACCATCAAGGAAGCTCTTCACTGCAGAGAGACTGGAGAATCGAAAGTTATTCTCATGGCAATGTGTGGACATGGCCATTTTGACCTGCCAGCTTATGATAAGTATTTACAGGGAGCTATGGTTGATTTGTCATTTGCAGAGGAGAAAGTAAATGCATCACTGGCCCGTATTCCTCAATTGGTGTCCCGAGGTGAAGCCAATGTATAGCAAGATGATCTTGCAATGGAGGATAGATTCATACTCCATAAGGAAGGATATTGTTGTCATTTTATGATTTCTGTTAAGGATAATTAGAGGGGTCTCACTGACAGGGGATGTAGTGTTATTTCCTATGGATGAGGGTGTCTTGTTGTTATTTGGACAAACCTTAGGGGAGGTGGATGAAATTTACCCATGTATCACTAGGATGTCAGTAATGTTGCTGGTGATCTACATTGTAACCTTTGTATTAGAACATCTCCACCTCAGCTCTTTAAAATAGTCAATTAAAATATATTTAAATATTACATTTTCTATTTTAACTAGTCACTTTTATAAATTCCTTCAACCACATTCTCAATTTTAACTAATTATTTCACCTAACTTTTACTAACTTCCAATAATTCAAAAGGAATACAATATATATATATATATATATATATAGAGAGAGAGAGAGAGAGAGAGAGAAGAGAGAGAGACAATTTAGAGAGACTAAATAGCTCTTCACATTTGGTGAGCCATTTGGGTGAAATGGGAAATAGAGAGTGGGTTGGAGATGCTATTAGGCTTTGAATTGGGGGAACATTTAACTCCATAAATCATTTGAAATATTTGATTATGTGTAAGAGCAATGAGATAGGGACCTAATTCAATGCAGCAATTGTATTAGTCGTGAGCTTCAATGTTAAATTATCGATAATCGACAAAATACCATAACAGACCTTATTTTGGTGAATAAAAATCATCGAAAAATAAAAGCGTGTTTTATTACTCTTTTTATCAAAATAAACTACATGGATACGATTGTATAAGAAAAAAGTAGGAAAGTAGAATTACAAAACAAACTCCACTTTAAAAAATAAAAATAAAATAAACTTAAAAAAAATTTATACTAATAATTTTGTGTCTGAAGACATATTATAATACAAAAATTAAACATTAATTGTACAACATTTAAAATTTATTTTTTAGTTTTTTTCTTTAATCACACAATTTAAAATTAAATAAACAAAAATAAAATAAGAAGAGATTGGGGAGAGAGAAGAGGTGAATTGGTGGGGTTGTCCAGCATTGAGGGTCGTGCAATAAAAATAATATTTTTGAGCAAAAAAATAAATTTTGGGATAAATTTTATATCATTAGATTACAGTAAATAAAAATTGAATCAATCTTGATTATTCTCGCATTTTTATAAATTAGAATTCAACTTCTTAGCTGTAATATTAGATAGATTTTTGCTATTTAGATTTTATTGCAAAATGTGTAGGATTTATTTTGGTTTCTTTACCCAATTAGTAGGAAAAATCAGCACTTTAATATGGAATGAAGTCTAAGTTTTATTATGACACTTGCCAAAAAAAGTTTACTTGGAAAAAATGGATACAAAAAATAATCTAATTTTTGTTATATTTATTTAATTTAACTAAAATCGAAAATATTTTATCTTAAATTGATTACAAAAATATGACTAAAAATGTAATTAAATAAAAAAATTGGTACAAAGTCTATTACCGATGGAGATCTCATCTAATTTGGAACAAATTTTTAAAAGTAAGATTTGCTTCTGCCAATCAAAATTTGATAGGGTTGAATGTTTTAATAGTAGAAAATATAAGGGCGCATTAGGTATTTTTCCAAAAAAGCAAAAGACCTAATAGTTGAAGAAATATACGACGCCGTATTCCCATATCATGCATTCATGCCCTTACATTGTCCCAAGGCAGTAACTTTCTTGCCCAGTTTTCACTTTCTTCGGTTTTAGGGTTTAGAATTGGATTTATTTTGTTCGCGAGGACGAAACTTGGAGTGCGATAGGCTTCCCCAGCCGACTCGCTTAGGCCTTGCTAGGTAAAACCTCCGATCACGTGAATTCCAAAACCTCCTCTTCTTTTTTGTCAAACCCTAGATTATATGCATTTGTATTTGTGAAACTGCTTTGAAAATTTATGTTTTTCATGTTTTGATTGTCTAAGTGTGAAGGTAAATATTGCCCCAACATTCGATAGTTCTCAAATTGTAAACAGATGAACCTTGACGGATTTTAGTTCCAAGTTGCTGAAATCGACTGCCTTATTTTGCCAATCCTTGTTACGGGTGTGCCTAATTTGATATTTGTTTTGTGATTTTGTGAATAATGTTTCTGATTGATGTCAGAATATTTTTTTTCCTGTTGAAGTAAATACCTTGATTGACTTACCAATAAAATAAAAAAGTATCTTGGCTGATGATGTGGCTGAAATTGAACCTGTTTAGAATTTCCATTGGAAGGACTAAGTTTTTGATGCTGCTAATTATTAGGTTTTGAAGGTTGGTTTTTTTTTTTGAAATACAGCATTGAAGTCAAGTAATTGATTTGGGTTAATGGGTGATGATGCTACTGCTTCTGTTACATTGATTTGATATTAGAACCTAGTGACAACCTACCTTCCTGATTTAAATTCTTCTTCAAGTCCTTATGTGGGAGTATTTGACTCTAAGGAGCTAGAGGAGGGAAGACCAATCACAATCTCACTCAACAGAATGTGAGTTTCTGGATACCAGAAAGGATTTGGTACAAGGATGTTTACCGTCATTCTACAAGTGGCAAGTAAAAGTCTCATTGCAAAAGGCATCAAGAACATGGATACTGCCATTCCGAGATTACAGATACCCCTACCATCCCACAAACCGGGGTCGCATGACCCGAGATGGGGTGGGTTTGCGACCTAGATCGTCTAAATTCTCGACTCTAAATTGTAACTCAAACCGTAAAATAAGTACTAGTTAATTCTGTGTATGTGAATTTATAATATATATAATCTCCTAAAATAGAGAACATGATCCTACAAAAAATGAACCACGACCCAAAACAGTGTACCAACTAAGTCTAACCCATTACACTGCATATCGGGAGATATACCGTACCGTGTACCTGTACCTATATTACGTACCAAATCAATCCACGATCCAGATAGCATTTATCAAAAATAATAATGCAACATAGATGATTTATGGCATATGCATTGGTGATATATTAGATACCTTATACTATACCATAGGTTTTGATTTGAAAATTCTTACTAAGTTCTTGACTGAGCACTCTTCTTGCGTACATTTTCCTTGACAAAGCCAAAGGAAAAAAAAGTTGGTGTATTTAGTTAAACAGCTTTCACAATTACTGATTTGATAATTCTAGTCTAGCTGTCTAGGATCTAGGGTGAAAGAACTTTGGCCCTAGGCAGTGGAATGGTGCGACAAGCCCACATAGTTTGTGATTAGGTTGAGTTTTGAATACGAATCCTTCTTGAAGTTGATGAGTAAAATGATACCTTAGAGCCTATATCTCGAATGGAGGATCAGATGAAGTTTTCCATTAGGATACAATGTTGACAATTTGGATGTGATCATTTATCATCAAGAGATGCGCTCGAGTCTATTATTATGAAATTGAGTCATGGGGTTTCGGTTTGGTCCTTCGCTCACAAACTTTCTGCACCTACCTTACAAAAGCATTATCAATTTATGCAATTTTGTAAATTTCATGTAATGGAAAGGTATTCTAAGGCTGTTTGGAGTTTTTGTCACGCTTGATTGATTGAAGGGAATGTAAAAGGAACTGCACCAATTTCATCCTCCCCTTTTAAAAGGGGAAAGAAAAAAAAGAAGCAATTTGGAAGTGATATTCTGTTATTTTTCTGCATATGTTTCCCGGAAGAGTTGAAACAATGTGATTGACTATGTCAGGTGTGATGTTTCAACATTTATGATCAAGTGGTAACTATTTATCTCAATTTGAATTTGCATCGAGTGCTTGATTAAATTGAAGATAAATTTGGCTGTAAGTAAAGATCTAGAGTTGTTTACATAATGGAGTCTATTTTTTGATGTTTGGGTGGGCAATTTGGGAACAATGGGATATTGGACCTTTGTTAGGAAAAATCAAAATTTATTTGCAGTATTGCAAGAAAGATGCTAGCAATTGTGATCAAATTGGTGCTGAAAAGATAATTGCCCCGGATATTTATGTAAAAAAATCATGGCAGTATTTACATTGACAGATCATTTTACTTTCATAAATGTTTCAGGTGGCCATAGTGTGACGTCAGTCACATGGTCTGAATTTATATATATACTATGTCTATTTTTGCTGATTGATGTTTAGAAAGCAAGTCGTCATGCCTTTGGCTGTCAAACACTTTCTCCCTCAAGAGATGCAACTCGGTATAATGCTATATAGAGGGTAGATATCTTGATGAGAGGTCTTTAATCTACATTTTGGTTCGTCATAGCTGGGATGTTTGCCATATCTACAGCTTTCTTTTTATTTTTTTTCCATTAACATCTTACTTCAGATGCAGTGCACTTTTTATTTTCACCAATTTCATATCCTGTTATTGTTTTCAAGAATTCGTACCTTTCTGACTTTTACTTCATTTTTCTATTTCAATATGCACTGTTGCCATCCAACAATGCATCAAGCGTTGATATAGCTATGGACTTGTTATGAAATTGGTATTTTGCAATTGAATTTGTGGTAAATACTCACTTCATACTTGATATTCCCCCAATATCATACTTATATATTGCAGGTTGTAATTGGAACTCGAAATGGGAAGCAAAGGTCGACTTCCACCTCCTCACCTACGGCGCCCTCTGCCTGGCCTTGGCATGGTGCATCCTGATCCTTTTGGTCCTGGAATACGTAACCCACCTGGTGCGTTCCCTCCTTTTGATATGTTGCCACCACATGAAGTTATGGAACAGAAGCTTGCTGCACAACATATGGAGATGCAAAAACTGGCAACAGAAAACCAGAGGCTTGCTGCTACCCATGGAAACTTGAGACAAGAACTTGCTGCTGCACAGCATGAGCTGCAGATGTTACATGCTCACATAGGAGCCGTGAAGTCTGAGAGAGAACAGCAGATGAGAGGCCTTATGGAGAAGATTGCAAAGATTGAATCTGAACTGCAAGCTGCGGAACCCATTAAAATGGAGTTGCAGCAGGCACGAGCGGAAGCCCAGTCCTTGATTTCAGCAAGGCAGGAACTCATTTCTAAAGGGCAACAATTGACCCATGATCATCAGAGGGTGCACTCAGATGTGCAGCAGATTCCTGCTCTGATGTCAGAACTCGAGAGCCTCAGGCAAGAGTATCAGCATTGCAGGTGCTTGTTTCCTGTTTTTATGTGTTGTGCAGCACTGATATGAAAAGGGACTTCCAATGTCAACTTTTGTTTCGTCATGATGAATGCCCAATGTAGTGATGGGCACTGGATTTATGGTTTATTTTCATCCTTTAAAAATGACTCAATAGAAGGTTTTCCTAGGGGGGTGGCTGGTCTTTTAGGAAACACTTAGAGCAGAATTGCATGATGTTAGTTAAGTGTTACTTCATTGAAATATCCTTAGAAACGTAATGCAGAGTTTTCGTTGTTCGTAAGTCTTGAAGTTGCTAATCATTGTCAAAGGGATGCCTTGACTTTTGTGACTTGATCTGTGCAGGATTACGTACGACTATGAGAAGAAATTGTACACTGACCATCTTGAATCTCTTCAAGTGATGGAGAAGAATTATATGGCCATGGCCAGAGAGGTAGAAAAACTTCGTGCAGAGTTGGCTAATGCAGCTAACCTTGACAGAAGAACTGGTATCCATTTTATGCCAGTTTCATTGCCTTTTTATTCCATAGACAATTTTTGTAATTTTTGATAGTTCATATGTTGCAATCTAAATTTAGGTGGGCCTTATGGTGGCACTACTGGATATGATGAGAATGATGCTACTGGGCATCACCCTGTTGGACAAGGTGCCTATGGTGTTTCTCAGGTTTGTGATCTTCTGGACATTGGCTTTGTATAAGTTCTTATTTGGACCACATGGTACAGTTCTCTGTGTTACCTGGAGTTAAAAGAAACCAAAGAACTTAAGATATCATTAGTTTATTTGCTATATATAATGTGAAAATGCTGGGATTCTTTGAAATTTAATTCATTGAAAAGTAAACTACCAAAGAGAGGAATCAAATTATCTATTCGTGAATGGACTTAACATGAACACTAATATCTCACCTTGAGTGTTGGGTCTCTTCACATATCCTACCTAGCCAACATTCTGCACGCCATTGATGTAAATAGTTAAATTTATAAGGGCTTTTGGATGTTGAAGAGCCTTAAATAGCTCATTCAGCTAGTCATCTCAAACAGTGTGATCCGAACTATTTATTCTTTGCATTCCCTTCTAACATTGATGTATTGGAGTCATCTATTAATCTTTTAATCAGTAAATTGCAGCTTTATGGAATTTGCAGTAGAGTTTCACATTTCATTATACAAGGGTTAACAAGTTAGTGAGTGCTATAGTTTTGAAACTTAAACAAAATTCTTACATAGGAGTATTTTTTTAAAATAAGTTGCTGAAGTTGATCTATAACTAAATCCAATACTCAATCGGTTTCTTGATATAGTGCCAAATAATATGTATTACACCGAGGAAAAAAATTGAATTCTTATTTTAGTGGTAATTGAATGAAATTTAGAGTTTGAAGTTTCTTTCACTTGCTATATATTAAGCTAGACATTCACAATGTATATTTTTTCCTACAAGTAGCTCTTTTAATTTCTCTTTTTTTGGTAGAAAATATGCTTACCTGAAATGAAAGCCATAGTTGATTAGGTCACTTAGACTTTCCCCAGAAACATTAAGCAACTAAAGCATTATCCTTGAAGATGCTTAAAATGGTCCTCTTCATCTTTTAAGTCTTGAAGAGTACAGGGGAATCAGTGATACTATGGACACTTGTTAAATATATGAATTAGTCCCATTGTTTTCCACAATGCCAGCGTGGTCAATTCGCCCCATTCCAGCACATTTGGCTCTAGGATAGGAGATAAAAAGTAGGCAATGAAGTTGGAATCATTTTTGGTCAAATGGTCTATCACAGAAGCAACAAATCTTGAAAGCATAGGGAAGAATTCGGGTTCGTTTTGTTCCATACTTCCATTGGTTTCCTTTGATTCTCTCTAGTGCGCACTGGTGGTCCAGAATGGATGCTGAAGCATCAGTGGTCAAAATACAGTGCAGAATCACACAAGTTTTTCCTTTTTTCTTTTTTTAACTCCTGCTAAGATGACCTTGAAACAAGCCAGAGAGAAGTGCATAACTTCTAATGATGTAATGCAGGTTCAGGACGGATGGTATGTGTCTGTGCTCCAAAAAGTAGCTGTTATTTGCTATGTGACATGATGTTAAAAATGAATGAGGCCGGTTAAAACTTCTTGTTTGTGAACCAAGTCAAGCTGCTGGGAATTCCAAATTTCACTTGAATATGAATTTTATGCTTCTTTTCTTTTCCTGTTTCCTTCTATATCATTATTCAGGATGGTCTAAGCTGATACAGATTGTATTCTTGTGTTATCCATAACAGGGAAGGGCCCCCCTTCCTGCAGGGGGTAGTGGGGGTGGAGCCGCCGCTGCTGCTGCTGCTTTTGGCGGTGCTCCTAATGTTGGAGCTCAATCTGGACTCTCACCTAACGCTGGTTATGATGCACAAAGAGCTGCTGGTGGACCTGGTTATGATATACAGAGAGTAGCTGGTGGATCTGGCTATGATGCGCAGAGAGGAGCTGGTGGACCTGTATATGATGCACAGAAAGGACCTGGATATGATGCACAGAAAGGACCTGGATATGATGTGCATAGAGGACCCAGTTACGATATGCAGAGGGGACCCGGCTACGATGTGCAGAGGGCACCTGGCTACGATGCACAGAAGGGACCTGGATATGACGTCCAGACGGTACCTGGCTACGATGCGCAGAGGGGACCCAGCTATGATGTACAGAGAGGATCCAGTTATGACACCCATAAACTTACTGGTTATGATGGACAGAGAGGACCCGTTTATGATGCTCAGAGTGGACCTGGATATGAGACACAAAGAGGACCAGGTTATGATCCACAGAGAGGACCCAATTACGAAACCTCCAAGGGCACTGGATATGATGCATCATCCAGAGGTGCTGTTGGACCTCAAGGTCAGGTAGCACCTGCAAACAATGCGCTTTATGGATCTGCAACAATGCCTACTCTCGCTGGAAGTGGTTATGAGGCAGCACCACGAGGCGGGAACCCTGTTCGTAGATGAGATGGAGATGCCGTTCAGTTTATCTTCTTAGATATTTATTGGACTAGTGCCCGTCGGAATTTGCATCTCTTTCATTTGCTAGTTGGAGATGTTCTACCTGGCATGTTGAATCATGATCAAGGTGTTGACAGAGTTCTACAGTTATGGAGTAATATGGGGATGAACGTAATTAATTCATGCCATGTTTGGAAGACAATAACAATTTGTAATTGGAAGTGGAAGCTTTTGTCGTTACATTTGCTGAGGATTTGTATTGGGATATTACTTTCTGTAGCCTGCCCACTCGATTAGTTAAAATTTCCATTGATGAGAGATGGATCAGAAGTCTAATGCCTTGCTTGTTCCCAATTTTCCTTGCCTTAAGATGGGTTGGCAACCCACTCGAGTATGCTTTGTGCAATGATTCATACAATCCGAAAATTCCCAGAAAATATATATAATCTCACAATTGAAAATGTATAATTCTTCTGGTACTAGTAGTGTGTGAGTCAATATATGGGCATAGAGGGCATTTCTGTAAGTTTGCAAAATATCAGGAATCACATTTGAGGGTAATTTGATTTTGAATGGGATTATTTCCACCTTTTAAATTTCTTTTTCCACCTGATTTAATTTTTTTATTTCAAACTATTAACTTCATTCAATCTATGCCTACCTATTAGTTATTAAACTCACTCTATCTATATTTATTAATTAAAAATTAAATTTATTCAATATTATTTCAACCTACTATATATGTAATAATCAAAAAAAAAACTTAGTATATTATTTCGGTACATAAATATTACAAAAATAAGGTGGGATTCAATCCCCAGCAATCGAGCCTCTTTCCTCGGTATGCACCTAGAATCAAACGGCCTCTCCTTGGGTTCAAACACTTCATTCTTCTTTTTCTTCATTAATAAAAAAGAAATAATTTATTTTTAAAATATTAGTCAAAATATACCAAATTTTTTTTAAATACCTCAAAATATTCCAAAAATAGTGGTGAAAATATGTCAAAACATCTCGAAATATTCTAGATCACCTTAGAATATTGAAAATTCGCTTCAATTAATATTTTTGTTTCAGTTTCTTTGAAATATATATTTAATAGTTTAATTGGATGAGATAAATGAGGTGAACTTAGTCATTAATGAGGTGGATATAGATGAGATAAACTTAGTAGTTTGAAGTAAAATAATTAAATAGGGTGAAAAATAAGATTTAAGAGATAGAAATAACCCCACCATTTGATTTTTCAGGAATTCAGGCCATGTTTGGTTTGCGTCTGCAAAACAGTTTTTTGTTCTCAAAATTTTAAAAACACCCAAATCCTGTTTGTTTAGCATTTTTGTTCTCAAAATTTTCAGAAAAAATGAGATTTGAGTCAAAGAAATAGAAAACAAGTTTAACTTGTTTTCGGAGTTTTCTTTGAAAATTTTGAAAACAAGGAGAACAATTTTGGACTTTAATGAGGTCTGCCCTTCGAATCTCCTTAGCAGCAAATTTTTTCATTCATTTTTTTTTTACTTCTTCCTCTCTCTCCTAATATATATATATATATATATATATATATATATATATATATATATATAATATTCTATTATATTATATAATATATTAGTATTATATTATATAATATTATTAAAATTCGTATATATATATATATATATTTATTTATTTATTTATTTATAAATTCGTATATATAAATTGGTATATATATGTATATATATATCTACGAATTTATATATAAGAATTTATAAATATATATTATATATGTATATATATATTATATATATGTATAAATAGGTATATATGTACATATATATATGTACATATATATACATATACTAGGAATAACCCGTGCCTGAAGGCACGGTGCAACTGAAAAAAATCGAATATTGAATTTGAACGCGAAATAATCAAGTATTGAATTTTCGCTGAAAATGCATTAAGCTGAAAATCGTTTGATCATTTTTTAATGTCATGACTTTAGTGAAATAAAAAGGGTCAAAATGTGGATACTCTATAAGAAACTTTCAATTTTTCGGCAGGGTATCCTCTGAAAATATGATGTCACAAATATATCAACCTGTCTACAAAACTTATATATTTCATAATCATAATCAAATCATGCCATATGCACACTGACTACCAAAAAAAACATCATAATATTAACCATCGTCATGCCTAAACATGACTACCAATACGCATAATAACGCAATAATATCAATCATGTAAGCAAGTTAAAAAAAATTAGATAAATACACTCCTTATGCGACAAACAAAAATAATTTGATACGTCAAGGGCGGCTTGCAGTTTCTTTATTTCTCGTTATTCAACTGCATACCTTTCTTTGTAAAAATAACCAAATGTAGGGCATTAAATTGAAGGGCATACTAATACCTTTGGGACATGAAGATTCAGGTTTCAATGCAATCACAACCTATTTCTTACAAAAATCACATAACCTGAATTTAAAAACTCTATCCAAGTCATGAAAATCCAACTCACGCTAAAATACAGGAAAAAAAGACTTAGATAGAAAAGTGGACTAAAATAACAATAACATATCAAAGTTTGGACAAAATACATAGGAGGTCACCATCGTCACTTGAGTTGTGTCATCGTTGAAGCTGCACTGCCGATGGTTGCTTCCCATTGTGAAGTTCACTGAAAAAATACATAAATTGGACAATAAGCCTAGGTACCGCATAATAATTTAAACTAATTAAAGCTCAAACCAACAATTAAAGCTAATTGAACAATAAGCCTAAACATAAGTTGAACAAATTGGACATAAGTTAATTGAACAAATTGGACATAAGTTGTACTCTTCTCTGAACGACCATATTATACAAAATCGAATTAGCAATTCAAATTTAGACCAATATAATCAAACAATTGCAACACCGTAAGAAAGAGAAAGCCAAAAAGAAAGTTAACTAAACCCAAATCAATACTCTAACCATTTCTGTCCAAGCAAAAACAACTGTGTGTGTGTGTCGTGGCTGCATGAAGCGAATGTGTAAATGCGAACACTGCATAAAGCGACTGTGCGTGTGTAATTAATCTAAAAAAATCATCTGTAATTAATCTAAAAAAAATCAGAAAGCATAAATATAAAAAATTCAATATCGTAATAATACACGTTTCGGCTATCTAAAATCAAACTACCAAGTAGAAATGGAAGGTTAACTTTAAGGCCTTGAGGTCTTCAAGCTTTCCACCTTTACAGCTTTTTGATCTAAACTCCTACTGAAAAAATTAATTTCTTTTGAAAAATTGGGTTAAACTTATAAAAACTCATCTGTAACAACATCAACCACCTATACATGCAACAAAAGGATGTGATTATCACATAACTTACCATTTTTTTGCACTGCCAAAACCTCACTACTAATCCAAAAAAAACCGCCAAAACACAGCCACAGTCAACATCACCAAAATAGAACAAAAAGAATAAACACACACACACACACAGGTCATTCAAAGCCCAGTTCACTTCCACTTTGATCAAATTTGGATAAAATAATTTCTACCAAAATAATCATATACTGTTACAAAAGGGCAAGGAAAACTTCTTTTACAGATATTACCAAAAGGCATAAATATGGAAATGAACGTTGAAATCTTCATACCAATGACAGCAGTGACTATGCAATCAACATGATAGGTAAACAAAGAATCACATTACTCCAAATAGCAGATAACAAAATAGCACAAAATAAACATTTAATTCAAAACATCGAGAGAACAAATACCCAGTAGTGGTATCGTTGATGCGAGTCTCTGCGAGAAATTTCGTCGAACATGAGAGAAGGGCAGGAATATGTGTCAAAATCAGTTCGTATAGTATATATGAATCCGCTAGAATCCTAAGATAACAAAAATCTCATACACATAAATAGAAAAAAATTCCAAAAATGAATCAAATTCCCAATCATAAGAGACTCTTCATATAGGAATTCAAGTGAATGCCAAAAGTGGGATGACTATTTACGAAATTATATCAATGCAAAACTCCTCTTGCCACTTAAAAAAAAATTTAAAATGGTTTTTTTTTTTTGCACTGACCAAGTAAGATTTTTTAGCACAACATCAAACACATCATACCTGTGATTGGATAGAGATGATTAACATGTACAATGAAAAACAAACATAAACATATAAATGTAGTGAAGTGAAAAGAGAACGTAGATACCAATAGGAAAACACTCACTGTATTTTCTAAACACCAAAACTCAAAAAGTTATTTTCACCGTTTGGAGTTTAACAAAGCTATTGTTTTAGGCACTAAATTTAGAGTGATTTTTTACATTTCTACAATATGCCAGATTAAAATTCTAGGCCTATAAAAGTCTAAGTTGCATAAAAAAAACCTCATAAAAGTCAAAGTTCCAGGATAAAAAAGAGAAATTTAAAATAAAAAATAATAACATTGAACATAATAAAGATATAAATAGTAACGCCAATACGACAGTGACAAAAAAATAGTAACATTTAAAACCAATTGATGTTCCTATGTGACTGTTACATAATTTGAGTGTTATTATGTGATATTATTATTATATGTGTTGCACATTATTTGAGTGTTACTAATTGAAGTTCCTATGTGTATTGCACTATTTTCTCTCTCTCACTTTCCTCTTCTCTCTCTAGATCTCAATGGACTCTTTGGCCGTTGTTGCTAGAAATGGCCATACATATAAGCTCATTTTGGCCTTTCGTCAAGCACTTAAAAGCTCTTACCAAACTGAAGCAAACCTTTAAATTATACCAAACCTTTGGTTATAGACGTCTAGTCATACGTCTAGCGATCCCTTTGAACACTTCAAACCTATATTTAGCAAGAACACCACTATGCACCTGGAAAGTGATTTTTTTTAAACGCACCAAACTTATTTGAATGTCTAAACAAAATTATACCACTACGGACAAACCATGATGGTAAAGCAAATATATATAAAGACACTTACAATTAGGGACTTAATAGAGGAAAAAAAAAAGGGGGGGGGGGGGAGGGAATGATGTATGTACAGGAGGTGGGGGAGGGAAAAATGAAATAAAAAAACCTGTATCCAAAGCTGCGACTGCACACTCTCCCGAGATCCAGCAGGGACCATTCCTCCTGCTACTGGAGCAGAAGGTACCTTCCCACGCATTGCAGGGATAGTAGATGAAGTTGCAGCCCCCCAGTAGTCCATACCAATATTTAAGTTAGTAGTGGGACCAGGAACACCTGCTTGAACACCAGCTGCGGATATTGGCATGATGGACATGGCTTGATTCACCATTGAATGAGGTGTATTTGGTCCACCATTCTGTGAACCATGCACAACATATCCATTCTGAGATGCTTCGGCTGTAGCAAAGACAACAAAAATACCTTTTTCATCAATAACACAGATTAGCGCCAATTTAGAGACGACATTCGGAAAGAAAATTCTCAAGGCCAAACCTTCCAAAGAAAATTGCCAACAAAAATCATTATTGTACCATATGAATGCTTGAATAAGTGACAAACGAAGAAGAGAAAATTAGAGAAAATAGAGCAAAGATGCTTACTGATTGCTCAATTATTGGTCCATCAGTTCGACTCGAAATCGAACAATGGGAATCAAGTTCACACACCTTTGCTCTATTTTTTCTCTTCATTGGTTCTAGAGCTTAAACTAACAGTAGATAATTTTTTTTAAACTTGCTTAAACTATGTGATATACTATATCAGCTGTTGGGATCTACATGTGAAGGGAAAAAAGGCATCCCATATCAGATTATGAAGGAAACAAAATCGCTTGAGTTACGAAGTTTAGAACAAACCACTCGGAACTTAGACTTAAACTTTCGAGTCAAGAGGTGAATAAATTGCCCAAAGCCCCAACAACTTAGCAAACCAAGCTCATGGTTTAAAATATCAAGTAAAATGGTGAATGAGTTAAATACCACAAATCAAGCACTACCAGTATGCAACAAATTTTAAAATGGTAAAATGCCACAAATCAAGCAAATGCTAGAGTATACCACCGTGATATGGTGCTATAGAACTACCAGTAAATGCCACATAACCTTGATTGAAGGTTAAATGCAATCCAAGAAACAGAAAGAGAGAATGCCTGAAAAACAGAGAATGCCTTTGACAGAGAATGTATGTCAGGGGCATTTGATCGAACAACTTGTAGGCATTTGAACGAAGAGCAAAACCAAACAAACCCAGAAACAGAAAGAGAGGAGGTGGTGATTGAGGGGATTGAGAGGAGCAAGACCAAACAAACCCAGCAAAACCAAACAAAGCAAGTTCTAGAGTGAATCGTACCTGTAAAAGAGCGGCTGTCTGAGTGTTGTTGGGGCTAGGCGCGCGCGAGAGAGAGAGAGAGAGGAAGTGGCGTTTGAGGGGAGGGAGAGCCTGGGGCTGGGCGCTGATGGATGCTGGCCAGAGAGAGAGAGAGAGAGAGAGGAGGTGGTGAGGGGATGGTGTGTTGCGCAGTGAAGAGACCCTCCGCTGTCGGCATGAAATTGGGGGAAGTGAGTGAAGAGACTGAGTGATTGTAAACGGCTGTGTGTGTTGCAGGGAGCCGTTGTTACGTGGGTTGGATATGTGGTGTGGGTTGGGTTGGGTTGGGTTGAGTTGGATGGGATGGTTTTAGGAGGGAAAAATATAGTGGGGATAAAATTCAAAGTGGTAGCTGTTTTATTATATAGATATACCAATTTATATGTATAAATATATATATTATATTATATATATATTATATATGTATTAATATATTATATATATGTATAAATAGGTATATATATACATATATATGTACATATATATACATATATATACCAATTTATATGTATAAATATATATATATATTATATTATACATATATATATATATTATATGTATATATATATGTATAAATGTATAAATATATATATATATATATATATATATATATATATATATATATATATATATATATATATATATATGTGTGTGTGTGTGTGTGTGTGTGTGTGTGTAATTATATAATATAATATATATAAATATTATATATTATATAATATATAATATATAATAGAATATTATAATATAATATATTATATTATATTATAAAATATATTATATTTTAAAGTTTGGTTTATTGAATTTTTTTTTTTATGAAATTATCAATCTAAAAATAACTTTCTTATATTTTTTTATTAATGTTTGAATTACTGTTCAAACATATATTTAGGCTGTCCAAACAGGTTTTACTATTTTCTGTTCTGTAAAACTGTTTTTGAAATCATCTAACCAAACAAGTTTTTTATCTCAAAAAATATTAAAACCATTTTCTCAAAACTCTTCTCAAAAACTGTTTTCGGATACCTGTTTTTGAAACGCAAACCAAACAGGCCCTCAGTTTCTTCTTCCTATAAGGTCTTATTGATAGGGTTGAGATTTGAAATTGACTTTGATGCCAAAATATACATTTTTAATCAAAATAAGAAAAAACCTCTGCTTTTTACAGAGTAAAATCACCATATTTCTATCCTAACCTCTTTGATTAAGTTATAAATTCTTCTTTATTTTTAATAATTTTTGGTATAGTAGCCAAAAAGAAGAGGGTTAGTATTATATTTCATACTCGAGGACTCCCTTTGATTGACAAACATCAGGGGCTTGGTTGTAATTTACCCTTAAGAAATTGTTATTTGACCCGACCCGTGCGCATATAAAGTGTAAAGCCCTGCCCCCTGGGCCACTATCCATCAGCAACAATTCAAAATTTTCACTTTCCCGGCATAGGTCTGTGCACACAGCTTTCATGGAAGACGATTCGCTCCGACAGCAATGCAAAGGTCAACTCTCTCTCTCTCTCTCTCTGTGTTTGCGTTTGTTAATACAGACAGATTTTTTTTCAGGGAATGCACTCAAATGAATCGATAATACTCTAAATTTGGGTTTCCCTAATTGAAAAGCTAATAATCTTTTGAACGTACAGGGGCCGGACGTTTCTCCCTCAAAGGCATGGAATCGGTTGTTGCCACAGTCAGTGGATACCACGGCTCCGAGCGGTTCAAGCTCATCAAACTGATATCTCATACTGGCGCAAGCTATGTCGGTGCTATGAATCAATCCACGACACATGTGGTGTGTTTTTGGTATTCCGAAGTCGTTTATTTGTTTGGAGGTTGTTGATTTTATATTTATCTCTTATTGAGTGAGTGATGTTTCTAATTGATTAATGGTTAGGTTTGTTGGAAATTTAAAGGGAGGAAATTCGAGCTTGCGAGGAAGTTTAAGGTGGTTATAGTTAACCATCGATGGGTTGAAGATTGTATAAAGGAAGGAAGACGTGTACCAGAGCATCCATATCTTTCCCAATGGTATGATGTATTGGAAATATGGGTATTTGTTTACAGGCTTTCGTGTACAAGCATGCTGGTTTGCTTTGTGTAAGACTTTGTGGTTGGTGAGATCTATGTGTAGTTTCAATTAGAAGAAATTAATTAATGAATAACAATACATCTCGGAGACCTAGCCTTTATCTGGTCGCACAAACGCAATTTAGCTTAGTAAGATAACGTGTGAACATGTGTGATGGGTTGAATATGTATATCCTTTTGTTGGGCTAATAACAGTTTGGTAAATTCCGTGTGGCTAGTTGTGTAGTTTTTTGAATTTTGATTCTTTTGCAGCGGGCAGGAAGTTGGGCCCTTACTTTTGGATATTCCACTTGTTGCTGCTAAAGCAAGGCTTTTGCATCGTGATCAATCCAATGCATGTGTCAAGTTTAAAGAACCTGTGATAGACATTGACTGTGAAGAGATTGACCATGCTGATTGGATTGATTCTAGTTTGTTAAATAAGGTAACAACCAAATTTCTTAGAAATAAATGTGAAGAGATACTTTTCTTTCCCCATATATTTTTTTGAAGCTGATTTGATGCTGAAGGATGGGAAATGGGAATTGTTTTCTGGCTTCGTTTAGACGAGTTCCCATTTTTCTTGTTCCTTTTTCTTTTGTTTCCATGTGTCCCCCTGGAGGTGGTGTTGTAGCAAAAGCGTGGAATGAAAGGTTTCTTTGTGTTGAGTGCTTTTTGCCCACTAAAATGCTGGCTCTCTGTACTTCAATGTTGGGTGTTTTCTTCTTCATCCTAGTTTTTTGGGTCATCTATGCATATCAGAACTGATATGCTCCAGTGAGGCATGGGAATTTCATACCTTTTGTATTAGCCATAGTTTTTTGTGCTCGTATAGGTAGATGCCTTATGGGTTAGTCATTTCAGTACATTATGCGGGATGTGCTGAGTCAAAGATGTGGATATTGCGTGACGAATTGCATCCAACTATATCTAAGTTTTGAATTATGGGTGGGAAGGGAACAACACTTGGTGAGGTTTAGATTTTCAATGTTAGAGCTGATGTTATTTCCAAATTCCTGGAAATACCTCCTTCTCTTATTCTTTTACATTGATTCAAGAAATAGGTTCAAAAGCATAAAGTACTGTGGTCACCTTGAAAATTTATAAATTCTACAGTTGAAATGGTCTGTTAGATATTGGTGTACAGGGAAGAGAAGAACCATGAAACTTTTTAGATACATCTTTTGCCAGTTTCTGTCTCTATATGTGTATAGTAGGGAGAAGAAGTACTACATCGCAACTATTTTGTGGCCTCTATAGTGTTGACTTTGAAAGCCTACAGTATTTTTAAACATACTGAAGTGGACTGTAACTATTGGCAGATAGACTAGAGGCCAAAAGGACCATCATAGAGATATGCTGTTGGTTTTTCTACCCGTTCAAGTTTAGAGTGTAAAAGTCACCTTTTGTATTGGACTAGGCTATGTCTAAATTTTTGTGCTTATTTTGATGATATGATCCCTCCTCAGTTGTTCTCCTGCAAAAAGCATCAGTGGTCTAGTGGGATGTTCTAAACTTCGCGTAATAAAGGTTGGGCAAACACATTTGCTGGATAACATAATATCTAATGCCTCAACTCAAGTGGTTATTGTTAGGCCTAATTTTGTTGAGCACCTACTGCATGCTGATCTTATGTGAGCTACACCTGCTGAGCAAAATGCATTGTGATTTCCTCTTCTGTGGATGCCCAGAGTATGACCTGGGAGGGGAAGAGAAAAACTTTTTTCTCCAGCGAGCTTTCTCTCATAAAGCCAAAGAGGCCCTACACCCTTTCCAATTGATCTTTTTCACATGCTACTTAGGGCCTAGGATATAAATCTACGAAGTTTCAGAAGTTTCCTGATCTTGCAGCTCATTGTGCAACTGTTTTCCAACTGGAGTTCGGCTATTGGATTACAGGGAATTTCAGTTATGTTCAATAAGTTCTGCATCCTTGAAATGCTTTTGTTATCTCATTTTCTGAAAGGCACAGACATGCTTTAGGTTAAAGAAAGACTTCAATAGCTAGAAGCCCTATCGGTCCTATTCCTTGAAACAATTTCTGGGGTTTGGATGTTTTATTTGTTGTGACAAAAAAACCCTAGAAAATATTTGCCACTTGTTTTCTGCTGTGGTCTTTTTGTTTCTATTTTTTTAGACTAATGTTTCCCTAGCTCATCCATTTCTTCCCTGAGGTCCTATGGCTGTGTTGATGTTTGTTCTTTGAGTTCATTTTTACAGTTTGCAAAAAGCTCCACCGTCCCCCCTCTTCAGAAATTTTGCATATTCAGTATTTGGTTCTGTCAGGGCCTATGCCGCATTTAACATTTCTTGTTGCAATTGAAAATTTTTCCTTTCCTTCTTTCCTGTTAAATTGTCTGAAGAATTTCTTTCTCTACATGTTTGATGGGACAGAAGAGGAGCATAATTCCTTCAGCTGAACCTTCTCGCAAAAGCCGTAGGCTGGTGAAAAAGAGCAAAACTAGGGATATTTTGAAGTCTTTTTCAGATTCTGAGCAAGAGTGCCACCCAAAACCATCTCATCACCAGCATAATGAGATTAAAGCTCCATCTGAGAATTCTGATGATGGGAGCAATGAAAATATATCGAGGGTGAGGGAAGAGTCTGATAGTAGGTGTTATAATCACGAGGCAAACAGAATAGAGGGTATGGGAGTGGTTGAAGAGTTTACAAATTTGAATGGTGTTCTTGCTTTGGAAGATTCAAGTTTAGGTATAGCGGGTCCTTTGTCTTCCCTGGTTCGAATTCCAGGAGATCATTGTTCCATTGTCGATGATGAGATAAATGACATCGGACATGTTACCAGATTGTCTACATCGACAGAGTTATCATGTGTTATATGCTGGACAGATTTCAGTTCAACTAGGGGGGTTCTGCCATGTGGGCATCGATTTTGTTTTTCGTGCATCCAAAGCTGGGCTGATCATATGGTATATTTCTGTCTTTATATTTTATATTTTCCCATCTTTTTGCTCACTGAAGCTTCATATTATTGGCAAAAGAATGCATGGTATTTATCTTCAGGTGTCTTATTATGTGAGTCAACATTTTTATCAGCAACTTGTTTGTCGGAATTAGTGTATACTAAAAAATCTTATGCTTTTAACTGTGACGTCCATTGTTTTATCACCCATGATTAGGGGTTGTGAACACTTTAATTCTATCTGCACATGATGAGCACTCCCTTAATTTAGAATCAGCATTTTCATAGCTATATATGCACCATCGACTTTAATGATATGAAATGCAGAGCAGAGGACATATCAATTTCCTGTTAATTTTAAATATGTTAAAAGTAATTTGACTTCTGAGTTTGCTAAGAGGACAATGCTCGATAGCGGACATTCAGATTGAAATCAGTGATAGATTACAATCTTTTGCTGTGACTGCATTTTCAGCTTACATTTGAAATTCGAATTCAGAAAACTTCTAGATCATGAAGGGAAAGCTACAATGGAAGGATGTTTGTTAATTTAAAGCTATGTGGCAAGGTGAAGGAATTGACCTTTTTGTTTTTTTCATATAACTACAGAAACCACCTTTGGTAAACATTCATGACTTGAGTTGTTTCAGGGTATTGTTTGAATGAAAAGAAGCATGCCTTTAAATTGGTACTCATCAACCTACGTAAACAGCAATATAACAGAATGGAATGTTTTTGCATCCTTTGTTTTTATTTCATCCACTTGGTATAGTACACCAGTGAACAACACAGCCTCAAACATTCTGGGTTTACTACGACAACAAAAAAAATTTAGGTGTCAGAACGGATATAATTTTGTCTATGGTTTTGATTTTGCTCTGGAATACCTAATTCTCATAATTGAATTGATGTTTGATAAAGTGCGGTATAGGTGTCTAACATTTGCTACCCTTCTCCATTTTTGAAGTGTTGCACGTGTAATCATAAGTAAGTTGTTTATGTTTTTTACAGGCTTCAAGGCGAAAGATTTCGACATGTCCATTGTGCAAGGCCAGTTTTGCGAGAATTACAAAGGTTGATGATGCAGTCTCTTCTGATCAAAAAATATATTCGCAAACTATTCCGCATGACTCATTAAACATTGATGTATACCTTCTTCCCAATGGGGAATCCACTCTTTGTCCACAGGTATGTTTACATGCTGATTAAGTTACTCCAGGTATATTGTTGACATTATTTTTGAAAAAACCTGTCCATTTGTCCAGTGGAAAGTATCTGTTGTTTGGTGGTTCACAACATTACTAACTCTACTTTGTTTCATCTTTTGGGGGTACTATAGCAATCATTAGCACCGGTCTGCTGTCAGTGCTCTTGTCGGGAGCCTCAGGATCTTCTCATTAGATGCCATCTCTGTCAGAGTCGATGTGTTCATTCCTACTGCTTGGATCCTCCATTGTTTCCATGGACATGTGCTCATTGCAAGGATCTCCAAGTGCTTTACCATCATGTCCGCTGGTTTTAACTGACTAAATTATTCTTACTGGTATGTTAGCAATCTTAACTGTATTCACTTGCATAGCATTCCTGTTCAAATAAAATGCTGATTGTATGGATTTGATCCATATGACTCTCGTATAAACTGAACTTGATATTGTCTTTTCACCTTGATGACTCTCATATAAACTGAACTTGATATTGTCTTTTCACCTTGATCATTTTGGGAAAGTGACCTCTAGAATTTTAGCCAGTGTGTTTTGATCTTGTTTCTTCTCTCTTATTTAATCCAATGTTTAGAACTTTTGTATCACCTCTCTCCACAAGTACTTTTCTGTGTTGGTTAAGTGGGTCCATCCTTTTGTTTTTTGTTAAATTTTCCATTAGTTAGGAACATGGGAGATTTTTTTAGCTTTGATCGGTTCAACCAATGATCGGTTTATGAAACAAGGAGTTAAGCAAGGGCTAGGAGATTGATGAAAGAACAGGGCCGAAGACAGTGTTGTGTTCAACTCCACAGTTTTTTTTTAGAATAAGAGCGATCAAATATTCATTATGTAGGAAAATCCTGATTACAATTAGAAGACAAAAAAACCTTTAGTTCGGGGGAGGACAGCACACCCAATTCAAAGGAATTGAATTAGACATTGACTTGGCTGCCACCTAGTGAGCTGCTCTGTTAAGAGCTCTAGGCTTGTGTACAAATTTTAAATTAAGATAAGTAGCAAAGCTCCTAATATGACTGACAAAGGCGCTGATTTCCCATGGGGAAGTATCTTCCGTGTTCAACTCCGCAGTTGAAACTTGAAAATCACCCATTTTTTTGTAGGGTTGTCAATTTTCGACACAATACGTTAACATGATACGAATCGAACACGAAATTAATGGGTTTGACATAAAATTAAATGAGTCAATGAGTTAAAATGGGTCAACACACTTAAATAGGAAAAAAATTATGTCGGGTTCATGTCAAAATTAGGTCAACCTGATTTTGACTTGATTAATCCGTATATTTTAAACGAGTTGACATAATTTGGACACGAACCCGACTTAACCCATTGTAAACTCGTTTAACTTGTTTATGGTAGTATAGTTTGTCTATTATGTATGACCGATGTGGTTTAACATTATTACTTATTAATTCTTGCTTTTACTATGATAATTGACAGTATAGTTTTTAATATTATTATGACAGTATACTAGTATAGTTCTTGCTTTAATTTTTGGGTTGAAACTTGAATGCATTTTAGTTAATTTAATTGATAAGAAGTGATATGTTATTTGTGAAAAAATTATTTGAACTTTTGGATGAATGATTGAATGGTATATTTAATGCTAATGAACAGATGTGAAAACAGGTTATGTGTGTTAAATAAGTTTGTGTTATGTGTGTTAAACAGATTAAACATGTCATGTTATGTGTGTGAACTCGAAAACGACCTGTTTATTAAACGTGTCAAACATGTCAGGTTCGGGTAACTCGTTTAATGGCCAGGTCAAATTAGTGTTTACACGTCTCGACACGATTATTAAACATGTCAGATTTGGGTTTTGAAATTTTCGATACAAACTCGAAATCAACCCGACATGAAATGACTCACTCAATCCAACACGTTTGACACCGCTATTTTTTGGCTTGCTACAAGTTGGGCTTAGGGTCTGTAGCCAGCCGCTTCTCCTAAGACTCACAATCAATTCAATAACAGTGATTGATTAGGTTAGTATTTTAGATCGAGGTTGCATTGCTCCAGTCAAAATTCGCAAGTAAATCTATGCTTTAGCATGTGTGGGAATGGTAATTAGCAAGTCTGTGTTATATTCAGACCAAGCTCAGCAAGACCCATTTTAATTTATGTATTGATAAATATAGCAATAATTAAAATGGGAATTATAAGTCAGTATAATATAGCAATCTGTTTTGCCAATAAGTACATGTGCGAATTTATTAGGTCATTAAGGACACATTACATACAATATTTAGTAAGCAGATTCAATAGACTTTTTTCGTTTCTTTTTTTATTTTGACCTTGAGCTGAAAACGCATATTTTACTGCTAAAATTGCGTGTCTGATTCATTGAATATATCTATTTATTTTTACAGATGCTTGTCTTTAATGACCCAATAAGTTGGTGTATGGACATAGACTCAAAACATTAAATACATATTAAGGACGTCTTCAGGTAGCAAACCTTCAAAGTTTCATCTTTTACACGATGTGACACCGGACTTACCCAACTTAGGTGAGTAGAGAGCGAATTCAAACTGGACCAAATTGAAAGATAGATAACCAATTTTTAAGTGAAGAAAATAGGAGGAAAAAGATTAAAAAGGAAGAAGCGTAGCTGAACTTATACAAATTTCTCATAAATAAATGCCAACACTAATTAGATTAAAACCACACTTGTGTCATGTGTATAGCAAATGAATGCAATTTTAAGTGTGTATAGTTATATTTATGTTGTATTTAAGTCGCACATGGTTCTGCAATTTGAGTTTTTATTGCGTATAGTAAATTTGAGTCCATCCCTTAGTTAGGCGGGTCTAGTAAGACAATTTAGTTAGTGACTTGATTGACACACTTAACAATATTGTATTGATTTGGTACTGATTTGAGGGTGTTAAGAATTGTAGCCCAACTTAACATTATTTTTGTCTGCTATATTATATATATGCGTAAAGATTCAACTTATTGTATCAATGGTCCTTGAAGTTTATCACTTATTGAACTTTCGTCCCTAAAGTTCTAATTTCATAAATTTCATCCCCAAAGTTCAAACATTGAGTCAATTTGGTCATTGGCACTAACTGCCGTCACAAAAATAAACGGAAAACACCATGTGCCAGTCACGTGCTTATTTACAAGGATATTTTTGGTATTTTACAAACAAAACAGAGGGCAAAAATGAAAAAATAAAAAATTGGTTGCCTCCCTCCTTTCCTCTCCTCCTCAGAAATAAAAAATCAGGTCCCAAATGTATATCCCCATCCTCTGTAACCCTCTAGGCCAACTGATGACTGCCACCACCCTTATTACCCCTCCACCACCACCACCACTACACACCCAAACTCCACCATTGCTACCTCCACCATAAAAAACAAATAGAAATCTCGATGACCCACACAATTTTTGAGAATGAAGCAGAGATTAGAGAGAGAGAATCAGAAAGACAGAAAGGGAATTACAATCACAATCTAATGCCCAATTAAAACCTAATTTTTCATCGATCCAAAATTTGAGGGTCTGATACTCAGATGATTGATGAGCAATTTCGGGGTTTTGTACCATAATCTCAATAAATTCATCGGTATCAAATTGAATAGTTTTGGAGTAACACTCTGGTTCTCGTTTCTAGTGGCTGTATGGCCTTCAAGCAGTCCTCCAAGGTTAGGCCTTTACTTGCTGTTCGGTTCAATAAGGAGCCTAAGAATCTCCACTTGTGCTCTTCAATAATTTTGAAGTGTGGCTCTCCGTGGTGGTACGACCCTATGGAGACTACATGAGGCTGATAGCACCGGCAGTTGATGTCAATTAGGTTCTGGAGAACTCTGAAGATGCAACCAATTTACTCAAAAGTCGCGGCGTATCGGAGATTTTTTGTTGCATCGATGCCAACCGGCCGTTGATGTCAATTAGGCTCTAGGGTTTCGATTCTTCGTCTTGGATCAGTCACAACACACACAGGAGAGACAGAGAGAGGGGGTTGGAGTTAGGGTTTCGATTCTTCATCTTGAATCAGTCACAACACATACAGGAGAGAGAGAGAGAGAGGGGGGGGGGGGGGGAATATGTTCTGTCTAAGAAGAGTAAGCATAACAAGATAGATAGAAAAGAAAAAAAAAAGAAAAGGAGGAAGAAGAAGATGCATGTTTGGGTGTAGGTTTAATATTGTCCAAATAGAGAATAATGTTGATTGGATGCATAGATTATTGTAAAATACCAGAAATATCCTTGAAAATATGCATGTGACTGGCACATGGTGTTTTCCATCTATTTTTGTGACGGCAGTTAGTGCCAAGGATCAAATTGACTCAATGTTTGAACTTTGATGACGAAATTGACGAAATTAAAACTTTAAGAACGAAAGTTCAATAAGCGGTAATCTTCGGGGACAATTGATACAATTTACCCTAGCACCTTTATTAGGTAGAAGTAACTGATTTCCATGTCCAAGAGCAGGTTCATTAGGTGAAGCTGCTTAGATGTACATCAAATTTTAAAACTAACTTGTGAACTAAAATATTTAATGAACAGATTTTTTGGACTTATTTTCTTGGTATTACGGTGAGAGATTCCGGACTAGTTTATGTGCACTTCAAATAATTTTTTCTCTAGTCCAGTCAAAAATAGACCATCCATACTAGAACTAAGGAATTCACGAGCGATAAATTCCTTGTGGTCTGACCCGAGAGAGTTTCCAAATTTTGAATTCTGAATGTCAGAGTTTACTGTTCATCCTTGTCTTTACTGAGCTATCCTTGGGATTTGATTTTGTGGACTTCATTTTCAGAAAGTAAAGCAATTCTATCTTACATCTTTTTTTGGGTACATAATTCTATCTTACATCAGTGTCAAGATACTCATGCCAAACAACATCCACATCATCTCCAACTTTAAGGTCTCTGCTCAGCCTCATATTGCTTCACCTTTTAACCTTTCCATCTCAAAGCTGACGCCCAAACACCCAAGTTGTTGTCCCTTTTTTTTGTGTGTGTGCTCAGTGTTCCTCTTGTCTCTTTCTGTTTTTCCTGACTCATCATATTCAAATCCAAAGTATGAGGTCCGACCAATCCTTATAATGGAAAGATTACCACGTTGAAGCATCTTTGAATGCATTATATGACTCTTTTTGTATGTAGCTTTTTATTTGTAAAGAAAATAGAAGTCGGTCAATATAACAAATTAGATAGATTGTGTGGATGGATTATTAGGTTGGTTATAATCGATTAAACATGGAAAAATTTAAATCACGTCTCTTCTAGTTTACTCTATCTTCAATGACACCCCCTACCATTAAACCATCATTTATAATAAAAATAAATTATCTAAAATACCAAAATTGCCTCTACATAAACTCCTAATAATTTTTCTACATAAAATTCGAACTGATTAAAATTTAATTTTTTACATACTAAAATTCGAGTTGATTAAAATTCTTTTTTCTACACATTAAAATTTCAGTCGGTTAAAATTTGATTCGAGCTGATTAAATTTTATTTTTTTTACGTATTAAAATTTGAGCCTATTAAAAGTCTTTTACATACTAAAATTTGAGCCAATTTGAACTCTACTTGAGCTGTTAGCCCTAATTAAAATTCTTTTCGAATCGATTAAAATTTATAATTTTTATTTATTAAAATTTGATTCAACTTGATTAAAATTTGAGTCAATTAAAATTTATATTTTTTTATGTATCAAAAATCAAACCGACTAAAATTTGATTTGAGCCTCGAATAGAATTTTAATTTATTAAATTTTAATACGTAAAAAAAATATAATTTTTAATCTATTAAATTTTAATATATAAAAAATAAATTTTAATAGGCTTGAATTTTAATACATACAAAAATTTTAAAAATAAAGGGGGTCTCATTGAAGATATGTCCATCTAGAGGGAGTGTAGATGAAATTTTTCTTAAAATATATTATGAGCAATTTAGTAAAATTACATTCTAATTAACACATTTAATCTGACAAGGGGTGTCATTGAAGATTAAAAAACTAGAGAGAATGTCCTTGAAGATATGGTAAATTAAAAGGAGTGTAACTGAAATTTTCCCATTAAACATTATACATGAATTATTTGTTTAACTATTAGGTTTGGCATCGGCGTCAGTCGTAAATGGCTCTGACTATTAGGTTTGGAATCTTTTGAACTCCGGCAAGCATGAAATTTATGCATTTTCATTGCCTGTGGATATATCATTCTTCTGTGATGCAACATGGTCAAGCATGAATTTCATGTAGCAAAATAATGAAACACTAGCATTCAACCCGTGCGATACATAAAATTTATAACTACCTCCATTTTTTTTTCAAATCCCGTTCTTCATCCCTTTCTCTTATCCGTTTTATAAGCAAATTAGAAAGAGAATTATACGGTTTAAATGATTATAAAAATCAAGTTTATTGGGAAAAAAATTTGAATAATTAAGAGGGTGGTTATTTGGGACACTTTGCAAAGGTATTTTAGGCTAGTTATTTGGGATACTTTGTTGGATGTAATTTGTTTTGAACTGTTGTAGAATGTAAATTGATGGAATATATTAGTTTTACTTAAAAAATCAAAAACTCATTGATTACAGAAAGGGAGAGGGAAGACTTCTCAAACACTCGTCCTCAAATCTGATTCCTATAATATTATAGACGGATATATTGATTTATATGGGAAATTATTATATATTATCAGTCCATAAAAGACTTTGAATCTCAAACTCAATTTACTCATACTGAAAATAGAGCTAATTGATAGATGAGTTGTTTGGCTTGTTCCTAGGTACAAAAAAACCATCAGAAGTTACTCACATCTTCATGCCTGTTTTTTTCTGTTTAATGGTAAAGATTGTTCGGGCTAACTTACTTGCACTTCAACTAATTCCTTCCTCGGTCTGGTCAAAGACAGACTTATCTACGCTAGTACTAGAGTATTTATGAGGGATAATTCTCTCATAGTTTGACCCTAAGGGATTATCAAGTTTTGAACTCAAGACGTCTGAATTTACAGCTAGTCTTTCTTATCAATAAAACTACCCCTTGAAATTTTCATCGACTTGTTTGATGTACAAAAGAACATTTTTTTCTCATCACTGCAAAGGCAAAACTCGGAAAAACATACACCATACATTTCGGAATTCTGATATAACAGCTTCATATGAGAATTACATTTCGGAATTCTGATATAACAGCTTCATATGAGAGAGAGAGAGAGAGAGAGAGAGAGAGAGAGAGATGACCCTTTAACAAGTGTTGGAAGCCATGGTGGTGGAATATGAACATACCCAATAAACATTATATTTCAGACAGAGTGTAGAAAAAAAACTCAGAAAGCATAACTTTTGGTCTTTGGGGAGTCTGCAATTTTGAGAGTCTCTTCGATCAGCTTCTGAGCCTTCCTGCTTCTTATTTCTACTCTCATGCTGTCACTCTTGTCGATCTTGTCGTAAGGTTTCTTCGTTCTCAGAGTCAGAGTCCTCAATTTAGACTTCAGAGTTACCACCAACCTTTCCAAACCCGTCATCACCATAGTTATACCTGTCAAGTATCAACAGAGAGAATTTTAGAACTCGGAATAAGCAGCAAAAATAGAAATTAAACTAAAAGAAAAGAGGAAACTAGAAAAGAAAACGTTAAACTTCAAAGAAGAGGAAGCTGAGAATTATGACTGAGAAGATAGGGTTGTACCTAGAACTCTAGAAGAAGTATGGAGGGATAGGAAGCAGCAAAAAGTCAGTCTGAAACAAGAAGGAACTTAGATTTATGGACCTTGTGTGTGTGTGTGTGTGAGAGAGAGAGAGAAGGGGGGGTGTTTGGAAAGAGCCACAAGTATGAGAGAGATTATGAATGAACAACGGTTGGATGTCACAATGAAGGTATTAAGAGCTTGGAAGGCAGACCACGCCATAGTCGAGAGTAAAATTTTTGACTACTCAATTGGAAGTGCCATATGTGTGGTGTGTGTGTGTATATATATATATATATATATATATATATATATATATATGGGGTTCTTTGCATATTGTATTGAAGATTATGACTAAATCAGAACAAAATATGTCAAAAATCAGAATTAATGTCTGAATGTAATATTAAAATCGATTCTATAAAGTTAACACCAATTTCAAGTCTTTAAAGACATGTTTGATTTGATATATTTGCAATTTTATTACATTCCAATGTTTTTGTGTGTGAATCGTAACTTAACTTTCACTAGTATAAATGTTTTCACTTTTTTTCAATAGGAATTGATTTGTTATCATATATTTTTTCATATATATTCGCCCGTGTTAGCAAAATTGTGGTTGATAATATAAAGAATCTGTCTATTTTTATCTAGTTATGTATAGATTATGGCACCCCAATATGGACCCCCCTTGTCCTCCTCCTCCTCTTTACTTTTTTGGTGAAATTCTTTAAATGTTGAGGCCATGTATGCAGTACATCCAAGAGACTTTTCGAGGATATTGTCATTTTCCACTTGGAAAACGCACCAAATTAAGGACAGTTGACGTGTAGACAACTTGCCCTCACATTAGTGATGAGTTTTGGAATCATGGGTTAGAATGTGGCTTCTACGGTCCCTCTTCCTTTTTCTTCAATTTGATAATGACATATGCAACATTTTTTTATTTTATTGTCTTCACAAATTAAAACTATATATAAAAAAACATAATCTTATTCGTGGGACACAGTAGAATAATTCCCACAATACTTTGTATAACTACAAAGACAATTGCATGTACACAATACATTTGAATTCAAACTATGTAAAACTTTATAACTATTTGACCACGTACCCAGATAGATTATCTAAACTAACCATACATTGGATGTTTCATGACTTATGAATTGGAGACTAACACGATTCAAACCCTTAAAATGTGAACTTTTTTACTCGAGTATCAATCATATTTAAAATTTTAAATTCGGGTTACATTTTTCATGCGTTTCGATTTAAGTTTATTAATGCAACTCCAACCATTAATCATTGCCATGTCGTTGGTACTCCTTGAAGCAACCCTAGCGTGGAATGAAAGGCATGTAAACCTTGAGAGTGATTGGCATGTCAACAAAAAGCCAGACTATCCGCATCAATCGACAATAGCAAAATGATCTAAGAGTTTTTCCTAGCTAATGACTTTGGTTTGACATTTGGCTTTGTTTCGTAAAACTTATAATCAATTACATTAGTGAATGTGTTACGAGTTATGCATAATAAGCAAATCGCAAAGGATAATCATAGAAGATTACATGAATCAGCTCAAAAATCTACATTGCAGGTGAAAAGAAGCAACAAAATGAAACGAAATGAAAGGATGCTAACTATGAAGAGTTCCTAAAACAAAATGAAGCGAAAGCGAAAAGCCATTAATCTGTCATTAATTTACGACCTATATATACATGTATTTTTATTGAGATTTTTCTTTCTTATTCGTTTTTCAATGTTTTTGGCGAAGCCCCCCAACAAGATCTTGTTTTTCCCACTGTCGGGGCCGGCTAGGGGTGTTCACCTTACCCTACGGGTAGAAAATATAGTCTTCCGTCTTCCTACCCGATACTTTGAGGAAGGATTTTTTCTTGGCCTACCCTACCCGATCAGGTGTGGTATTCTTACCTGACTTCCTACCCGATTAATCGGGTAGGAAGTCGGGTAAATAATTTTGTAACTATTAATTTTTGGATCATTTTAACAATTCAATTAAATAACATGCACCAATAACAACATAATAAATCAATAACACTAAAATCTAAAACAACTACAACAACAATTACAATAAAACACAAGAAAGTATGAACATCAATTCATCATAATTGTTACACAAATACAATAACAATTATTTTAAGTTTAAACCATATGAAACACATTATAATCATAACTGCTCCAATAGATCACCAGTTCACTACAAATCATGTAACCTACACAAAAAACAAGTTCATGTTTTAGCAACTCAAACATCCACAACAATAACAATGTTATAATATAAATTATACCACACAAATACTCTTATACTTACTAAAAAAAATATAAAAAGGTTAAATATATTTTTTGCGGGTAGGGTAGGGTAGGGTAGGAATGCGGAAATTGATGGGTATTCCGCATTCATACCCGATTTAATCGGAAGACCAAAAACTCTTCCGCATTTCTACCCTATTTTTGCGGCTAGCCATTCAGTAGGGTAGGGTAAAAAATTGCAGCCAATAGAAAATTTGAACACCCTAGTCGGGGCTGTCGCATAAAGTATAGAATCATAAAACATAGAGAACAAGTACTTGTATTTATGCTACCTCAAATGCAAATTCAGATTTGACAGTGGATCTTGTACAGTGCCAAGAGGAAGACGCTTAAGAACGATTCTCTACATTTATTGTATGTCTTATATATGGTATAATATATGCAATTGGATAAGTATACAAGTTGGAGAAGGATTGAATCCGATCTATTTAGGATTCAAAGCCCTAAAGCTATCCAATCACTTACATAGATAAGTTAATCTACCTACCCTAGTTGTCCTAAAACTATCCAACCACTTATATGGATACGTTAATCTACCCATCCGAGTGCTTATCTCACTAACCATTTGAATGTCTTATGGGTTATGAATTGGATCCTAACCCGATCCAAATACCTCTTTTGGACAAGTGAAGACCACATTCATGTAAAATGGTTGAAAGGTTTGCTTCAAATTGAGAGGGAGGAAAAGGGGTTTGTGTCATGTTAGCTTCATATTGACACGTTTATTATACGAGTTTGTCATTCTACTCGTTTAGTATCTCGACTTGCTTTCATGTTCGGTGGCCATATTTAAAATTTCTAGGCCTACTTTGCAACAGTTTATTATCTACTCAAAATTAAAGATTTTATATGGATGAGGGAGAATTGTTCCAATTGCATGATTTTTTTTTTATTTGACAATAATAATATAATATCACCGTTACACCTAATATTTACGAGCAATTGAGTGGCTTTGCAGTAACATTGGCCATGGGTCATAGTTATCAAGAACTATAGCTTGGGCTCAATGTCTGGTATGTACTGCATGTTTCGAATCTAGTTATTGGATCATGTCAAATCAACTTTGATTTAGCCCAGGCCCAATACTTGGAGAGGAAAGGGGTCGCGGCCTATGGGCCTCTGCTATTATAAGCTTGTTCGAACCATAGAATTAAAGCCCAGCTTTCATCCCGAGTGATCTGCTCATGACAGAATGGCCTTGGGCTAGAAACTTTTGTAATCCACTCATGTTGGGGGTAAACGGTAACCCTTGGCCCATTACTCGTAGAATGGTCAATGGTAGGCGAATCAAAAAATAGGAGAAGAATTTTTTATAGTAACTTTAAAAAAAATAGTAACATAACATAAAAAAAAAAGACTATTTAAACACAAAAAATAGTAACATTTAAACACAAGAAAATAGTAATATTCAAAAACAAAAAAAATAATAATATTGAGTGTTAATATTTGAGAAAATAATAGTAGTAGCATGCTCAACAAAAATAGTAATATGCTCACAAAAACAATAACATGGTAAAAAAAAAAAAAACAGTAACATGGAACATTCAAAAATAAAAAAAAATAATGACATTCAAAATCGAAAACAATAACATTTAAAAAATAATAATAACATTCAATAACAAACAAAAAATGTTTAAACAAAATAAAAAATAGTAACATTCAAAAACAAAAATAGTAACATATAAACCAAAAATAAATAATCTACTTCGAGGAGTCCATATGAGTTCATCTATAGTAAACACTATTATTATAATTTAGGTTTATTTTATTCATATATTTTTTTGCTCTTTTTTTTAAAAGAAGAAAATAAGAATTTTGATTCTTAATGGTCTAATCTATCCATTCCCAAATCTCAGATTAACAAACGATCAAACAATATTAAAGACAATAATTTATATCTTATTTTTGTGATTCAACCTTCAATTTAATAACAAGATAACAATATGGGACAAAACTATGGTGCTAATGGGAATTTGAATCTAATAGTATATATATATATATATATATAGAGAGAGAGAGAGAGAGAGAGAGAGGTCTTTGAATTTGAATTTCAAATTTATGAAAAAAATTTATTGGCATATCTTCATTAAGGGATAACAATTCTCAAGTTAGGAAACTAATTTAAAGTTGCTTTAAGGAAGAGTATTGATGAGTTTTAAAAAAATAGTAGACTTAAGAAGTTATTAGTAAGATTAAAAATGGACTTATAAGTCTCCTAAGGAGGACTCAACCTCAATTTTCATTATTAATTATCGTATTTTAATTTAAGCTCAGTGAGTTTGAGCGGTGAACGAGTAAACTCACCAAATCTTTCAAATAAATATGTTTGACACACACGTGATTAAATATGACACAAATTGGTCTAAATAAACTTTGATATAAGACTAGACTGTACACAATCATATGTTTGAGTTGGATATGAACTAAAACACATTACAACCCAATAAAAACTACATGGTTTGAAATTGCACACCACACAAACCCGTTGACACCATAATAGAAGCTTCCAAACTAGGCATGTCAATCATCTCAGGTAAAGCGGGTTTGTGTCTACACATATCAATTCATTTATTAATTCGTATCAATTCATTTACTAATTCGTGTATAATGAGTCGTGAACAATTTTTCGGCCAACCCAAGAAGGAGGGAGCAAATATATAAAAATATATATTCAACAAATAGATTCTGTCCTGTGTAATTGGTTTTATTATATATAAATTGATAGATAGCCATTGCTTTGTTAATGAACTTCCGGCAACGTTCTTATGAAAAGTCTCTTCCTTGATGTTTCTGCAGTCCATTCTATTTTTTTTTCCTCTTCTCTTTCTTTTTCTCTCCCTGTCTCTTTCTCTCTCAGGACTTCTTCAATGAAGGTCCAAGCCACAGAACTTCCATTATTGAAAAACCTCACAAGAAAAAAGATCCCAACGATAGCTACTACACTGATAGCCATTGCAGTCCTTTTCACCATCATCCCTTTATATTTTCCATCTATACGATTTTTTCCCAAAAAATTTTATGCATATTCCTCGTCATATAATTCTATTGAGGATTCAATAATTCCAACCCCTCCTCCGGACTCTCGTTCACAGAATCACTTCCAGCAGAAAGATAGTGAACCATGTTCCCATGGAGATGATAATTCACAAGCCTGCCATGGTGACGATGACTTGGTGGCTCCGAAAACACCAGAAGGGGATGTCGAGAGGCCCTCAAATTCTAGCGAGCGCGAGTTTTTAGACCCTAAAGAACCACAAGTCTATGTGGAAAGATCAAGAAACCCTATGGAAGGCGACTTACCAATTGAAAAAACACCAGAGAAGGGTGTGCAGATGATCTCAAGCCCGAGCCAACGAGACATGGTGGCCTCAGAAAGATCAGAAAATGGAACGAAGAAGCCAGGAAGACCTAGAGACAATGATGTGGTGACCCCAAAAGTACCCGAAAAAAATGTTATGAGACAGCCAAGTGACTCGGTGGCCTCAAAGGTATCAGAAAGTGATGAGAATTGTGATATATTTTCTGGTGAATGGGTTCCAAATCCAGAAGGGCCATACTATACAAATTTGACATGTTTGGCAATTCAGGAGCATCAAAATTGCATGAAATTTGGGAGACCAGATAAAGGATTCATGAAGTGGAGATGGAAACCAGATGGCTGTGAACTTCCTGTGTTTGACCCATATCAGTTTCTTGAACTTGTCAGAGGAAAGTCTATGGCATTTGTTGGAGATTCTGTGGCAAGAAACCATATGCAGTCATTGATATGCCTCTTATCCAGGGTAAGCCTCCACCCCCATCTTGAATTATTCATAGATTTATTCATGTTTCTCCAATACCAAACAACCCCACTCAGGTATCTTTTGCAAAGGTAAATTGTTCAAGTAAAACAACCTAATCTGAAAAAGTAAGTAGTTAATGTCCTCATCATTAAATACATTTCACTATCATATATATCATTGGTGACAAGTCATTATGTCCTCAAATTATGTTCCTCAATTATGTCCCAATAGCATTAGTGGTAGTTAATTCCTACTAGTAGTACGCAACAGACAAAGCTTACAAAAATGAAAGATCAGTTAGTAGATTAATTTATGGCATAAATAGATCATATCAATGTACTATAGACTAAACAGAAAACAGTCGAAGCATGGGACAAGCAATTAGCCCCAGTTGGGATAATCTTTGAAGAACTATTAATGGGTCATTAGGCTTTGTTGTATCTGCTACTGTTATGCCAATATTATTCAAATAAATTTGATATGCACTTTGTCTTTACTTCAAATCCAAATTTATCAATTTCCAAATTTAACCTCTCAACTGTGGCCTTTTTTTCTCATATTTCTCTATTACCTATCATGTTTCTCATATTATACCTTTAATTATATTATTTGTTTCATGTTGCCCCATTGACTAATATTTGTTATAAATTTGACGAAAATTTATATAATTTTTCCATTCAAATCATAATTTTTTTTTTTCAATTTGTCCCGACATAATGACATACTTTGTCCAAAAGATAATGAACTTTTGCATTTGGGATAATATGAAATCAATTCAAAAAGTTGAAGGGGCAATGTGAAAATGCAATAGTTCAAGAGATAAAGTAAAATCGAATTTATGGTTCAAAGGATCAAAGTGTAATTTATCCTTTTTTTTTTTAAATTAAGAAAGTGGGTGACATCAAAATTCAAGTTGTTTTTTCTTTCCTCGGTTGCGTAACGCAACAAAATTAAGAGTAATGCTACACTGACCAAATTTTAGGACCAAATTTGGAGCCCAAATGACATGGCAGCATGTCATTTGGAGTATTTATTGGGGCCCAAATGACATAGTACCAAATAAATAAGTCCAAGTCAGCTGCCATGTCATTTGGGCTCTAAATTTGGTCCCAAAATTTGGTCAGTGTAACATTACTCTAAAATTAATGCCTTTCCCTTGCTTCCGAACTTAAAAAATTTAGAGTTGACTAAACCATGATTAGACTAAAGGATGGAAGCACATGATCTACAGCTAGCTAGGTTCATTAATTTAGATTATTTTTGTTTTCTTCCCCCAATATACTTAGTAACCATCTTTGTATTTTATAAAATGTCCACATATAGAAACAACTTATTTTAAAGGTCGTCGTTGTTACGGAGCACATAATTTTTTAGGAAAATCCTTCCAATGGTACGTATTCTCGGGTATTGCGAGCCTAGTGTGATTTGAATATAGACTAAGTACATATTTTGTGGATCGTTATCTCCATAAAGAACTTCTCTATAAACTCACATGCTGTGTTTTGAGCTTTGTTTTATATCTTTTATTCCGGATTAAATGAATTCCACATTGTCAGCTTAGAACATGTCCAGTTGTTGCGAGCCTAGTATAATTTGAACATAGACTTCGCACATATTTTGTGGAGTTATCTGAATATAAGAACTTCTTTATAAACCGGATTAAATGAATTCCACATTGTCAGCTTAGAACATGTCGTAGTTGTTTTTCAACTTACTTTGTGATATTAAAATTGTGATTATTGGCTACTAACTGCATTGTTTTTTCTCTACACTATTCTATGTTGACTTGATGATAGCTTTGAATTCAATTCCACAAGCCTGACAATGTGCATCACAGAGTTGAAATCAAGATATCTGCATATACTGCATGCATGAATAGTTTTGAAATCATCAAAAGGAGAGTCGACATTTTTATCGTTTAAAATGAATCAAAATATACGAGGCTTTAGCGATAGGGTTGTAGTGCTTATGATATATTTTTATCGGCATGCAAAAATAGATTTATCGATTGAAAAAAGTTGGATATAGAACATGATACTATTCAATTTTTTTACAGAGTTGCTTCCTTTTTCTTGCATTCTTAGGTGGTGTATCCTGTAGATGTTTCAAACACAACAGACCAAAATTTCAGACGTTGGGAATACATAAGCTACAACTTCACCATTTCGATTTTCTGGTCACCCTATTTGGTAAGAACACAACAAACAGACCCCAATGACGAAACTCGTCCCTTCAATCTCTACCTCGATGAATTCAATGAGAATTGGACACCCAAGATTGAAGGGTTCGACTACGTGATCATTTCTGCTGGTCAATGGTTCTTCCGTCCAAGCATGTTCTATGTCAAACGAAGCTTAGTGGGGTGCCTCTACTGTCTTCAGTCCAACGTTACTCAGATGACAGCCTACTATAGCTATCGAATGGCGTTTCGGACAGCTTTTAGAGCAATCAACAGCTTGAAAAACTATAGGGGGATAACATTTCTCAGAACTTTTGCACCATCACACTTTGAAAATGGACCATGGGACAAGGGTGGTGACTGTGCTAGGACAAAGCCTTTTAGGAGGGATGAGGCGGTTTTAGATGGTGCAAATTTAGAGATTTATAGCATTCAAATGAAAGAGCTAGAGATTGCACAAATAGAGGGTACAAAGAGAGGGTTGAAATTTAGGTTACTTGATACAACACAAGCTATGTTGTTGAGACCAGATGGTCACCCTAATAAATATGGGCATTGGCCATTTGAGAATAAGAATAATGACTGTGTGCACTGGTGTTTGCCTGGGCCCATTGATACTTGGAATGATTTCTTGCTAGAGATGATGAAAAGGGAGGTTTGGAGCCAGACCAAGTGAAAAAGTTTTCATTTGGGTGAGAAACCATATGGTATGAACTGATTTTTTTTTTCCTTTTATGATTAGACAAGTTATAGTTGCGGAAACAATTTCTCTAAAAACGGGATAAAGATGACATACATTCGATCCTTTTCAAATGTTATAATGACGAGAATCTCGTACATTGAACTCTCTTTTTTTATTTTAAAAGATTTCGACGTCCCTAGGAGGACTATTAAGTGGGTGTGAAATTCGGGGTATGTTTTGGTTAGTACACAAAGAAGGAAGATTACAAAAGTACAGATTATACATGAATTGCATAGGAATTGCTAATTTTTTCCTTCTTGGAAATATTTATGTCAATTTAGAGCGAGGAAAATAAAGTAAAGAGTTATTGTTGAAGCTGAGTTCTTCTATATATTCTCTTTAATTTCTGTGTTTGAAGCTAGGGGTGTCAAATGTGTCGGGTTGGGTCGGTTTCGTGTCGTGTCACTTTCGATCGTGTTATTTTCGTGTCGTGTCATTTCGGTACGTGTCTGGTTCGTGTCAATATTCGTGTTAATAAAAAATTATTTAATTTGACAACAACTAATATAATATTATTTAAAAAATTATAAAAAATTATAAAAAAATTATAAAATTCTTATTTAAGAATATAATATTCGTTAAATAATTATTTTCTATCTACAGCACCCATTAATCGTGTTATTCGTGTCGAACCTTAATTTGACCCATTTATTATCGTGTCAACTAATCGTGTTTTTTTCGAGTTCGTGTCGGGTTCGGTTCGAGTCGGGTTCGTGTTTCGAGTAAAAAATTGACACCCCTATTTGAAGCTGAGTTCGTCTTAATTGTTCAAATATTTTATTTTTTCCCTCTTAATGTTATATCTATCTTTGCGCCCAGTAAAAATGAAGAGAAGGTTAGATCCAATTTCTAATTATTCAGAAAGCATTAACGGTACTTAAAATCATCCAAGAAGTTAATTTGAACTAGTAAATTCTAGTTCAATTTGAATTGTGTAATGACATAATTAAACCGGAATTGAATTAGATTTCAACTAGTACTTCAATCCTAAAATCTGGACTTTAACCCCCCCTTTAAAATTTTAAGTATGTACAGTACTCTAATTAAAGTGAGTTCTAATTGAAGGCTGATTTTAGAATTTAAAGTTTTTTAGAAGTTTGTACAGTTTTTATAATTTATTGGGCTTGAAGTCCAAATTCAAAAAACTTTTGGCTGAAAGGACACTTCAGAGCAAAAGAACTGAAGTAACTCTAACATCACATTTACTGTTGAAAAAAACCGAATAAAGAAATCTATTAATTTAAAAACTAAAGGGAAAATTTCAACCACACTCCCTCTAGTTTATCATATCTTCAAGGACACCCCCTCTATTTTTTGAATCTTCAGTAACACACACTGTCAGATTAAAACTATTAACTAAAATACAATTTTACTAAATTGCCCATGATATATTTGAGGACAAACTTTATCCACACTCCCTCTAGATAAGCATATCTTCAATGAGACCCCCTCTATTTTCTAATTTTTTTTACGTATTAAACTTCGAGCCGATTAAAATTCGATTCATTACATATTAAAATTTGAGCCGATTAAAAATTATATTTTTTACGTATTAAAATTTGGGCTAATTAAAATTATATTTGAGTCAATTAAAAATTATTTTTAATCGACTCAAATCAAATTTTAATCAACTCGCATTAAATTTTAATGAGCCCAAATTTTAATACATAAAAAAATTTAAATTTTAATTGACTCAAATTTTAATAAATCGAATTTTAATTGACATGAATTTTAATAAGTAAAAATATATAAATTTTAATTGACTCGAAAGCGAATTTTAATCAGCGCTAACAACTCGGGTAGAGTTTAAGTCGGCTCAAATTTTAATATGTAAAAAATAAATTTTAATAGGCTAGAATTTTAATGCGTTTAAAAAAATAAAATTTAATCAGCTTCAATCGAATTTTAATTGGTTCAAATTTTAATATGTAGAAAAATAAATTTTAATCGGCTCGAATTTTAATAAAATTTTATGTAGAAAAATTATTTGAAGTTTATGTAGGGACATTTTTGATATTTTAGATGAATTTTTTTTGTTAGAAATGGTAGTTTAATGGTAGGGGGTGTTAGTGATGTTTAAATATAAACTAGAAGGGGTGTCAGTGATGTTTTTGATAATACATGGGGTGTCCTTGAAGATATAATAAATTAGAAGGGATGTGGCTGAAATTTTCCCAAAACTAAAACACCTAAATTTAAGAGTTTTCTCATATTAGCACTTTTTTTCTTATATATATCGATACATAACCAAATTCAAAACTGAAAATTTTAAATTTCTTAATTTTAGATTTTTTCAAGATTAGATTATTTTTTTCTAAACCTCCTAAATTTTAGAGTTTTTTTAAATTATATATATATATATATAGACACACACACACACACACATCCATATGTGCCAAATTAAAACTAATACAAAATTAAAATTCCTTAAATTTATATTGTACTACTCTTCTGAAGTCACTCTTTTTAGTCACACTTTCTAGTAACTCTATGATATCAATTGCTCTTTGTTTTTATATAGTGTTGTTTTGCTGGAGTCATTCTTTATTGTCACACCTTATAACGAAACTATGACAACAAACACTAACATATGTACACAAAATATTAATTGAAATTACTATAATTCGCATAATTGAAATGTTGCGGTCTTATGAAAAATAATGATAACTTTTGTGTGTTGATACCGTCGCAATGAATAACTTCTAAGAACAACAATATAATAAGCACAAAAATATTGATTGTGCCCTTGGGCTTGGGTGATTGATTGTGCCTTAATCAGGCAAGGACAATCGATAGAGCTCTTTTGAAATCAAGAATATTGTAAATGGGCTGGATTTGGCGTAATTACATCTTTACTGGTTATAAGTTCATAACTAAGACATGAATTTCAAAATTCATATTGAAACCTTCTGGCAATAAATTATTTGACCAAAGTGGGTTTGTTCAAATAAATAAATAGTTGTCCACTCACAAGTATGATTTAAAGTCGAATCTCACTAGCTATATAACAATTCAATTTTCCTCTTTTGTAGAAAAAATTTAGATCAATCACTCAGGCCCCGTTTGGTAACGTTTTCGTTTTTCGTTTTTCAAAAACGAAAAACGGTGGCAGAAAAAAAAAACAAAATCGGTTACCAAACGAGTTTTTTTTTCTTGTTTACTCTAAAAATAAAAAAAAAACGAAAAACGAAAAACGAAAACGTTACCAAACGGGACCTCACTTAACACAACATAAATTTTCACGAACCAGGCCCCCCCTCCCCCTCCCCCTCCCCCTCCCACTCCCACACGCAAAAAAAAAAAGCCTATTTTGAATGTGCATTGTAGCAAACAATCAAGAAAAAATAACTTTAGAACAAAGAACACGAGATTTACTAGTTCAGAATGAACACTACCTATGTTAACAAGAGTAGTTTTTCATTATATGAAAATCTCAACAAAGTTACAACTTACGTACAGGTATATGTTGAAAACTCCTAATTCAGGTCCATTAATTACACCTTGTCCACTTCGTTTCATTGCGCTGGACTGTACTTTGTGTTGGAGCTATTGACTTGGTCTGCAACGTGATAGCTAAATAATAGGTAGGAATTGTTGTTTAAACGGTCAAGTAAGCTAGTTTGTAGGAGTTGATTTGTTCAATTTTGTTTAGATGTGTTTTCCTTGTATTTCGATTTTTCTGTTTGTAAGGCTTTATAAAAGCCTCAGTTATCTTTCTATTTTGATATGAATAAGAATTATCAGTTTCCTTTATTTGGTGTCAGAGCCAGCAAGGACCTGATAAAAGAAACATACAATTTGAGTGTTTGAGAGGAAAAACACGAAAACAGGAAATGGCAACTGATTCAGGAAGCTTCACAACACCATGTGTTCCAAAATTCGACGGAGACTACGATCACTGGAGTTTGATTATGGAAAATCTCCTGCGTTCTAAGGAATATTGGAGCGTTATTCAATCTGGTTTCGAAGAACCAAAGGGAAATGAAGCCGTAAACACAGCACAACAAAAGGCAATCGACGAAGCAAGACTCAAGGATCTCAAAGCAAAGAATTATCTCTTTCAATCCATAGATAAGAGTATCTTGAAAACCATCACTCAGAAGGGACTGCCAAGCAATTGTGGGATTCAATGAAAGTCAAGTATCAGGGAAGTGCTAGAGTGAAGCGGGCTCAGCTGCAACGACTTCGCAGAACATTTGAAACTCTAGAAATGAAGTCAGGAGAAGGTGTGTCTGAGTATTTTGCAAGAGTTATGTCTACTGCTAATGACATGAGGAATTGCGGAGAAGATATGCCCGATGTCAAAATCGTTGAGAAAATACTTCGGAGTCTCACAGAAAAATTCAACTTCGTAGTATGCTCAATTGAGGAATCCAAAGACATTGACAAACTTACAGTAGATGAATTACAAGCATCTTTGCTTGTACATGAACAAAAGGTGATTGAGAAGAGGAGTGAAGATCAAGTTCTACAGGTGGAGAATGAGCCAAGGAATGCACAAGGAAGAGGCAGAGGGACATTTCAGAGAGGAAGAAGTCACTTTAGAGGACGGGGAAGAGCTAGGCCTTTTGTCAACAGGTCAGCCATTAACTGCCTTCGATGTGGAAAGCAAGGACATTAACAATTTGAATGCTCAAGCTCGGAAAAGGGAGTCGTCAACTATGCTGAATTTGACGAGGAGGAAGAACTACTCTTGATGGCGCACATAGAAGTCAGTAAAGTTGAAGGAAAGGGCATTTGGTTTCTCGATTCCGGGTGCTCAAATCATATGACAGGAGACAAAACCTGGTTTATTGAGCTCGATGAAAATTTCAAACACTCTGTCAGATTGGGAAATAGTTCGAAAATGGCAGTTGAAGGAAAAGGCAGCGTTAGATTTGAAGTAGAAGGTATCACACAAACCGTGTCAAATGTGTACTATGTCCCCAATCTCACCAACAATTTGCTAAGCATAGGCCAACTACAGGAGAAGCGCTTGGTGATCTTAATCAAAGAAGGAACCTGCAGAATCTATCATCAACAAAGGGGCCTGATAATAAACACACAAATGACTGCAAATCGCATGTTCCTGGTTTATGCGAAGATGAAGCCGTTGCCTGGTAACTGCTTGAAGATGGAAGAAGAAGACTTGGAGATTCTCTGGCACAGGAGATATGGGCACTTAAACAACAAGTCTATTCAAATTATGCAGCAGAAACAAATGGTGAAAGGACTCCCAAAATTAAAAGAAGCAGACAAAGTTTGCAAAATATGCAATGTGGGAAAGCAGCAACGACAAAAATTTCCAAAGAAAAGCAAGTGGAGAGCATCAAATAAATTGGAATTAATTCATGGAGATCTTTGTGGACCAATCACCCCAATCTCCCACAGTGGTAAGAGGTATTTGTTGGTGCTTGTAGATGATTTCTCTCGGAAAACATGGATTTATTTTCTTGCAGATAAATCAGAAGTTTTTGAAACATTCAAAACCTTCAAAAACTTTGCTGAAAAAGAAGCAAAAACAGCCATATGTGGATTCAGAACTGACAGGGGAGGAGAATTCACATCAAATGAATTCAACAAATTCTGCAAAGATAATGGCATAAGACGACAACTAACAGCAGCTTACACTCCACAACAAAATGGAGTCGCAGAAAGAAGGAATCGGACCATCATGAACATGGTACGATGTCTGTTGTCTGAGAAGGAGATGCCGAAATCATTGTGGCCAGAAGCAGCTAGATGGACAGCTCATGTTTTGAATCGCAGTTACACAAAGGCAGTCAAGGACATGGTACCTGAGGAGAGGTGGACAGGAGTAAAACCAAATGTAGAATACTTCAGAGTATTCGGTTCGATTGCACATGTGTACGTCCCTGAACAAAAGAAAATTAAGCTTGATGATCGAAGTCACAAATGCATCTTGCTTGGAGTTAGTGACGAATCTAAGGCCTATCATTTGTATGATCCGGTGACGAAGAAAATAATCATAAGCAAAGATGTCATATTCGAAGAAGGTGGAAAATGGGATTGGAACCTGAGTACAACAGAGGCAGAGCAGAATGTGTTGGCTTGGGGAGACGATGATGATATTGCCACAGAAGAGTCTGAAGGAGAAGAGACTGATGGAGAACCTAATGAAGTAGAAGACGACAATTTAGAAGCAATTCCAGAAACTGAGGAATCTTCACCAGAATTTCCACAACAGACAAGAAGAAGAAGAGAGCCCGTTTGGATGCGCGACTACGAAACTGGTGAACGCTTGTCTGAAGAAGAAGAATCAGACGAAAGCTTAGCCTTTCACATCTCCAACGATGATCCAATAAACTTTGACGAAGCGGTGAAGGAAAAGAAGTGGCAGGAGGCCATGAAGCTTGGAATTCAAGCTATTGAGAGAAATCAGACCTGGGAGTTTGTGCCATTGCCACATCGAGCAAAGAAAATTTGTGTCAAATGGGTTTTTAAAACGAAATTAAATGAAGAAGGCAAAGTAGACAAATGTAAAGCTAGACTCGTCGCCAAGGGATATTCACAAAAAGCAGGAGTAGACTACAATGAAGTGTATGCGCCAGTAGCACGATGGGATACAATCAGAATTCTGTTGGCACTAGCAGCTCAACGTGGATGGTGCATCTATCAACTTGACGTTAAGAGTGCTTTCTTGTACGGTGAATTGAATTAGGAGGTTTATGTTGACCAGCCGGAAGGGTTTGTCAAAAGGGGAGAAGAAAACAAGGTGTATCGGCTGAAGAAGGCTCTCTACGGCTTAAAGCAAGCTCCAAGGGCCTGGTTTAGCAGAATCGAGAGTTATTTCAAGAAGGAAGGATTTGAGAAAAGCAATTACAATCACACCTTGTTCTTGAAGAAAAATGGAGATAAATTGTTGCTAATAAGCCTTTATGTTGATGATTTGATTTACACAGGAGATGATGAGCATATGTGCACAAATTTTAAGTCGTCAATGCAGAAGGAGTTTGAGATGACAGACTTGGGAAAAATGAAGTTCTTCCTTGGAGTTGAAGTCTATCAAAACAAAGGAGGAATTCATCTGTGCCAAAAGAAGTATGTAAGGAAGTCTTGGAAAGGTTTAATATGTGGAATTGCAATGCTGTAAAGAATCCAATAGTTCCTGGCACTGTCTTGTCAAAGTTAGGCAGCAAAAATGTTGATGCAACACTGCACAAACAGCTGGTAGGATGCTTAATGTACCTAACGGTAACTCGTCCTGATTTAATGTTTGTGGTATGTTTGATTTCTCGTTATATGGCTGATCCTAAAGAAGAACATATGATGATTACTAAGAGAGTACTGAGATATTTAAAAGGAACATTGGATTTTGGAGTCTATTACAAAAGGAGCACAGATGTAAATCTGCTGGGATACACAGACAGCCACTATACAGGAGATGAGAATGACATAAATCTGCTGGGATACATAGACAGTGACTATGCGCGAGATATAGACGATAGAAAAAGCACTTCAGGCTATGCTTTTCTTCTAAGTGGAGCAGCAATATGTTGGAGTTCAAGGAAGTAAGGAATTGTCATTCTATCATCCACAGAAGCTGAATATGTGGCTGCCACTGCATGTGCATGTCATGGAGTTTGGCTTAAAGGAATTCTGAAGGAGCTGGGCGTCAAAAACTGTGAGTGCATCAATATTATGTGTGATAATAGTTCAGCAATTAAGTTGTCAAAGAACCCAGTTATGCATCGAAGGACAAAACATATTGATGTTAGATACCATTACTTGCGCAATCTGTCAACTGATGGAGCTGTGAGGTTAGTTTTTTGTGGAACTAAAGATCAAGTGGCAGACATAATGACTAAACCAATTAAGTTGGACCAATTTGTGAAACTCAGAAGCTTGCTTTGTGTTCGACGACTTGAGGAGTAAACTGATGCTGATTCAGCATATTTCAGTTTACGGGGAGGAATTTGTTGGAGCTATTGACTTGGTCTGCAACGTGATAGCTAAATAATAGGTAGGAATTGTTGTTTAAACGGTCAAGTAAGCTAGTTTGTAGGAGTTGATTTGTTCAATTTTGTTTAGATGTGTTTTTCTTGTATTTCGATTTTTCTGTTTGTAAGGCTTTATAAAAGCCTCAGTTATCTTTCTATTTTGATATGAATAAGAATTATCAGTTTTCTTTACTTTGCTCCGCTTTGCTATGCCAAATGCCTAATTGTTTTTTAAGCTTAGTGAATAGGGAACTTATCAAAACAGAAATAAAAAAAAAAAAGAAAAGTCAATGATGGGACACTTCAGAGAGTCAATCAATAGTCGACACATGTCCTCGGCATTAGGAACATGGAGGCACAGAAGATTGACACACGTCCTCGGCATCCTTCCCTTCGGCGTCAGAGGTCCCTCGGATTTGTATGGGATGGACATGTGTCCTCGGTACAAAGGTACCTCAGACCATATGAGATGGACACGTGTCCTCGGCATTAAAGGTACCTTGGACCCGTTTGAGTTGGACACGTGTCCTCGATACCAATGTTTCCTCGACCTCATATGCGAATGACACGTGTTCTCGACACAAGGGTTCTGCAGAATTCCTGCGAATGACACGTGTCCTTGGCGTGATTGACTCTCCCAAGGTCTATTTCTGGACACGTCATCTCAGTTTCAGGACCCCGAAACAGTCAGAATTGACTTCTTTTCCCAAAGCAGTTAGAATTGACAGAGGAGACAAACCCACACCCAATGACTGTTACACGTGGCAAAATGCACAGAATCAGAGGTCAAAAGACGAAGATGCCCCTACTCATGCGTAGCCATCACAAGAAATCATTTAATGATCCCTCAGAAGGATGAGACGTAGTTAAGAACATTAAGTGCTCGGGAGCCCAAGCATTTAATGTCTGAACCCTTTTCACACAAAATGGAAGGTGCTCTGTCCAAGGATTGAGCGCTGCTCACTGCCTTTCAAATGGACCAATGAAGGGCTCCTTCTTCAAAGAGCCCACTTGCCAATAATGATGATTTTCATGAAAATATAAATAACTCTCTGAAATTCAAAGTAAAGGTACGTAAGACTTATTCTCAGCAATACAACAGTGTTTTTCACCCCTCTCTCACACACACTGATTTGACTGTCAGAGGGGTTACGCCGGAAAACACTATGGTGCCTTTCTAACTCTCTTTTTTGACTGGCAGATTCCTTCTCAACTCGTCAGAATCGTGCGGACAGTTAGAAGAGCAATTTATCACCACTCCTTACAATCTTTCTCATTTCCTGTTGCCTCGGGATCCTCGACTTTCAGGTAAATCTCGTGTTCACTAAATGAAAGATATGTCATTTTCTTTTATTGTGCGAAAATTACTGCACAAAGCAAATATAGGTAAAACCAAGAAGGGTAGTTAGTGTGCCCACTGTCAAAGTCAACTCAATCGTTTGGGATAACATGACCCAAAAAACAAAAGTGATTGGCATAACAATTTACATGGCTATGCATCTAAGTCATACAGGGGCGGAGTCAATAACCCGAATGAAGGGTAAAATATAATTAAAAATAATTTATTAGTTGATATTAAAAAAAAATAGTACAAGAATGGCAAAATAGATTAAAATTTGAGACAAAATTATTGAAATAATAAAATTAATTTTTATTTTTCTTAAACAAAATCTAAACAAAAACACACAATAAATTTTTTTTAGTATGTTTTAACTATACGCTATAGTGACTTATACCATTCTTTAATTGTAAGAGTTAGAATTCTCACTAATTTTCTACCGATGTGTACAATCATAGAGTCCCGTAGTAAAATAATTTTTTAATAATTGTGAAACTTATATTAAAAAATTTCATATTTAAAATAACATAAAATACTTCTGAGTTATAACATGTAGTTTTTTGCATACAATCTTGTTTTATTGACTATCGATTACAAACAAACCAAAGAATAGCAACCCACAATTATACAATTATTTCTAAAAAATAAGAAGTATTGTATTAAATAGAAGATAATTATTATTTTTTTAATTTATAGAAATTGATCACAACATTTACATCAAATTTATTCACTCCAAAAGAAAAAAAATTGTTTTAGGGGTTGATCACTAGTTTATTGTGAAAAAAAAAAAGACTAGTACTTTAGTAAAAAAATTTAAAAATTTAGGAGACAAATGTAATACATTAAATAACATTATAGAAACTTAATCTATTCAAAAAATTATCTTCTCATAGGAAAGCAATGGGACGGAAATCTTCTCCAAGATTTGTCACGAGAAGACATAGATGATGAGTTGAATCAGTTTTTTATTTCTGTTTGTCTATTCACAGACTTAGTCCGTACTAGCTGTTATATTTTATAAACTTGTTAGGTTGAGAATTAACATGGAAGGCCGGTGGGCGTGTCTCGAACCTTTGTACTTGATTATATTTTTTAGGGAGAATTACATTTAGACTCTCTGAGATTTGTCATTTAATCACTTAGACCCCTTGACATTTGAAATATTACACACAGACCCCCAAAAGTTTGTACGCGCGTAACACTTAGAACCCCTGATGTAAATATATCTGTTAATAAATTATACTTAAACCCCTCTTAAGCTTGTAGATATATAATACTCAGATCTCTTAAGTTTAGAATATTATACTTAGACAAAAAATAGTTTAATCAAAGATAGAATATCAAATATTTTAAATTTTACAACCAAAATTCATGTTTTATTGTATCATTTATTGAAATAAAATTAAAATTAAAAATTTAATTTTTTCTTAAAAAATCGTAATTAATATACAATTATACTATCTATTTGAATAAAACTAAAAAAATCAAACAAGAGGTCTAAGTCATTCATAATAGAACATAGTTAGTATATAATTATACTATCTATAAGAAAAAAACAAAAAAATTAAACAAGGGGTCAAATTGTATTGGTCACAATATATTTTAACTTTAATTGAGTTAGTTTGGTATTTTAATTTAGTCGTTTAACGACCAAATTAAATTCCAATAGGCAATATAATTGTATACTAATTACGATTTTTTAAGAAAAAATTAAATTTTGAATTTTGATTTTATTTCAATAAATGATACAATAGAACATGAATTTTAATTATAAAATTTAAAATATTTGATATTTTATTTTTGATTGAAGTATTTTTTGTCTAAACATAACATTTTACACTTAAGGGGTCTAAATAATATATGTTTACAAAATTTAGAGAGTTTGAGTGTAATTTATTAACAAATATATTTACAACATAGTCTAAATGTTACGCGCGTACAAACTTCAAGAGGTTTGTGTGTAATATTTTAAATGTTAGGGAGTCTGAGTGATTAAGTGACAAACCTCATAGAGTTAGGTGTAATTCTCATAATTTTTTATATACATTTTTTCTCTTAATCTTAATTTATATTTAATAAAAAAAAATTAAAAATAATTCAAAAGTGAGGAGACAAGTGCACAAGGTACGATAAGATTAATTACAAGTTTCAGCACCACCACGGTCGCCATTATTGTCGCAGAAACACTGTACCAGCCAGCAAATCCCTCCGGACAACAAAAGATAAATGTTGAATTAGACTTTGCCAGCTTACATGACGGCAAAGTCCCACCCACCACTCAGAAATTTCTCCGGAAAGATCAACAGAAAAGGAATATGATAATGCATGGATGGGACGAGTTTCCAAACATATTATTAACGATTGATGGAATACTGACAATGATTTGAATATGGTATCGAAATTTAAAATTTTGATATAAATTTATTATGTTTGTGAACACTTTTATTATATTTATGATACTTAAAAAAGTGATAAAAATAGTTATTATTGTTGTATTTAATATATATTTCAAAATATAATATATATTTATTTATTTCTAACATATATATGTGTATAGAAAAAACAATTTATTTAAAATTATTTTTAGACCTATAGGATGGCGTGAACAGTACACGTTATGACCATTTGCATTATTACTTATATTACATGAGAATTGAATTTTCAAATGTTTTGACGGTTGGTTACTAGCTGTTGAATTTTGCAATTGACCGTTGGATGCCAACCAATGCATCCTTCTGTTCTACGACTTTTCAATGACTATTTAAGGCATTAACATATGGACGGCTTGGGTACGTACGAAAAGAAAAAAAAAAAAAAGAAGAAAGCAAAGCGGGAAAAGTAAGAAAGGCAAAATAGAAAGAAGCCTACTGTTCAGAGACATCATTTTCTCAAAACTTTTGACACATTGATTTTGTTATCCAATGGATTTTCCTATGTAGTGGGTTTTTATACACAGTGGGTTTCCTTGAGTTGTTTATCAAATTGCTAGAACCTAATTTTGATATACCTTCAAATATACTACTATTTGAGATCTTGGTATTCATTTGGGAATGATCAAGAGTTGTTCTTGACACCTCTACATTAGCGAGTGCACGCTTGTGGAGAAGCGATAGTTGAATTCTGGAGGATAGGACACCATAACCTGTTGCACCGGGTTTCATACTCAGAGGGACGGAAATTTATTCTTAAGGACAGTGACTACACGCCTCTATCGATAAATTTTCTTATCTTGTTTAATTTCTATTTGTAGCATTCTAGACTTCAAATTTTTTTACAACAATCTTAAGAATAGAAATAATATGGATGCTACAATTATAAACAAGATCATTCCTGATGTGACAAAAATTGAGCCTTTTAATGGGTCTAATTTTAAGCGTTGGCAACAGAGAATTATGATGTTACTTGATATAGCAAGTGTTGCATTTGTTTTGACTGATTTAAAACCCGAAGAAGATACATAAAATTATGTAAGAGAAAAAGAAAATTGGGAAAAGGTTGATAAGGTTGATAAGGTTTGTCGGAATATTATCTTGAATGCTTTATCAAATGAATTGTTTGATGTTTATTATCATTATAAGCATGTTAGGGAGATTTTGGATAGTTTGGTAAAAAAGTATATTGTCGAAGATGCGGGGATTAAAAAATATGCAATAGGAAATTTCTTAGACTATAAGATGGTTGAGGAGAAGGATGTGTTTTCTCAAATTCATGAGTATCATTTGATTATTAATGAGTTGAGGAATGAGAAAATTACTTTGCCCGAGTCATTCGTAGCCGGTGCTTTGATTGAAAAATTACTCGATTCTTGGAAAGTTTACAAGAACAATCTTAAACATAAAATAAAGGATATGTCCTTGGAAGATGTGATTATCCATATTAGGATTGAGGAGAAAAATTGTTTGAAGGATAAAATTGAAAAGGCCAAGGAAAATGTCTCTAAGGCCAATGTTGTAGAAACTACGAATAAGCCTCAATATAAGCATAAGAAAAGGAATCACAATGGAAAAAATCTTCATAAGGCTCAAGGTTCTAGTTTTAAGAAGAAAGGTAATTGTTTTGTTTGTGGAAAAGCAGGACATTATGCTCAAGAATGCCGACACCGAAAGTGGAACGACAAACCTACCAAGCCAAATGTCAATTTAGTTGAGGCGGATGATGTTATTGTTGCAGTCGTATCCGAGGTTAACGTGGCTGCTACTACAAAAGATTGGTTGATAGACTCTAGGGCTAGCAAGCATATCTGTGGCAATAGAAGTGCTTTTACCTCCTACACACCTGTGGGGGATGGAGAGGAACAAGTGTTTGAGGGTGACTCTAGACCATTGTCTGTTATGGGTAAGGGAAAGGTGTTATTAAAATTGACTTCTGGAAAGATCATCTCATTGTCTAAAGTGCTCCACGTGCCTAATATTCGTTGGAACTTGGTGTCGGTATCTGTCTTGAATAAGGTGGGAGTGAAAATAACATTTGAGAGTGATAAAATCATTATGACCAAGCATGGGACATTTGTTGGGAAAGGTTACTGTAGTAAGGGTCTTTATGTACTAAATGTTGCTGAAGTTATGAATGAGAATAAGTCTAGTTCTTTTGCTTATGTGCTTGACTCTCTTGATATGTGGCATGGTAGATTAGGTCATGTGAATTTTACTTATATCAAGAAAATGAGAGAATTAGGTCTCATCTCAAATCTTTTGAATTCGAATGTTGATAAATGTGAAGTTTGTGTTGAATCTAAAATCACTAAGAAGTCTTCTAGAACGGTTGAAAGAGAAACCGAATTATTAAGCCTGATACATAGTGATTTAGGTGATCTTAAGAATTCCATGACAAGAGGTGAAAAAATATATTATGTTACTTTTATTGATGATTATTCGAGGTATACTAAATTATACTTGTTGAGAAATAAGGATGAAGCAAGTGAAATGTTTATCAAGTATAAACTAGAAGTCGAAAATCAACTGAATAGAAAAATAAAAATGTTGAGGACTGATAGGGGAGGAGAATAAGAATCTAATCCTTTTAATGACTATTGTGAGCAACATGGTATTATACATGAAGTTACTCCTCCATACTCACCCGAATCTAATGGTGTAGCCGAAAGAAAAAAAAGAACTAAAAGAAATGATGAATTCTATGTTAATAAGTTCTGGACTGCCGAATAATTTATGGGGAGAAGCTATTCTATCGACATGCCATATTCAAAATAGAATTCCACATAAGAAAATAGGAAAAAATCCTTATGAACTTTGGGTAGGGCATCCACCATCTTTAAAATACTTAAAAGTGTGGGGGTGTTTAGCAAAAGTTATGTTACTGGAACCTAAGAAGAGAAAATTAGGTTCTAAAACTTCAGTTTGTGTTTTTATAGGCTATTCGATTAATAGTACTTCATATAGGTTTCTAGTGATAAGAAGCGAGCATAATATTTTAGAACCTAACACAATCATTGAGGCAAAAAATACTATATTCTTTGAGAATATTTTTCCTATGAAAAGTAAGGTATCAAATGAGAGTAAATTAATTCCTGTTAGTAATGAACCCAAATATGATACCTCTAGGGAAGAAGAACTTGAACCAAGAAGGAGTAAAAGAGTAAGGAAGGAGAATAACTTAGGAGATGAATTTTTTACATTTTTAATTGATAATGACCCACAAACATATGAGGAAGTTATTAGGTCACAAGATGCTCCTTTTTTGGAAAGAAGCAATTAAAGACGAGTTAGATTCCATAATGTCTAATCATACTTGGGAATTAGTAGAGTTACCTCCTGGTGCAAAATCTATTGGGTGCAAATGGATTTTTAAAAGAAAATTGAAAATTGATGGCACAGTTGATAAGTACAAAGCCCGACTAGTAGCCAAAGGTTATAAACAAAAGAAAAATGTTGATTATTTTGATGCTTAATCTCCGGTTACAAGAATATCATCTATTAGGGTTTTAATTGCTATAGCTTCTATATATAAATTAGTAATTCATCAAATGGATGTGAAAATGGCGTTCTTGAATGGAGACTTGGAGGAGGAAATATACATGGAACAACCGGAATGATCTATTGTACCAAGTAAAAAACATATGGTATGTAAATTGATTAAATCATTATATGGTTTAAAACAAGCACCGAAACAATGACATGAGAAATTTGATAATGTGTTAGTGTCAAATGGTTTCAAAATTAATGACGCTGACAGATGTGTATATTGTAAGTTTTGTGATAATTCTGGTGTTATTATTTGCTTATATGTTGATGATATGCTTATAATGGGTACAAGTTTAGAGGTTGTTACCAATACTAAAAAGTTCTTAATGTCTAAGTTTGACTTGAAAGATATGGGGGAGGCAGATGTAATTTTAGGAATTAAAGTTTTGAGAACTCCAAATAGTTTGATGTTGTCTCAAGAACACTACGTAGATAAGATACTTAGAAAGTTTAATCATTTTGATTATAAGTCTATTTCTACACCTTATGATGCTAGCATTAAACTAAAGAAAAATAAAGGTGATCATATGTGTCAAAATGATTATGCACAAATAATTGGAAGCTTAATGTATCTTATGAATTGTACACGTCCTGATATTGCATATGTTATTGGTAGGTTAAGTAGGTACACACATAACCCCAATAAAGAACATTGGAATGCTATATCTAGATTGTTGAAATACTTGAAAGGGACTATTAATTATGGTTTATCATATAGTGAATTTCCTGTTGTACTAGAAGGGTATATTGATGCTAACTGGATCTCGGATTCAGACAAGACGAAATCCACAAGTGGTTATATATTCACCCTTGGTGGGGGTGCAATGTCTTGTAAATCTTCCAACCAGACATGTACAGCTCGGTCTACTATGGAGTCTGAGTTTATTGCCTTAGAAAAGGCTGGCACGGAGGCTAAGTGGTTAAGAAACCTCTTAGCGAATATCCCTTTATGGATGAAACCAGTTCCATTTGTATCTATGCATTGTGATTGCTAAGCTGCAATAGCAAGGGCAAAGAATAAGACCTATAATGGTAAAAATAGGCATATACGCTTAAAGAATAATATTGTGAGGTAGTTGCTTAATGATAGGATAATATCCCTAGACTTTGTGAGGTCAGAGATGATTTTGGCCGATCCTCTGACAAAACCACTAGGAAGAAAACTAGTGAGAGAGACATCGAGGGGGATGAGACTCATGCCTATACAGAAATCGCAAATGATGGTAACTCAACTTACATGAATGGAGATCCCAGGAAGTAAGTTCATAAGGGTAATAACAAGTCATTGGGTGATTTGTAACACTATCATAATTTAATTAATATTGAAAGTCCATCCTTATGGTGTAGATAGCGAATATACTGCAATGTATAAGGTTGAGTTTATCTCTTAATGGATACATAGCCTAGATTAGGTAGTGTATCTAGTTGTAGTATACACTTGATGGATTCACCTATATAGATGTGGGAGTGGAGCCGCTTCCTATGAGAGCTTGGGCAGGTTTTCTAGAGCATCTATGAATATCCAGGTAGGGTGCATGGCCTATTCGCACTAACCCATGATGAACAAACTCAGATTAGAGAGTCTAATATGGGTGATGAGTGTAGTCAGTTTACACTAAAGAAATCTAGTTCATAGAAATTTTATATTACACTAGATTTCTATAAGCTCTGCCTTATTTTCCCTAAGTGATGGTTCATAGTCCAAAAGACACCACCACAATGCATTAGATGCTCGTGTTCCCAAATCAAAGTTGTTGTTTTTATATATACGTTATATTTTAAAATATGTGGGGGACTGTTGTATTTAATATATATTTCAAAATATAATATATATTTATTTATTTCTAACATATATATGTGTACAGAAAAAAAAATTTATTTAAAATTATTTTTAGACCTATTGGATGACGTGAACAGTACACGTTATGACCATTTGCCTTATTACTTATATTGCATTAATTTATTATATTCCATGAGAATTGAATTTTCAAAGGTTTTGACCGTTGGTTACTAACTGTTGAATTTTGCAATTGACCGTTGGATGCCAACCAATGCATCCTTCTGTTCTGCAACTTTTCAATGACTATTTAAAGCATTAACATATGGACAGCTTGGGTACGAAAAGAAAAAAAAACAAGAAGAAAGCAAAGCGGGAAAAGTAAGAAAGGCAAAATAGAAAGAAGCCTACTGTTCAGAGACATCATTTTCTCAAAACTTTGACACATTGATTTTGTTATCCAATGGATTTTCCTATGTAGTGGGTTTTTATACACAGTGGGTTTCCTTGAGTTGTTTATCAAATTGCTAGAACCTAATTTTGATATACCTCAAATATACTACTACTTGAGATCTTGCTATTCATTTGGGAATAATCAAGAGTTGTTCGTGACACTTCTACATTAGCGAGTGCACGCTTGTGGAGAAGCGATAGTTGAATCCTGGAGGATAGGACGCCATAACCTGTTGCATCGGGTTTCATACTCAGAGGGGCGAAAATCTATTCTTAAGGACAGTGACTACACGCCTCTATCGATAAGTTTTCTTACCTTGTTTAATTTCTATTTGTAGCATTCTAGACTTCAAATTTTTACAACAACCACAACAGTGATAAAAATGCCTACAATAATAAAAAGTATCTACAAATAGTATTTTTGGTCTCTAAAGTATATATTATTTATTAGTTTAATTTTCACTGTATCAATTTTATCAATTTGGTCTGTAAAATATTCAATTCGTGTCATTTTAGTCCTTACATAGACGGACTGTTAAGTTTTAATTTGATGGAATGATCACGTGTTGAACACATGATACCTTCTAAAAAAATGACACGTGATCACTTCCGTCAAAAAAACTTGACGGATTGTCTGATTAAGGACCAAAGTGATACGAATTGAATAATTTAGGGACCAAATTGACAAAATTGATACAATGAGAACTAAATTGACAAAAATACATATTTTAGGGATAAAAAATACTATTAACCCTAATAATAATAATAATAATAAGCTCTCTATCTCTACGTATATTAAAATATACACTGGGAGAGGTGGAGGAAGATCTAGTGGCCGACTAATAACATAGTTTCCATTCTGGTGGGTGGAAAATAATACAAGTTGTTTGCCAAATTCTTTATGATTCTTGATGATGCAAATCTGCTGTTAGTACTTGGAATGAGAAACCATCCTATTAGATAAATGTTTTATTTTATAGATATCTTTAGTTTCATGTGGACACGACGATTGTTATGCATTACCAACCTCATGACCTCAAAGCCAAGGACTTTTTCAAACAATTGGTACGGATTGACATCCATTTTTCTTTTTTTCTTTTTTTTGGGTTGTTGGTTTCATCTTGAATTTGAAATCAGGTTATTGATTCAACGAAAGGTAACTCAGACGCACACACAATTTTAATCTTGCGTGCAAAAAAAATTATTTTGTTAAAACGAATTTGTCATAAATCACAGTGAAATAATTTTACTGTTCACTCAAAACCCTGGAACCAACAACCCGAAAGAGTGGACTTTGATCAAGAAAAAACAGAAAAGGAAAACTAATCTTTTCTATACTATATTTAAACAGGGCATAAAAGAGTATGGAGAAGAATGGATTTAGATTTGACTGTTTAATTAAGACCATCTGAATTATTCTATTTAATGACAAAATTTAAGCTATATTCTATGAGGTTGTATATATCTCTTGTGAAGGTTCAATAATGGTGAACAATCAAGAATCAAGAAAGTCAAGAATACAAGAAAATAAGACCCTATTTGGTTTGCGTCTCTAAAAACAGTATTTGAAAATAATTTTTGAGAAAAGTTTTTAAGAAAATGTTTTTTGATATTTTTATATTACAAAACCTGTTTGGTTATATGGTTTTGAAAATAATTTTAAAAAATAGAAAATAATAAAACTTGTTTGAACAATGATGTACAAAACTAATTTTTAACTTATCAAAAAATTGTTTTGTAATTACAAACCAAACAGACCCTAAATTTATGTGGTTCCGTAGAAATCCTACCTACCTACATCTACAAGAAGGGTTTTTCTTTATTATTATTATCTGAATTCAAAAGGGTTACAACATATTTATAAGATGTTTAAACCTGTCTAAAGGAATTGGTCTTGTCAATACGTCAACTATCATCAAGAGTGTTCACCTTTTCAAGTATTACCTCCGTAGTAGCAATTGACTTTCTCACCTTGTAAAACCTCACATCAATGTGATTTTTTCTATCATGATACACTGATACTTTATACTCTGACTATCATAATGCAATCGAACTCCACCTTACTTAAACACAAGCTCTTTTACCAATTTTTTTTACCCACATCGCTCCATTGGCAACATCAGTCACTCCCAGATGCTTTATACTCTAACTATCACAATACACCTAATGTTTTATATTCTGCGTCAGTTGTAGATAGAGCTACTAGAGATTGTAACATGGATCTCCAACATATTAGTCCCCCTACAAGTATATACAAATACCTTATAGCAAACTTTATGCCATCTAAAACCCTAGCATAACCAGCATCTATATAGTCCATAATTGAAATACAATCCCGTTATCCAACAAACACAATAACACAGTTTGCTATACTTGTTAAGTATCTTAAGATCCCCTTGACTACATTGTCCTGTTTTTTCCATAATAAAAAACTTGCAAAAATCTAGATTCTGTTATTGAACCCCCTGTAATAACTTTCTTTTATGCAATTCCATCTAGGGACGGAGCCAAAAAAATTTCTCAGGATGAACACTTTAATTATGCACTCTAATTTTTTTCTTCCTAAACAATCATGTTATATAATATATTTGTATTTATTATATCACATTTGATGCATGAAGTCCATTTAACATAAAAAAATGTCAAAAAAAATGTATATTGTATATGTACAAAAAATGACTAATTAGTACCATCGATTAAAAAATAAAGCTAATTGTCATTTTTGTAATTAAAAAATATCAATTATTCACTAAAAATTCATTAAATTTATTCAATAAACGATGTTCTAAACACACTGAGATATTAGCGTAGTAAAACTACTAAACTAAAATTTAAGAGCTAAACATAGTAAAAAAGTTTAAAATTGATTGGCACATAGTAAAAACTATAATCAATATTAGAATAAAAATAGAGACGATTTCTCGTAGAAAAAAAAAAGAGTTAAATGAAGGTCAATTGCAGGAATTTTCACTTGCAAAAATTCATAAATAATAAAATTAAGGTCATCTAGAGAAAGTCTTAATAAAATAAAAAAAATTGTTTCATTGTTCTATTTGCCTTTACAATATTGTTCAGTATTATCTATATGACTACAAGTATTGCAGAAAAATCTAAAACTTCATATCATACCCAAAAAAACTGAGAAGATATGATACACCATGATCAACTGACAGCTCAATCGGTTAAAAAATTGGATTGATACCAAATTTCAACAATTTGGGATCCATCCCAAATTTTGGGGATCAATGCTAACTCAATTCCATTGAGTTGCAACTCGATCTATTTGAGTTGCAACTTAACGTGATTAAGTTGTAATTTTTTGTATGATACCCAGATTTGAACAATAAGGGCCCAGAAGTTTTTTCTTTTTAAGTAATTTTAGTTTTTTAATTCTTTTTGGTGGACAATGGTGGGCCTAGTATTTTTATCTTTGGTTTTGGATGAGCACAAGTGATATATTATACAAATATATAATATATTTTTTTTGAGGGGGGCACTTGCCCACCCTGGATCATGCATAACTCCGCCCTTGGTTCCATGATGTCACGTTCTTCCATATGCCCTAATCGCATATGCCATGACAAAGTGTCATCAGTTTTAGTCTCAAAATATTTATTTGTAACAACTCCACCTACAACAGAACTTTCTTCCAACTTGTAGATATTCTCTAGAATCTTATGTCCTTTTATGATCACCATGGAATCTTTGGTTACCTTCAATCTTCCACCTTTTGCCTTGTAATCACAGCCATTGGAGTTAGGTTTCCAAAGAAATTAGATTTTTTCTCAAATTTGGAACATGTCTAACATCACCCAAAGTTTTCACAATACCATCAAACATCTTAACCCTGACTGCGCCAATTCCAATTTTACATAATGCATCATTACCCATTAGAACAATACCACAATTAACTACCTGTAGGTGTCGAACCAATCTCAATTAGACGACATGTTATAAGAGCATGCGGAATCCATGAGTCTGCCAAGTGATCATAATATCTTGAGATTGAAAGTAAATCACTATCACCACAATTCGTGTCTTGTTCTATTTTTGCTGTGTTCGATGGTCCCCCCTTGTTTTTTGTTTCTTTACCCTTTTTTCTCTTAGGACAATCCTTCTTCATGTGCCTTTTCTCATGGCACTTAAAGCACTTTATGTCCTTATCCTTATTTTTCCCACGATCCTGATTATCCTTTGCTACGAGCCCTTCACCTTGGGATCCTTCAGCGGTACTTTGTCTCTGCTGATTATACGCCAACAGGGCCCCGTAATCTCCTCGGTAGTCAGTGTCTCCTTCCTATACAATAGAGTTGTAACCAGATTCTCGTATGAAGTAGGAAGAGAAGTCAGAAGCATTAATGTTTAATCTTCCTCTTTGAACTTGATATCAATCCTCAACAAATCGTTGATAATCTGATTGAATAGATTGATATGTTGAGCCAGATCCAAACCATCCATCATCTTAAGCCTATACAACTTCTGCTTAACATAGAGCTTGTTCAATAAAAATTTTGACATGAATCGACTCTCCAGTTTCTTCCACATAACTAAAGGAGACTCATCATTCATGACATGGTATAGAATATCATCTGCCAGAGAGAGGTGAATTCTATTCACCGCTTTCATCTGGAGATCTTCCCAATCATGTGCCAACATCTTTTTTGATTTCTTTACTTTTTCTTCCAAAGCCTTCACCAATCATTGTTACACCAACATATTTTTAACTCTTCTCTGCCATAACCTATTCTTTTTCGTGCCATCAAATTTCACAACTTTGTACTTAGCCAATGAAGAATGCCCTGTCATTGGATCAAATAACCAATAACTCTGATACTTGAAGGTGCAACAAAGGTGAACAATCAAGAGTCGAGAAAGTCAAGAACACAAGAAAACAAGATTTACGTAGTTCGGTAGAAATTTTACCTACATCCACAAGAAGGGCTTTTCTTTATTGTTATTATTCGAATCCTAAAGGGTTACAATATATTTATAGGCACATGTTAATAACTCTAAACTTAGTCTTAGTAAATATGATAAACTTCCAAACTTACCAAATCCTAGTAAACTTCCAAACTTACCAAATTCTGGTAAAACTCCTCTACAAGAGGTCTATTGAAAATCCCCAAAATACTCTTTCTCTACCGCGAGGTATTCCCTGTCGAGGGGCATTCCCTGCCGCGAGGTATTCCCCGCACCCCCAACCTATTGATTAACCATCAAAAGTGTTATTTTATTATATTTAAATATTGATTAATTGCATATTATTTGTGATTAAATGTGTTAAATTCCTTGATTTTCTAGTTTGATACTTTTTCTAGTTGTTTGGTTTATTTTGCAGGTAAATTGGTTGATTTAAAGTAATAATGGATAAGACAAGTGAAACAATAACTAGAGGAAGAATCACAATTGATAAGGATTGAAGAATCATGAGGAAGATAGGAAGATTTGAAGATATATCAGTAATTTTAATCCTTATAAGAGTCCTAGTGAAAAGAAAACTCATTTAAAGTGGGATTAGGAAAGTTTCCTAGAAGATAAGGATTTGACACGTTTTCAGTATTTTAGTCATAACTTTTGACTCTGATATCGAATTTATCTGATTTTTATGGGGTTGGAAAGAAGATTTCAAGGGCTACAGAAGTGTATTTCACGAAAAATTTCGTGAATCAGCCTCTAAATATGCGAAATCCAAGCTCAAAATCTGGACAAATTTTGTACCCACGCCCTAAGATTTTATGCACGGGATTTAACTTTAAAAGACTTCTGTTTAGAAAAGAATTCCTCCCAATCCAACCTTATATCGTCTACCTATACTTAAGATTTATTTTACTATAAATAAAGACTCTCATCTATTGAGAGAGAGAATTTGAATTTGAATTATTATTATTCTTTTTCCATCTTTTCTTTTCTAGTTTTTGTTTTAAGTTTTATGGCTTGTTAAAAGCTCAACTAAAAGCTAGGGGAGATACTTTCAATGAAGCACAATATTTGTTATTGATTCAATGTTTTTTTTAATGCATGATTTATTCTTTTAATTTAATTCTTGTCTTTTAGTAAAATTTTTGCTCTGTATAATTTCTTAATTTGTTGTGCCACGTACATTAAATGCTTGAGATTCCATGCGAGTCAAATAATTGGTTATTCCATGCTTGAATTAATTAATTAGAATTTCTCATAAGATAGTTAATTTATTATTTACAATAAAATAAGGTTTACCTGTTAGAAAGCTTGATTTATCGTAGACTCCGGGTACGGTGAATGCTTGTGATCTACAAGTAAATTTCTTATATTTATTCAGATAATTCATTAATTATAACTGTTGATATTTTCATATTATCACTGCTAAATATTCTGATTGAGATCACTCCTCAGTTGATTCTCAATTGAGTTCGAAAACTTGATCATTAATAATTACTGTGTGGATTTGAAAAGGTATCACCGATGTTTTAGTATTTTCAATTATTGTTTTAAAACCAAATTTTAAAATATCTACAACAATTCTTTCAAAATAATTTTATTTTATTTTTCTTTGTGTTCTAAGTTTTTCTCAATTTCCTGTGGTTCGACTTCGGACTTCCGAGTATTATATTACTTCACACAACCTGCACTTGGGTGATCAATTCTAAAGTTGTAGCAAGTTTTTGGCGTCGTTGCCAGGGATTTGTTTGAAGCCAAGGAACACACCGCCATCTATTGAGGTTTACTAGATTCCGGTAATCTCGTCTCTTATTTTTTTATTTTTTATTTTTATTTTTTTTATTTTTCCTTAGGTTATATTTTCATAATTTTTATTTTTATGCTTTTAGATTATTCTAATGAGGTGCCAAGTTTTTTTCCTATGGAGGAACTGTGTGATTTGTGATGTGTTTGGACATCCCACTGAGGTTTGCCCTTTAATTCCAACTGCTCGACAGTTTTTGAGGAATGGATCAATTGTATTACCTAATTCTTTTCAACCTTACCCCGACCATTGTTTTGAAACTTTTATCCCGATTTTGGTTGGGGGAGTGAAAATTATCAGTTACCGATATATGCTACATCACCACAAGACCGTCCCCAATATCCACCTTACCATGACCCACAAGAAAAGAATTTGGAAGACATTTTATGTGAATTTATGCAAAGCCAATTAGCTTCCAATGAAAGCCAACTAGCTTTCAATGCCCAAATAAGCTAAGATATTGAAGAGATAAAAGACATGCTCAATATATTGATACAAGAACAAGAGGTTGAAAATGGTCCATATAGTGAGAGTGATTCTTTTCTTGAACTACAAACTGAAGATGAATCCATTAATACTCTTGATAATGAAGAATTAAGTGACATTATTATTCCACAAGAGGCTAATGAGCCTAAAGACCTTTCATTATCAACAAGTAGTAATGAGATTCACATATCTAATTTTGGTGAGGCTATGAAAGTTGAGTTGTGTGTTGTAATTAATAAAGATTTATTTAATATCTCATTGTTAAATTTGCATAAAAATGTATATATCTCTTTTTTCTTGCATGCTCCAATAATATATTGGGTATATGAGTGGATAGTTCGATTAATGAAGTTGATTCGATACCACATTTTTAAGCCAGTAAAATTGAATGGGCGCATATTCAAATCTGACTTTAAACTGGATTGAACGTGAGCTTTTATTTTTATTTGTACATAGTAGTTATATTTTATTTTATTTTATTTTTTTTAATTTCAGTTTCATTTCTATTTGTTTCAATTTATAGTTTTTTTTTGTTGAGTATTTTATTTTTAGGTTTTAGCGTTGTTGCGGCACTAGGTATTCCTATCCCTTTTATCTTTATTCATTATTTTTACTGAGCAATAAGGTATTTATTTTTACATTAAGGACAATATTAGATTTAGGTTGGGGAGTATGGGTATGTTTTGTGTTGTGAAAATTCCTAATTTATGATTTTTTTTTCTAGTTTATTTACTTTACTAAAAAAAATAAAAAATATTTTTTTTTGGTTATTAAATATCTAAATAACATTTTTATGCATAATTTGACACCACAATATATAAATAATTTACTTAGCTTTAAATTTGCAACTGTTTAAGCATCACACATAACTTTATTCAATATTTTTGTATCTCATATTATGTTTTTATAAAAACTCACAATTTGTGCACTTTAGACTTTACCAAGTTAAAAATTTGTTAGGTACTTTACCTTGAGAACTTGAAAAATATAGTAGAGATGCATAAAAACCCTGGTGATTTTTGATCCAATCTTTTTCGGAGGGTGATTTACATTTACTCAATAAAAAATATTTTTATTCAGCTAATCTCCTTCAATAGTCTCATTATTTTTGTTTTGGTCAACACTAATATTGTGAATGATTGCTTGACTTTAAATTATTTACATGGGAAGTGTGTTATCAATAGTTATTGAGATATGATTTTAGGTCATCTTTGATATTATTTGAGCCTAAGCCTTATTCTTTGAATACTATTATCTCTAAAAGCCATGATTGAGCCTTTGAGAAAAAATTTTATTTCTTATACCAAATATATAATAACCAAGCCAATGAGAAAAAATAATATCATTTACCGTTGGTTATTCCGAGATTGAACTTTTTATTGTTTATGTAATTTGGGTGATGTTGGTTGAAAAAAGATGATAAAAAAAAGGGGGTTTTGCATTATGAATATTTGCATTAGATGTCTTGCTAAAAAAGAGAGAGAGAGATAGAGAGAGAGAATTATATACATTCAGTTGTCTTGCTGAAAAAACAAAAATAAAAAAAAAATAAAAAAAATAGCAAGCATGAGTTTTGAAAAAAATATGAGCAAGTATTGTAAATTGTGCTTCTAAATGATGTAGAGTGAAAGGTTATGGAAAGAAGTTTGGTTGTGTAATGTACATGTTCTATCGGGATAGTTTTTTGAATTCCTGAATATCATTCGTTTCAAAACTCTAATCCCAAAGCCCCATTACAATCTTAGATAAAGACCTATTTGATCTCAAGAGTATATTGGTGGATGCATGACTTGTGTGAATAATGAAAAAAATGGTGATTATTTGTTTATTGTGTGTTGATTTCCTTTCATGAGATTATGTCAAATCATTTTCTTTTGGATTACAATTATTTTAATAGACATGTGAGCATTATTTTATTTTGACTTAAATATATTCTTCTCACATGTGATATTTGAGGAAATAGTCACTATAATAAGAGAGAATTTATTATAAGTGAATTTTTTTTAGTGAAATTTGGCATTGAGATGAATAGTTGATAGTTGTAGAGGTGATTACCGAATAAATTATTGACTTGATATAATTAATTCACACTACGCACGAGTTTATATGAGAATATGATAAGTGCATACATTTATATAGCGTAGAGTTATATATTTTGCATTGTATGTGCTTATAAAAAGTTTGCATCTTACAATTTTTATATTGTGGTAGCAACTTTTGTTATAAAATTATTATCAGATATTTGATCACAGGGTGATGTTTGTGGGTATACTCGTCAACTAGGGGAAACATAGGGGTTTAAAGGCTTGTTACATATGTTAAATGTAATCGTGAATCCTACGAAAGTGGATTTGTGTTTTATTTTATTAGGTTATTTTGTTTTTAGTTTTTAGTTTTTAGATTTTAGGATTTATGTATTACTACAGCCTAGTAATATTCAGGTTGGGGGTGTGATTAACCATCAAAAGTGTTATTTTATTATATTTAAAGATTGATTAATTGCATATTATTTGTGATTAAATGTGTTAATATCTTTGATTTTCTAGTTTGATACTTTTTCTAGTTGTTTGGTTTATTTTGCAAGTAAATTGGTTGATTTAAAGTAGTAATAGATAAGACAAGTGAAACAATAACTAGAGGAATAATCATAATTGATAAGGATTGAATAATCATGAGGAAGATAGGAAGATTTGAAGATATATCAGCAATTTTAATCCTTATAAGAGTCCAAGTAAAAAGAAAACTCATTTAAAGTAGGATTATGAAAGTTTCCTAGAAGATAAGGATTTGACACATCTTCAGTATTTTGGTCATAACTTTTGACTCTGATATTGGATTTACCTGATTTTTGTGGGGTTGGAAAGAAGATTTCAAGGGATACAGAAGTGTATTTCACAAAAATTTCGTGAATCAGCCTCTAAATATACGAAATCTAAGCTCGAAATCTGGACATATTTTGCACCCACGCCCCAAGATTTTATGCATGAAATTTAACTTTAAAAGACTTCCATTTAGAAAAGAATTCCTCCTAATTCAACCTTATATCTTCTATCTATACTTAGAATTTATTTTACTATAAATAAAAGCTCTCATCTATTGAGAGAGAGAATTATGATTTGAATTATTATTATTATTCTTTTTCTATCTTTTCTTTTCTAGTTTTTGTTCTAAGTTCTATGGCTTGATAAAAGTTCAGCTAAAGATAGGAGATATACTTTCAATGAAGCACGATATTTATTATTAATTCAATATTCTTTTTAATGCATGATTTATTCTTTTAATTTAATTCTTGTCTTTTAGTAAAGTTTTTGCTCTGTATAATTTCTTGATTTGTTGTGCCACGTACATCGAGTGCTTGAGATTCCCTGCGAGTCAAATAACTTGTTATTCCATGTTTGAATTAATTAATTAGAATTTTTCATAAGATAGTTGATTTATTATTTGCAATAAAAAAAGGTTTACTTGTTAGAAAACTTAATTTATCGTAAACTCCGGGTATGGTGAATGCTTGTGATCTACAAGTAAATTTTTTATATTTATTCAGATAATATATTAATTATAACTTTTGATGTTTTCATATTATCACTGCTAAATATTCCGATTGGGATCACTCCTCAATTGAGTTCGAAAACTTGATCATTAATAATTACTGTGTGGATTTGAAAGGGTATCCCGATGCTTTAGTATTTTGCAATTATTGTTTTAAAACCAAATTTCAAAATATCTACAACAATTTTTTCAAAACAATTTTATTTTATTTTTCTTTATGTTCTAAGTTTTTCTCAATTCCCTGTTATTCGATCTCGGATTTTCGAGTATTATATTACTTCGCACAATCTGCATTTGATTGATCAATTCTAAAGTTATAGCACCTATTATTTAACCCAACAACCAAATAGTACTATCTTTAGACTATCCCATTAACTTTTGGAAGGGAACACATTCCTATTCAAAAATAAAACCGAAAGGACATTGTTCACATCAAAGTTAGGAAGACCTTATGAATATGAGTTATACTATTTGGACCTAAAAATTTGACCTAATTTACTGACATAATAATGTGGCTTGATATGAATCATTAAATCAACACCAAGTTCCAATGTTTAATGAGGTCTACAGTGAATCCAAAGGTCATAGTGAATTAGGTCAGCAAATTATGTCAATAAATTAGGTCCTAATAACATTGCTCTACAAATATTAATCACTCACTATTCCCAACAATATCTACTTCTCTCCAAATTTTATAGTGACAAATAACTCGTGTACAGATCTGTATTTAGGAAATACAATCATATATAACTTTGATTAATAGAAAATGTCACTTCTACATTTATCAAAAAGTTTATCAAAGTTTGGTTATCAAATCAATCTGAATCAATACTAGATCACAAAATCCCATTAGCTTTTTCCGATATAGCTTAAAGATCCATACATCCACATTTATTTGGTAGTAATGTTAAAAAATTATATAATATAATATATAGTGAATATGACCTAATCAGTTCATTTAATAATGTAATTTTATTGTAACCGTTGGATTAACACTATGTTTTATTGGGACCTAATTTATTGACATAATTAGTTATATTCATTGAATTGACTGTGAGTTCTATCAAACATTAAAACATGATGTTAATTCAATGGTTACAATAAAACTACGTTATTAAGTGAATTGATTTAGGTCATATTCACTATATATATTATATTATATAATTTTTTAACATGTATGAGGTCATGTCTGGATTGTATAAGAGACGTTGCCTCCATCTTTCTCTCTCCATAGACCTCTCCGATGAAGCTCCAAGCCATTGAGCTTCCCTTTGGGAAAAACCCCACAGCTCAAAAAATCCCAAAGATAGTTCTTCTGCTAGCCCTAACACTAGTCATCCTCACAGTCGTCCCTCTTTACTACCCTTTTCTGAGGTACAAATCTTTTCTGAAGAACTCTACTGAATCATCCCCTCCATACCATTCAGGTGAGGATTCGATAAAGATAACAGAGAATGAGAATTGTGACATTTTCACTGGAGAATGGGTTCCGAATCCTAGCGCCCCATACTACACCAACACATCATGTTGGGCGATCCACGAGCATCAGAATTGTATGAAATATGGAAGACCAGATTCTGAGTTCATGAAATGGAGGTGGAAACCAGATGGGTGTGAGCTTCCTATCTTCAATCCTTATCAGTTCCTTGACATTGTCAGAGGGAAATCCATGGCCTTTGTTGGAGATTCTGTGGGAAGAAACCAAATGCAATCTTTGATATGCCTCTTGTCCAGGGTAGGCCTTCACTCTCATTTTCTCTTTTATGTGTGTGTGTGTTTTTAAAGTTATATCGTAGTGTTTATGGATAGTTCTTCATGTTTGGTTTCAAGAAATTTTTTTTTTTTTTTTTGATTTATTTGTATTACGTTTTCTATAAATATATTTAATATGCATATGATATGACTAATTGATCATGTTACAATAATTAGCTTTCTCATCTCAACTTCTCCACTAAGAGCTAATAGTTCATGGGAAAAGTGCATAGTTTTGATATAAATTGTTTTTTCTGGTTTCATATTTATTTTGGAGCAATGCTACAAAATTCAAATGAAACCCAAAAAATTGCAACTCAAATGCATATCATCCCTTGGATGAGTGAGTCCCATCATTTTTTTCAGTGGAACCCACTCATCTCATACTCATTTAAAGGATGACATGCATTTGGATTTTAACTTTGGGTTTCATGGACTACGTAAAATTTTCCTTTATTTTGTTACCCTTATCTATTTACTAAGTCTAGTGATAGAGATTAGGTTAACTACTAGGTCAGTTCACCTAATTAATTCAGCATTTATTTCAAAGTTTAGGTGAGCCATGATAAAGATGTCCTATCTGTATGCAGTAGACCCACTATAAGAAAATAAGAATATGCAGACCATACAAATTTACATAGTGCGGCTCAAAGATAGATATTCGCAAATAAAGCACAACGGGAAAGTTTCACTATAAAAGATCAAGATTAGAAAGAGTTCTTTAAAGCAAAAGGCAAGAGAATGAATTAAAGATATAGCCCTGAATTGATATTTATAGGACCGAAATACCCCTAGTTCCCAGTACAATTAGATTTCCAAATTCTTGAGGAGAAAAACTTACCAGTTCGATCGGGGAAATGGATACTAGATTTTTTTCCCCCAATACAAGACACACACACAACATTTTCATCACTAGCAGAAACATCTTGTAATGCAATGAACTTATGAAAGGTTTATTCAAAAGTTCATAATCAAGTTGGAACTTTTGAAGATTTTTTTCCTAGTGGACCAGGGAGGAGGGTAGGGGTGTTGAATTACAGAATGAGGACTCAATTCTTTGAAAGATTACAAATATGGATGGGTTAGTTTCAGTGGAATCTTTCATAATTTGCATTTGGAATCCATCTAGTCTACTAGTTTTTTAAGGTCCTTTTGTTAGTTTCAATTTTCAACTTGTCCAGCCAATTCTAATAGGGGCCGGTGATATTACGTTGACCAAAACTCGAAATCGAAAATAGAACTCAAACGATATAGCAACCAACATGTAGCTCAGTGAAACTTGAATTTTTAATAAAATAAAATAAAAAGGCGAGATTAAAAGTAGTATTATTGCACTTTTTTCTTGTCCAATTGTCATATCGGTCGAGCATTATCCTTCTTACATTAGGGATACATGAACGGCACATGTGATGGGGCTAAAACAACACATATGGCCATATGGGTGGCTCCTTAATTATTTAAAAGTCTTTTGTTTTCTTCTCATCATTTTTATTCCTTACGTTTCTTGAAAAGCAATTGCTAGCCAGCTTGAACTTACCAGAACCATGTAACAAAATATATAATTAATAGGGATGAACTAACAACTCCATATATAACAGCTAAGACTGTCATTGTCGTTTCCATAATGTTCAAAACGATAAGGCTCACTTCAATAATTGGAAACATAAAATATTTTTCCCATTATATATATATATATGTGTGTGTGTGTGTGTGTGTGTGTGTGTGAGAGAGAGAGAGAGAGAGAGAGAGAGAGAGAGAGAGAGTGAGTGAGTGAGTGTATAATCAGAAAGCCCCCATGTTCTTCAATGGCTTTTTGGAAAAGTGATTTTGGAATTCACCGCCAGACTTATCATTATGTGTCCATTGGCCAACCCTCAACAAAAGAAGATGTAATAAAACGAGAGACACACATATTGCCCGTTAGGATAAGAATATGGTATCGAAAACAAATTGGTACCAAATTGAAAAATAATTTTTAGTCGTAAATCTTGATTTTGTACAACTAATTTCGAAACTAGCAAACTAAAAATGATAAACACAACAAAAAAAAAATTTACACGCCCCCACTCTAATTGAACGAAAAGTAGTTTTTTTGTTGTCGTAGTTGGAACCTGCCGGCTAAGGATATTTCAGATTGTTAATAAATTTTCCAGCTTTTTTTTTTTTTTGATTAATTAATGTGTCTGAAATCTCAATTCTTACTAGTTACTACCAAAACACTGAGACTGAAATATCATAACTTGGGGACAACCTTGGGGGAATCTAAACGTGGCAGCGTGGTCTCCTGTCCTATTTTTCAGTATAAAATGCTTAGCAAATTGTCTTTTTCAGAGATTTGGTCAATAAATCCCTTAACCACTGCGACCATATTTCTTGTCTTTTTTGGGTTAGGTTTGATCAGGTATTGTTTTTATATCTTTGAAACACTGTGTCTGACAATAATGTAATGCTGTGGTTAGCAGATTCAACACTCATTTATAAGATCTAGATCAAATTTTCTACTGTGCCAGTTTATCAAATTTCGAACACTGTGTATGTGCATGTGCATGAATTTGCGTACGTAGGTTTGACATGATTTGAAAATAAACTCTATTAGTTTGCAAATTTCTTACAATATTGTCTTATGTTTTCTTGCAATTTTAGGTGGAATATCCTATTGATGTTTCAACCTCGACAGACCAAAATTTCATACGCTGGAAATACACAACTTACAACTTCACCCTAGCAACTTTCTGGACACCATTTTTGGTTAAAGTTGAAGAAGCAGACCCTAATGGTCCAACCCACACCGGCCTCTTCAATCTCTACCTAGATGAATTTGATGAGAAATGGACCACCCAGATCGAGGAATTCGATTATGTCATCCTCAACGCCGGCCACTGGTTTTTCCGAACAGGCGTATACTACGAGAACCGCCGCGTAGTTGGCTGCCGTTTCTGTCAACTGGACAACATCACCGACTTGCCTATGACTTTTGGCTACCGGAAAGCATTCCGGACGGCGTTTAAAGCCATTAACAACTTAGAAAACTTCAAGGGCATAGTTTTTTTAAGGACCTTAGCACCATCACACTTTGAAAATGGGTTATGGAACAGTGGTGGAAACTGTGTGAGAACAAAGCCATTGAAGAGCAGTGAGACCACTTTGGAGGGTACAGATTTGGAGCTTTACATGACCCAAGTTGAGGAATTTAGGGTTGCAGAGAGAGAAGGGAAGAAGAAAGGGTTGAGGTATAGATTGCTTGATACAACACCAGCTATGTTGCTGAGACCAGATGGTCACCCTAGTAGGTATGGCCATAGGCCAGAGGAGAATGTGACTTTGTATAATGACTGTGTGCATTGGTGCTTGCCTGGACCCATTGACAGTTGGAGTGATTTCTTGCTTCATATGTTGAAGATGGAGGGTAGGAGATCGTTTGAGGAGAAAGTTCAATTGAGGGAGGCAAAAATGAGAATCAAATAAATTGCTATGAATAATGAATATATATATTTGTTGGGGGGGTTGGTTGGCTCTTTGTTGTTGCTTGGACTTTGTGGTAGTATGAAGCATTGTATAAGTTATGTTCTACATTGTATTTGGTCTTCAAGCTGACGATTATAGTACATTTAAGGTCAAGGGTTAGGTTAACGGTACTCAAAAATAATTTTTTGGTACCGTCATTGGTTTTTTATTCAATAAGAAACGTGGAAAGTATAATAATTCTACCATTTTATTATATATGTTTTATAAATTTCATACTTACTGATTTGAACCAAGATTTATGATTGAGAGTTATTTTTCAATTTGATACCAAAAAATTAATTTAAGGATAAGGAGTAGACTACCATACATCCAACACGCTTTTCGGTATGGTATCGAAAAGCGTTTGGTGGCAAAAAGCTAGAATTTTTACTGCAGACGGATGCAGAAAAGGACACGTGTAAAGCAAAAGCAGGGCAACTAGATTGACCTATTGCTCACTTATATTGTACAATAATGATGGATGGTAATGAGATATTTACAATATTACTTCTAGGATTTACAACAATAATGAGTACAATAACGAAGATAATGGTATTCTTACAAAATCATTGTGAGATTAACGATATTAGTGGGTAAAAGTACAAAAGTAATGGTATAATTACGAGAAGAGTAAGAAATTTTGAACATCAGTGGAAATAACTACAAATGTAATAGAGTATTTACTACATCAGTAAGAAATGTACAATAGTAGTGGGGATAATTACAAAATTAAAGGTATATTTATAACAAAAGTGGATAAATTTACGAGGACAACATACTCGTAGTCAACGTAATGGATGATCGATCAATGTAATATATGATCGATCATTACATGTTGATCAATCTAAAAAATATATGATCGATCATTATGTGGTAAGGTGTGGTGTAAGAAAATAGAATTTTGGAAAAAAAAATAAATATATAATTTGATTGATCATATTGGTTCAATAAGGTGTTCTCACAAAATCATTGCGAGGTTAACGATATTAGTGGTTAAAAGTACAAAAGTAATGGTATAATTACAACAAGATTGAGAAATTTTGAACATCAGTGGAACTAACTACAAAGGTAATGAGGTATTTACTACATCAGTAAAAAAAATGTACAATCGTAGTGGGGTTAAGTACAAAAGTCATGGTATATTTATAACAAAAGTAGATAAATTTACGAGGACAACATACTCCTAGTCTGGACTATACATTTTCATCGATCTACGAAATTTATGATTGATCAGTAAATTTTGATCGATCGAAGTAATGTATGATCGATCATTATACGGTAAGGTGTGGAGGAAAAAAATAAATAAATATATAATTTGATCGAATACGAATATGAATGATCGATCATATTGGTTCAATCGAGGAGAAAATAAGTGTTGTGGAGGTCTGATCAATCGTGGAAACAATATAATAGATCAATAATTAGGTGATTTACTGAAATGCCCTCGAAAAGTAACATGTAGTGTTAAAAAAAATTAATTGAATTCAATCAATCAAAATATATAATGATCGATCATATTGTTACATGTTTGTAGTTTGAATCAGAAGTAATAAAAGTACTGTGGAGGTCTGATCGATTGTGTGAAAAATAGGATAGATCAGTAAGTAGTAAGTAAATTCGATTGATTAAAAATATATAGTGATCGACCATATTGTTACATGTTTGTAGTTTGAATCAGAAGTAATAAAAGTAATGTGGAGGTCTGATCGATCGTGTAAAAAATAGGATAGATCAGTAAGTAGTAAGTGAATTCGATCGATCAAAAATATATATTGATCGATCATATTGTTGCAGATTTGTAATGTGAATCAAAAGTAATAAAAGTACTGGGAATATCTGATCGATCGTGTAAACAATATAATAGATCAGTAATTAGTAAGTTAATTCGATCGATCAAAACTATATATCGATCAATCATATTGTTGCAGATTTGTAATGTGAATCAGAAGTAAAAAAAAAATACTAGGGAGATTTGATCGATCATGTAAACAATATGATAGATTAGTAATTAGTAAGTTAATTCGATCGATCAAAAATATATATTGATCGATCATATTGTTGCAGATTTGTAATGTGAAGCAGATGTAATAAATACTGGGGATATCTGATCGATCAATTATGTTTAATGATCGATCATGGAGTTACAAATTTAGAAGTTGAAGGGGCAAGTGGGATTGTGATTGATCGATAAAAAATATGATAGATCAGGTTATGATGTATATACTTAAATGCTTGCAAAGAGTAAGTAATTGAAGTGTTGTAAGGGGGACTTTATCGTAAAGAAAGATCGTATGATACCCAAATAAATCCCCAAATCCTACAAAATTAGCCCTAGATCGCACCTTATTCAAAACCCATTCAAAATCTCCCAATTCCATAAACCCTAAATCGCCCACCACCCCAAATTTCTTTCATTCGATCGCGTTCGCCGACACTTCCATTGTGAATCTTCCTTTGGAGAAGAGTGAAATTTCCATTGTCTATCTTCGTTGTGAATCTTTGTTGAAGAAGAGTGAAATTTTCCTTTGGAGCTTTGTTGATGTCGGGCGGAAAGACGAAGAAACGGAAGAAGATGGATAGCGGGGGGAGTTATGGCAATATGAAACTCTTTGTGGATAAACATGCTAAGAAGAGGTATGATACATTCATTGTTAAACATCATCTATTACTTGAGCGTGGTGTTTACCTCGATGAGCTAGTAGGTAGTGTGGATTGCCCTGAAATACTTCAGGCTCGGAAATGGGATCCTCTTTTTGATGTGAAAATGGAAGATAGAACATATGTTGATCTAGTTAAGTTTTTTTATGCAAATGTTCATGAGTGCAAGGAGAATGAACTGACATTTAAGTCATTCGTTAGGAAGAAATTCATCACTGTTTCGCCTGATCTTATTTCAAATATATTAAAAATTGATACACCAGACATTCCTGAGAATTCCATTGTCTTTCCATATTCAAGTAAGGAGCAGGTTCCCGCAATGGCGACGGGTATTCGAGGTATTTGTATTGGGAGTGTCCTTTGGGAGAATGAGAAAAGCAAAATTGCTCACATTGACTTTACACCAACGTATAGGATGTTAAACCGCATTATTGCTTGTAATATACATCTGAGGGGACATACTGCTGAGATTGGATACGATACAGCCCAATTGTTATATGTTATTGGTGAACGTGGGGTTTATATTGATCCACCCCTTTACATATTCAACCATGTTCGTGAAACATCTAATGTAGAGGATTGTAGGTCATGTCTTCCATTTCCAATCTTAATTTTCAATATTTTGAAGCATAGTGATGTTGAATTTCAGCAAAATGATAGTTTTAGGTACCCCATGAATGCAATGGGTATGGGTACACTAAATAAAAGTGTGGGAGCAATTTTGGGTGTGAAACGGGCCAAGCGTGTGAAGCAGCCATCGGCGGTGTCTCAGGTCGTGGGTTGTCAAGTTGGTTCTGATGTTTGTACTAGCGAGGTTGGACAAACACTTCAGCAAATGGTTGAAAAGTTGGAAGTCCGATTTGAAATGTTCGAGGATGAAACGAAGGGGTCGTTCCAGCGTCTGGAGACAAAATTAGATTGTTTTTATAAGGACTTTAAAGAGTACATCAACAACTGACACATTGGTTTCGTGTTTTTTTGGTGAATCTTTTGTTGTATAGTAATATTTGGTATTTTGGCAAGGGTGTTGTAGATGTTGTGCATGCATGGTTGTTAAATATATTGGCTAGTAGTTATAAACAAATTGAAATTTGATGGTTTTTGAGTTTTGTTACGGTGAATGTGAGGTTTGTGCGTTCATTCATGTTTATTTAATTTTAACAATGAAGTAATGCAAATCACTGGAGATAAATTGTACATCTGCACATTAGGTGAGATTAATTGTAACAACATAATTAGGTGTTTAGACTGCTTCCTTCATTTTTCACTTGTCATGTATACAGGAAAGACAGCGTAGTGAAGTCCGTACCTTACATGCAACTTAAGAAAGTTGCATTGTGTGGTCAGCTGTCGTAGAGCAAAAGGGTGATTATCCCAAATTATTCCAGTGGCTAGATGTGTATATGTTAACACTGCAAGAAGTATTCAGTGCAGTATGCTAATGAAATCGTGGACTAGTTAGTACCAAATAACTAAAGGCAATACAAAGCACATGTAGTCGTACTCACCTCCAAATTGTTTGAAGAAGTATTAATCTACTGCCCGTGCACATTTGAATCAAAATCAGGGATCACTTGTTGTTAAAAAAATAAAATTGGATATCAAAACCATGTTGGTATGTACTGAATTTCCCAAAGGAATTAAAAGGTGATAATGTATGAAACTTGGTATCGGAGGACACTGAAATTGTAAGTAGGATTACAATGGTTGTCTTCTTGAGTTGATGACATGGGATGTTGGGAACCACCAGATTGTGAGAAGGGCATGTCATCGTGTGGGTCGTCCGCATGGCACGTAAGCTGCGGACACTTACGAATAGTATGGCCAATGCCACGACATTTACTACATTGTCGCGGAGCTATTGGAAGGTTCTTCCGTATACGGCCCGGATTGCCTTTAGTTGTCACTGTATTGGGATCGACAACACCAAAATTTCTGTTCGACATAGTGTCATTATCTTTGTGATGTGATGATGACACTTGTCTTGCCTCGCATGTATCATGACGTTGTTTCATGCGATTGGTTACTACAATTATTGTTGTTCAAAGCTCCTCTGCGTCCTCAGGCAATTGTGTTGCGTAGTAACACATCCGGTTACACATTGACATTAATCTAGCATATCGGCAAGAAATTGATAAGGTTCTTGACGTTTGAGGCACAGAGGTCGGTGGGCCAGCTGATTTTGCATTAATTGTCCATCGCTTTAGAATAGTACTAGGAGAGAACTCTGTTATGTGTTCAGTTTTTAAAACTGCAATGATGTGTGAGTAAGGAAGTCCAACAGATTGTAATTTCAGGCAATTGCATTTGATGGTGTGATTCTAATAATCATATATCACATTCCAACTGGATGTTGGTTTTGTGTACTTCGACAGATAATAACTCGAATGACTAATGTGCTGAATTTTTTGGACCACGAAGAAGAGTCTTTCAGCCTTTATTTGATCCCATACTTTAAAAAAAATTGACCTTGTATACAGTGAGGCAGCATTCTGCTCTAAGCAGCGTAGTGAAGTGGTCAACACTGATGTACTGTTTTCAGAATAATGGTTATCATAGGCTTCGGTCTCTCGGATTCTTGATACACCCCTATCATACTGTCTAACAAACTTATACAAACGAAGTCTTGTTTTTAGGAAAACGATTCAAGTAACCGTTCAAGCTTTATGAGCGTTGCGTGCTTTTGATGCCGCCAAAGAAATGACCCCGCAAGAATGCTTCAGCTCATATCCAACGTTTTGATATCCAGTTGTTATCCTCCATCCCAAATGAATGTACCATTGATTCCCACATAACGTCAAATTCATCAGGTGTACATCGGGAGCACATACATTTCTTGAACTCGCGTAGAAAATTTTCAGCATGAATATTTTGAAGCGCATTTCTCTCCAAATGCCAGCTGCATAGTCTGTGTTTTGCATGTGAAAAAATTCTTTCGATTGCGGCGGCCATGGCCTTGTCCCCATTGGTGACAACTGATATAGGCTTTTTATTATCCATTGCATCAAGAAATGTCTCCAACACCCACATATATGTGTCCACGGTCTCATATGAAAGTAATGTACGTCCAAAAATACAGGTAGCATTGTGGTTGTTTACACCTGCAAGTATGACAAATGACTTTGTGTATGCACTGGTGCGGTATGTTGTATCGAATACCAAAACATCACCGAAACATGAATAGTCAACACAGGAAGTTGAATCTGCCCAAAATAGGCAATTCAATGAATTATCATCATCAACGATGTACCTGAAATAAAATAATGGGTCTACCTCCTCTTTCGCGCTCAAGTATGCTAGTGCACCTTCAGTATCTCCATCGATCATTTCATCTTTTCTTTGGCTTGCTACAGCGTTGTACAAATCATTTTGCGTAAAGCCAACATTTTGGTAGCCGTCTGCTTGATGCAATATAAAATCTCGTATTTGGCTAGTGCGTATTCCAACACTGCGAAGTGTTGTTGCTTACTCTCTATCTGGGCTTTTCACACGGCGGTGTAACCGAAGGAACGGCACACCACTCGGTGGAACCAATGGATGATTATGATCCTTCACGAACTCCTTTACTACCCATTTTTCCAACTTACTGTCATACTTAACGCGGAATACTGTCAAACAACCCACTCGAGTTATTCCCCTTGGTTCCCGTGCCTTTTCATATCGATCTAAGTATTTTACAGCTCGAAACCCTTGTCGCGAACATACCCACTTCCTTGACACCGGGACGTGGTTTTTGTCATATTTTAAATCATCTTTCCTAACGCTGAATCCTACAAACGTAGCGTATGTGTTATAAAAATTACCTGCTTCAGCTTCCGAGTTAAACTTCATGTCAAGGACTTCTTCAGCTGATAAGTCTTGTAAAATTTTTTCCAGTTCGACGGGTTTCGAAGGAGCTGCAGTTGATTTACCGTGACGATACCCATATTCACCATTATAGGTGTCAAACTCATACATATCACTATCTTTAGGAGCTTCATTCAAGTCTATAGCGACATGTTTTCCTTTCTCAAAGCTACTACGAGCCATTTGATGCGTGAAACCTACAATACAATTTTTATTTTTATTTTTTGTAAATATTGAAAATTATGAGTTACAATAATGAGAAAAAATTATCGTTTGATAAACCTTTAAAAATAATTGAATTACTGTAACAAAAACATAATAACACATTATTCTAATGTATTCAAACTAAATGTCATTCAAAATAGTGGGTATCATGTATGACATACCTGTAGACTTTACTCTCCTCTCATGCAAGTGTAGATATTGAAGCAACCAGGTTTTGTTGGAGTTGGTTTATAAGAATCCAATTACACACGGATAATACAAAAATTTGATACCAAATGGTAATTACAAGTAGGTGAGGCTCATTAAATTCACATTGGTATTATGTGTGCAGCTTTTATTGTTATGCAATAACTTACAATGGTAGTACGACTTGTCATCAGATTTGTAAATTATATACCACAATTGAGTTCAAATAAACTCATAACAGTTGTAAATCCTATGAGTCTCACTAATTACAACTTATATATAATTTTTTTTTTGTGGCATTCACAAAAAAAATATATATATGGCTAAAATTTTAAAACTAATTATTAATTTATTATTATATTAATTTTATTAAATGGGTAAGCGAGTATTAAACGGGTTGACAGGAATCACCCGAAAATTCACTGCTTATTAAACGTTTCTGACGGGTTAACCTGTTTACCACACGAACTCGTTAAGATCTCATCAAAACCCAATTAATTCGTGTCGATTTTTTTCGTTTAATCGTGTGGTACATGTGTTGAAAATCCTAGTAAGTCCGTTAACAAATTAGTTTTAATATATATACTCATTGGATTAGTTCGCACTTTTTTTTGTTACGGTTCCAAGTTTGTTTTATTTATTATTCACTGAGTGAAATAATAAAATGTCAATTCTTTTTTTATGGATGAATTAAATTACATGTTATGTTATTTGGAATATAGTAATATTTTATTTAAAATTTTAATATCGATAAATTTAATAAAATAATTTGTCTTGTGTCGGTTTACCACCCCATTTTTGAAAAAAAAAAACACCAAAAATAATCTCATATTCAAAATTCAAATAAAATATGAAATACCTGTCATTTCCCCGCCCAATTTTCCCCAATTGTTAACCTCCTTGTTTTCCCCCAAAATTGCACACCCAAAATTGAAGAACATCTCTCTCTCTCTTAGAACCGACTTTTTTTCGAACTCCTCTCTTTCCTTCGCTCTCTCCTTCTGTCTTCCCTCTCTCTCTCCACAGCACTGGAAGGTGTTTCGTCGTTGTCTTCATTATAGTCATCGTCTTCATCAAGTGCCGAAGGTATGTTCTCTTCTACTTCTCCATATCTCTCTCTCTCTCTATCTCTCTATTTCTTCATATTATGTCCACCATCTCTCTCTTGGTTCCCATTGGAAAACCCCATAAAAAACCCAGATACAACCCCCAAAAATCCCACCAAATAACCCAGCCAAAAACTCAAAAAATCCCCCCATAAAAAAACCAACAAAAACCCATCAAATACCCCAAAAATGCCACCGAAAAATCCACAAAATCACTTCTCATTATGCGGTACCTGAGTATTTGATTCTATTTTTTCATCACATTTTTTGATGACTGTTGATTACCAGAACAATAAATTAGTTTCTCTAACTTCTTTGTGCTCTGTAGTGAATGAACCATGCCAAAAATGACATTTTATTATGTCTCATTTAGCATTTTCTGTGATGGCCTGTGATAGTTTGCTTTCTGTGTACATGGTGTATGTAATATGTATCTACAGAATATTTGGGATATTGTATCTACAGAATTTATGTGTACATTTGGTATTTCTGTGATAGTTTGCTCTTTCAAGTTTGGATGGTGTAGACTGTTTTGGTCATTGAATATGTGACCAAGGCAGTCAAATGATACAATTAGTTCGCTGATACAATAGAGTTGTCTAGTTCTTGTGTCTCATTATTCAGAGTTCTGCAATTCATTTTGGAATTTCTGTTTTGTTGAACACGTTTTGTCGTATATTGTTTTGTTGGATATGGTTCATGGCCGTGCATATAGGAGGCAGAATGTTGATGGAATTGTTTTACATTTTTAATACAACTTCTTTTTCAGGTTACATTTTATTTTGTATATTTGTGATAATTTATGTGATTGTTTGGTTTTCTTAGGTTGTGAAGTTTAATGAATAGTTATGAATTAAAAATGGAAATCATGTACATATGGGGATATTGTTGTGAATTTTTTTTTTAAACATTTTATGCAATTGATTTCGAGGTGGGGTTTAATTTTCTAGGTGTGTGTTATAAGCTTCAGTCATGTTTCATTTAATCTCATGGTTGTTCCATGACATTTATAATCAAAGCTCATCCCATAAATGGTGGTTTGTAGGTACTGGTGATTCATGTTTGAAGGTCTTTTGTGGATGAGAGTATTTACTTCTTAAGCAAAGACAATGTAAAGAAATTTGATTGTTCTTAAATATTTTTATATGTTAGATCTTCACAGTTTGCAGTAAATGACAACAAATTGCAATAGGGTGAAGAGGAAACAAATGGTTACTACTGCCACGGTAGGGAAGCGACGGCGAGGAAAACAGACCGATACTAAAGTCGAGACATCTGGACGAGTATGTTATACATTCTTACATTAAGTTATGTTGACCATTATGCTTACAAATAATCAGTTTGTTCAATCGGACATGTACCGTTCCGTATTAATAGTTCCATTACTTTATGTTTACAGCATTTTGTGGCGACAAGATATTCATCAAAAAAACTAGGGAAATTTGTTACAAATTTAAATGCTGTGCAAAAACAAGTCATCATTGCAATTGGATTGGGGGGAATGCTCACCATACGATGCACATATATTAGGCATGATTTGTGTGCATGGTTGGCAGAAAGATTTGATCCCCAAAAGTGTGCGTTCAACTTATATGGGAAATTGGTGAAGTTCTGCCCCCAAGATGTCACCTACATACTAGGGTTGCAATTCGCAGGAACAAATGTGGTGACAACAGTTACAAATGACAAGATTAATGATCTTTGTACATCTATATTTAACGGACAACCGGAGGTGTCTTTAAAACATTTGGCGGAGCGCCTTAGTTCAATCACAGATGACTCTGACGAATTTTTACGGCTATCTGTTTTATATATTATTGGTTGTATGTTTCACCCAACCATGCGAACTACGCTAAGTGTTGTTGCATTACATTCTATTGTTGACGTGCCTTCTTTAAGACATACTAATTGGTGCAAGTTTGTATTTGATGGAGTCATCGAAGGCATCCAAAAATTTCAATGTTCCGGATGGGGATCAATGGTTGGCTGTCTGGTAGTTCTGATGGTAATTTACTTATAAAAATCATGTTTGTTAATGTATATGTGGTATACAATGGTTAAATAATGTCTTATGGTCTTCACTTTATTTGGTATGTAGGTTTTTTATCTTGAACAGGTTACACCAAGAGGAGAAACCATCATTCCATTGGTGTATCGGGAGGTCCCACAAATTGGACAGTGGGGTGACAACGATGTCAGTAAGCGAATGAGTGTTATCTCGAAGTTAGGAGGCTTCAATCTCGACGAGGTATACATAGGGTTATTTTTTTGCATATGCATTGTTGTATGGTAATGTCTTACATATTCTTTGATGCGCATATTTCATTGGTTTTATGTATGTAGTTGGTTATCTTTATTGAGGAGGAGCTAATTGATAATGCACTTGGTACCGCCACCCAGCAAGCAGTGTCTGACACATGTAAATATACCATACATAATGTATATATTTTCCAAATCATTTTATAGAAGATCATGGCGAATACTGGATTTACTATGCTTTGTAAATTTTTATTTTGAGCTGCAAATTATATAACCGTACTGTCCATTATTACGTATATTATTTCGTAGGATTTGCGGTTAAGAATTGGAAGACTTGTGGTTGTTGTCGAATGCATGGAAAAAAAGTTTGATATTTTTGCATCACAATGCACAACATCTTTGTCTGTGATGGAGAAAAGACTGGGTGATATTGGACATATTGTGTCCCAATTTGTTGATAAATCGGCGACTACGAAGGATGTGCCACATGACATGAGAGAAATAGTGAGGAAGATGGAATTGATCTCACGAATGTGTGTACATTAGCCGTTTTAGTGGTCAAACATTATATGTTTTGTTCCTCATAACCACATCTCTTACTGATGACTTCTTGACGTGAATTGACTACTGAAATTTATATTGTAGGTTGAATTGGATGATCCACAAGCCTCAGAGGAACACCAAACAGAAGAAGTATGTTTTATTGTGTTTTGTATTAGAACTTCAACATGTGTTTTCAGTTGAGTGGCACTTTGAACCCCTTATAAGATAAATTGCGTTGTAGATGGCAGATGTGGTGTTCCCACGATTAACCCATATCGATGCAGATGTTGAGCGTGCAATCTACAATTACATATTTGACAACAAACTGTCATCTAAGTATGTGCTGGTGGACCTTATATTTGACGTTATAGCTTATGCTTAACAACTCCTAATTGTATCATTTTCCAATGCAACTATGCATAAAATTAATATGTTTTGTCTATATGTAGTGAGCTTCTGGTATCATTTGCTGACCATGATGATGGCACACGGGAAATGTTACAAACCCTTGCCCCGGAACAATGGCTAAGTGGACTTGTTCATGAATGTTAATTTGTTGATTTTATTGTTGTGACGTTATGAGCATGAAATTAAAATATCGTATAAAAAATGTATTAGGTAATTGATTTGTGTGCATGCATCACTCCACAAACGGGACGATGGTACTTAACTACGGTCTTCTCTGTAAGTACATGTGTTCATTTCTTGTAATTTTGAGTTGCATTATGCAATAAACAGTTCGTGTCATGTGGCAAACAAATTAATGTGTGTCAATTGATGAATTTATGCAGCAACAAGCCCTTTCAAGTACTATCACCCGCAGTCAGGGTGCAAGGGGAACTCAAAAAAAGCAAAAGTTTAGTCGCCTCACACTCCCTAATTTTAGAACAACTACAAAGGTAGTCTATATTGAAAATTTTGTTTTCTAATTATTTTTAAGTTAATCCAGGATGCATAGCAGATACCTATACCGAATTTTATGAATAAATGTCTCTTTGTATGTAGATATATGTCCCAATGAATGATGAAGCATCACATTGGTATCTACTATTGGTGGATATAGAGGAGAAACAAACATTCCTACTCGATCCTCTGCCAACTCAAAAAAGAAAAAATATTCGCCGCATAAATGCGAATAGAGTTGTAAGATACTGATGGTTTTCATTAACAAAAGAATATGTGTCAACAATTTTGGTGTAATTACATTCCAAACTTGTTTTGTAGATTGAGGTTTTGGACAGTATTCTTGCAAAGAGGGCTCTCGAATTTAAACACAAATTGGGCAAATGGAAGCTTGTTGAACCAGCCTGGATGCCCAAACAAGGCAATGGGTTTGATTGTGGACTTTTCGTAGTGAAGATGATGCAAGCATGACACTTGAGGCCAGGTTATACAATCAAGGTGAATGACAATCACATTTCGTGCTGACACTGCCGAATAGCTTTAATAATACTACAATAAAAAATTATTTATGTAATGGTGCACTTTTGTGGAATGCATGATAAAAGTAAGGACAAGCGAAGCGAAGTGGCTGTTAACTTGGTCATCGCTGGGGACAACATAGTGATAGATAAAATCATACATATGTCATAAGTTTTGTCTTGAAGTGTATATGGGTTTAGTGGGTTTGTCCGTCTACTGGTTTTTTAAAACTGAATACTGATGGGGATTCGAGGAAGAGTCCTGGATCTGTTGGTGGAGGAACAGTTGTCAGGAATGAGTTGGGTAAGGTGGTGTTGGATGCATCCTTCTTCTATGAGGATTGTTCAAATACGATTGCTGAGTTTAGGGCCATGTGTGATGCGTTCAGATGATTATGGATTATGGACTATCTTGTTATAGTTTCACCAGAGTCTGATTCATTGGTTCTTGTTAATTCTGTGTTGGGCTTATGTGATTGTTCTTGGGCTTGCCTGGGTTATTTAAGACGAATCAGATCGTTGCTGTGTTGGGATTTCTTGCAGCTACCTGGTGTTGTGAGCATGCCTTGTGTTGTGCTGTGTTCTGTGCTGCAGTTTCTGGGACTCTTGTCAGAAATGCAGCTGCCTTAAAGGTGTTTTGAAGGATTAAAGCCAAGTGATTGTAAATTTAATTTTGCCTCTTTCTATTGTAATTTTTTTATTCTTGTAATCCTTCGATTCAATTAATAAAATTTCTCTCTTTTCAAAAAAAAAAACAAGTGATGTGCCAAATTGGTAAACATAATGTATACTTGTGAAAAATGAAGTAAAGTTAGTGGAGTCCATGTCTTTTTTACTTTGTGCATCACCAATCTATCATGCAATGGATCATAGAATGTACCCTTCCGCATCAACAACCAATCCATACACGAATATGTACATATGCAACATGTGTTTTCACACAACATGGTGCTGGAATGATTGATGTGTCCCAAAATTTACAGATATTTATTCATGAAACAGTTAGTGTACATTCCATTCACCAGTCAACATTGTATTCCAATATATACATATCGCCTACCTAATCACATTTCATTCACCAGTCAACATTGTATTCCAATATATACATACCGACTACCTAATCACATCAACTAATATACTTCTATTTTTCCCCGTTTCTCTCCCTCGTTCTCGGGCCTTATGTAATTGTTTGTTCCTAACTTTGTTGTTAGCGTGAATAGCTAATGAAAAAGCGAAGTTCATCCGCATTTCGTTCAAATCTTCCTGCGGACAAATGATACAAGTGGTAAACTTAATGAGCTTTGAGGAGGGATATAAACAACTTATATAATTACAATTGTGACATGCCGTATGTTACATGTTATATATTTCACCTTAATGCTAAAGCCTGGATAAAGCACTGGAGCTTGGATCATCTTGACAACAAACATTCCACAATCATAGCAATTCCCCTGACGTAGGGCCCAAGGCGGCGCGGACAAAGTGAATGTGGACAAAAAGGTTGGTAGTTATCTTGTGTAACTTAAAGCACATCATCTAATTCAAAGAGGACATTCTACACATCATTCAGCCGAATGGAAATATCGGCACAAGGAAACGGGTCCAACAAAATGGCATTATGTTCAGTTACGTCAATGACGCGTAGATACCAATGGTCGTTGTTCTCGTTGATTGAGATGTATATCTAAATTTGTTGATACAGACAAACATTGTTGATAATTGTGGATCAATTTAACTAATGCTAGGTCTTGGAATTCAAAACGGATTAATAGTATGGGTATAACACACCTTATCACAGTATGTAAAATCTTTTATATACTTCCCATTCACAGCACACATAGATTGAACAAACTTTTTTTACTTTCACTGTTAGCCACAGCCCGAGCCAGTGCCTGTTGCTGAATACAACAATCAACATTACATGCACCTATTGTATGTAATTTTGTTTAAAAAAATTAGGTACTACCAAAGCCTCACAAGTTTCTTACTGAGAACCACGTGGGTAGGTAGCACCTCTCTAACCCAGTTTTTGGATTTGTCTTATCTTCCTTAAATAATAAATTGTGAGCCAAGTCCACAATCTGTGACATTCAACGGAAAATACCAATGTAAAATGCAATGGGTATAATTTATGGTAACAACGTATGGGTAAAAAAAAACCCAAATTAACCAACCAAATCATGTAACCACTGCTTTGGTAATAATGTCATGAGGGAATGGCCTGCAGCATGGTCATGTTCAAATCTAATTAAAACCACTCTGTTTTGAAAAAAAATATATAAAAAATTACACAAAAAAATAAGCGTACAATTATTTTTGTTTACGTGTACGTAATACATTATTAAAATGTATATTAAAATGTATAAATGGTTACATTTAAAATAACCATACCTCATGTCAAGATTCTTGTCAAATATGTAATTCAGAATCAATTGCTTATCTTCAGGATAAAGTATGTCTACATGTTCATATTCCTCAACGTGATGTGGGATACCCAAAGTGGAATTTGAAATCTGTTTACCCAACCTGTGACATTAAACTACAATTCAAGTTTGTCACATACTCAACAATAGAACAAAACAGACCTTATGAATTTCAGCAACTGATGCACTATTACGAGACAATTTCAGTTTGTTAACAGGCTTATGCAGAGTCTTGTAGACACCGATCACTGCCTTGTTGTCATAACTATTCATGTGGTCACCGCCCTGTGCAAAGAGAAATTGAACATACAAATGTAAAAAAATTGGATAATAAGAAATGATGTGATAACCTTAGGCATTAAATGTTTATGCATAGAATCGTCCCTTGGTTGAATATGTTCCGGGGGATTATTCACCTCCCCCTTGCCCTCTTTGTTATCATCATTCTTCACCCCACGATGTTGTAGTTGAAGTGAGAAAAAAATAAGTGAGGATAATGTATAAGTTAAGTAATACATTAAATTTGATGTATGTTATATCTTTGGTTGTTCATATGGTGACATCACATATTTGATTGGCCTCTGTTTAGAATCTCTTCGTAGTTGCATTGGTGGCAACGATGTTTGGGTGCATGAGTAAGAAGCCTCTTGCATGTCACCAACGTTATTCTATTTGTAACACACATTGCCAGTATTCAATGGTCGTCGTCGTGCCTCCTGGAATGGTTTTGGTGGTGGGGTGCAGACAGCGGCAATGGGTGTCCAAATCCGGTAGTTCACATCCACTTCATTAAGGCAGTTGGCGTTTACATTTTCATTCAAGTCAATTTTATTTTTTTGCTCATCAACTTGTCCAATATCAGATTGTCTATCTTTTCGTAATTTGATGGTTTCGGTGCATAGCCACCCATGAACATTTGCATCATGCTAACCATTGAGCCGACCATGCCAGTTAGGTTAACAATTGCATTCTTCATCCTAGACATTCTGGCCTCCTAGTCTTGCACATATACACAAATGATCAGGTGTCAAAAACTATTATAAATCAATGTGATTTCAGTATCATGGTATATGCGTACCGGTGGTTTTTCATCTGTTTTTAAATTAGTTTGCTTCACTACATGGGTGGATCATTTCCTAAAGTTTACTGTAGCAACTGGTGGGGTTCTATTCATGGTGTTGTCAAACACAGACCAAGTAACCTCTTGACATGCTAGTCGTTTGGACTTATTCAACATGATTATATGTTTCTTAATTTCCTCATCCCCCCATGCATCAATTCGAGGGTTGCTTCTACAAGGCGGTTGTTTAACAAATACCCATTGGGGTGTGACCCGCTCCAAATATAATATCTACAATACAAAAATAAAAGAGGCAATTCACTATAAGTATTGTGAAACGAACACAACATAAATATACTAAAAAAATAAATTGATGCCTTGCCATAAGAACAAGTAAACATCCACTAACATTTTTCTAATCATGTGTTTGATATTTTCGTACAGTATGAAGATACATGCTGCTGATTGAAGTACACATGGTTGGGTATAGAAGATGTCTAATAAGAAATAGCACAAAATATATCCTAAACTCATTCGAAGCCACTTTAAGTACACAGTCTGTCATTCACGTGTCTCAATGGGATATCCTTAACTCCATTGAACAATGAATTCCAAATGCCATGAATTCTTTCACTGAGCCCAGTAGTCTCCACATCCAACCTTTCATTTCTCAAACCCATGACAGATTCTACATCCATGACTGATAATTGAATTGTTTCACCGTAGACATTTAATGTCAAAGACACAATGTCGAACCGTTCAATCAACCATGCACATAAACCCCGTTTCAGTTCTCCACATCTGAGGCTCAATATCCCCCCAAAATCGAGTTCTATTATTGCAGCTTTCTGCTCATAACATAAATTTCGTATCAATTTTACAATTTTTTCAGGAGAACACCTTGTACCAAGCATCCCCTTTGATAATTCGTCAAAACATATACAGAAAAGTCAGTTGGAGAGGTGCACTAAATGTAAACCATGCACATAAAAATTAACATTGACATAATATTTACCCGTACTGCCATTTCCCCATAATTATCTTTCACACGATCATATTCACTCTTTGCCTGTATAGACATTTCTCCGTACTTCTGTTTCTCACTATTTGCCTTCTTCCTCCATTGGTCAGCCAGTTCTTTAATCACTTTATAAGTACAAGTGCCAGTTGGAAGCCATTATTACTTTCACTATCCCAAACAATACTTGCTATTTGTAAAACAAATTATACCTTGCGTGTGACTTTTTTATCAGCGTTTCCTTTGATATTCTCCATTCATTCCTTGTTGTAATGAAAGTACAACAAATGCGTACATTATCAAATAAACATTAACCACAAACTAATTTGACCCTACAATACACTAATTTTTCATACTAGAAAAATAGTCATACGCCAGGTGGACGTTGTGCTTTAAAGCCTTTGGCCTTTGATTCGTGGGACCTCTTCTTCCCCCTGAAATATGTATCATAATATGAAGTCTGAAATGTGATGAATCTGAAATATATTCAACAATATAATCATATATTACATTATAAGTATCGCCAAATTGGACTTCCCAAGTCCAAGGGCTTGCTACTCCCCTGCAAATGTCACATGTTGTATAGGTCAAATAAATAAGTATATGCTACACATACACTTCTCTAAACCATTCAGAAATCCTTCTCAAACACATTCACTCACCAACACATTCATTCACAACTATAACACCAGTATGTAAATGTTTGCAAGTATGACACATACAGAGAGGTCAAACACTGAAAACATACAATTTATAAAAAACTAACATTTCATATATTCACTACTACTTTCTTCATACCTTATTATGTATTTCCTCTTGTTCGTTAATCACAAGGACCCAATACTACCTCCAAATGAGGAGTGTACACACTTCTACATAGACCAAGACAAACCAATTTTGGAATAAAGAAAGGAGATACTTATGACCTCAAACCCATATTGGAAGGAATAAAAGGGATTGTGATGCTGAGTGAGGCACCGATGTTAGAACAAAGAAGAGGGATTGGGATGCATAGAGGACACGCTGCTTTTGGAAGATAGAAAGAGGAGACCCAATGACCTCAATGTTCAAATGAGGGAGGGAGCTGGGTATTGGTTTTTGGCGGGATTAAGAGGAAATATGAGGGAACTGGTGTAGCTAGCTGTCACAACCTGATTGCTTGGTATGGAATTAAACCCTAAACAACGTCACTTGGATCCATCTGGGAAAAAAAAAACATGATCGATCGAACTCATACACGATCGATCGAATAGTTTCAGACTACCCACAATTATAACGCTAATATGAGGGGGGATTGAACAACCATTCATCTGCTACAACAACACCTCTAAATTGATCTATCGCGAATAACTGATCGATCACGAAGTTTCAGAATGTGAACATTTTATACATCTGCTCGACCGATCGCATTACTAAATGATCGATCATTATTCTCTGATCAAACGCTATATTTCAGAATGCGAAGGACCAATCGAATTAGTAAATGATCGATCGTTATGTTTCAGAAAGGAATCTTAGATCGATCATTTTTCATTGATCGATCACGAAGTTTCAAAATGTTAATGATCGATCGAATTACTAATTGATCGATCGTAAGTTTTAAAATATGATATAAGATTGATCATTTTTCACTAATCGATCGCTAAGTTTCAGAATGTGACCATTTTATACACTTGATCGATCGATCACAATAATAATTGATCGATCTTTAACTTTCAGATTAATAAACGATTGATCATTATTCACTGATCGATCAATCCCTTACACTATCGCAACAAAACCTTAAAATCTTGTATAATGTTCTTAATGCTCGTAAACTTATCGACTTTATCGTAAAAATTTGCATACAATTAGTAAATACTCCTCTCCACTTGTTAGATAATCCACAACTGTTGTTATCTCGCACCAAAACAATGGTGAATATTCCTTAATTACTGAGAACTTGTTCACATCTGTCGTAAAAATTTACTTACAAGATATAAAAAAAAAAATTGTTGTATGTTCTTAACCCTCCCAAAGTTATCCACGTTTGTCGTAAATCCATGGTCATATGTTTTAAATATTCTCACCTACAAATCTTGTAAAATATACCATACATGTAGTAAATACTCATTTGCACTTGTAACATAGTCCAGAAATTTGATATATGATACCAAAATAATGATAAATCTTATTCAACAACTTGTAATTTGTTCAAAAAAGAAGTATACATTTCATTAACTTAAAATTTTCCTTTTCTATATGAAATCTATCCATTATAGTGGTAAATCTATGAATTTATATTTCACCACATTCGTATTAAAACCCACGATAATGAATATCACAGATGTTATATATTTATCTATAAGATTGTAATATTAAACACTTTTGTCGTAAACTTAACCAACTTAAAACTAAAATGTATCAACTGCACTCGTAACATTATCCAAAACAATCCGAACAAAATCTTCAACTCTAGTAAAATGTTCTTTAAACCACGTAAATATATGCATCTGAGTCATAAATCCTTCACCAATGTTTTAATGTATCCAACCTGTCTTGTAATTATATCCTTAACACTCATAAAAGTATACACAAATATTATAACTTATATCATACAGGTAGTAAATACTCCTATCCACTTGTAAATTCATTAGCAAAGTTGATATTTCACATCACATAACTAGTAAATTTTACTCAACTACGTGTAACTTATCCACAAATAACGTAATAATTTTCATTACTGACGTATATTTTTCTTTGCTATATGAAATCTAACCATAGTTGTGGTAAATCTATGAATATCCATTTTCACCACATTCGTATTAACCTATTATAATGACTCCCATACATATGATATATTTACCATAGAAGTCGCAAACTTATCCAAAAAATCGAAACAAAACCTTCAACTCCAATAAAATATTCCTTAAGCATCATAAATTTATCCTCTTTTCTGGTAAATACTTCCTCATATGTTTTAATTTACCCCACCGGACTGTCTCATATACGAACCCTTAATGGTCTTATGACACCTACCAACGTCGTAAAATATACCATATAAGTAGTAAATACTTCTTAATACTTGTAAACTTATCCACGAAACTGGTAATTATAATCAAATATTTGTGAATTATTCACAAATGTCGTAAACTTTCATTAAGTGACGTAATTTTTCTATTCCTTTATGAAATCTAACCATTATGGTGGTAAATCTATGAATATCCATTTCATCACATTCGTAGTAAAAACTACATATAATGACTCACATACATGTTATATATACTTACATATACCTTCGCAATATTAAACAATTTTGGCTTAACATTAACAAACCTAGAAATATAATTTTTGTACGAACTCGTAACCTTTACATTAAGTTATCCACTTTTGTCGTAAAACCTTCCTCATATGTTTTCATGAACCCACCTACCTCCTAATCGTACCCTGAAGTGTCATAAACTTAATTAGTAAGTGAATTCGATCGATCAAAAATATATAATGATCGATCATATTATTGCAGATGTATTATTTGAAGTAAATAATTATATTCTTTGTGTTACTGATCGATCAATTATATTTAATGATTGATCAAGGATTAGTAAATATCGTAAACTGAACCATTGAACTAGTAAATATTCCTCTCCACTTGTAATTTTATCCACAAGACTGGTATATCTTTCTGGATTAATTGTAAATTATTCACAAATTAAGTACACATTTCATTAAATTACATCATTTTTTTTTCCTAAATGAAATCTAACCATTTTTTTCATTACTCTTGGTAAAAGTATGCACTAGTAAATGTTTTGGTAGTCTTGTAAAAACATTCACAACTCTCGTACCCTTATCAACAATGATAATTCATCATTTTACTTGATGAACAATGATTTAAGTGATGTTGTAATTTTATCATTAATTGTCATAATTGTTAATAAAAAGTGGTAACAGTTCTTCACCCATTTGTAATTATTGACACAAATGTGGTAAACAAAATTCTTCAATAAACTCACAATTCTACTATTTTTTATCCATTGAAGTTGTAAATATTCCCTTCATTATAGTAATCATGATGTACTGTCTGACAAGTCCTTTCAAGTCTTGTCTTCCGGTAACTAGTAGGTAACCCGGTTACTCTTTGAAAAAAAAAATTTGAACGGATACATTGATCAACGACTCACTTTTATTGTTAAATAAATCTATGGTGGACATTGGTTTTCGGTACCATATCGAAAAACTAAAAGACTGTACCGTAGTCTGGTCCTAAGGATAAATGTTTTCTAGGTATAAGAGCATCTCCAACAGATGTTGTTCATATACTCTAAAATAGATTTAGAGTATCACTGTAGCAACTTGTAAACATAATTTATATTATTTTCTCTCTCTTCCCTATTTTCTTTCATTCTCTCTCTTTCTCCTTTTTATTATTCCCAAAAAAAATATAAAAAGAATGAGAAATAATATTTAAAATGAGTAGTTAAAAATATAAAAAATCTGTTAGAATGTGTATTAAAAAATTGAGTAATTAAAATAGAAAAGATTACTTTTTAGATAACTAAAATACAATTTATTGTTGAAGATGCTCTAACAAATGCATTTATGCTCCGGGCAGGTACTTTAGAATTCGGGATCAGTGCTTACTTGTCAGTTGCCCCATGATTAGACCACAACAGGTTAAATCATAATAATAGGTTAACGGATGCACAAATGTTGGTGGAACCAGTACTACAAATCAATGTGAAATCTTAAATTGTTAAAGAGTGTATAACATAAACATTTACATACTTTAACCCAAAAAATATTAGTATTATTTTTTTTAACATAAAATGATTATGCAGATAAATCATTCCACATATTCGTCAGAAGTATTTTTTTTGCAACACCAAATAGCTATCTGTAGGAGACCCTACTGTACCTATATCGGGACCGAAATTAAAGTCTTCATGCGTGCTCTAATCGTTGAAGAATAGATTTAGTCACACCCGAACTGTCGTAGTTATAGAGACTCGAACAAATTCAAATTCTTACCCACTGAATCAACCGCTAAATGGTCCAAAAAAATAATATTCATTGAAAGATAAATGAGTATGAACATTATTATTGCAATGTGACAACTGTTTTCGCAATCCCATTAAGATATCAGATACATAAGTGATTAGCTCTTCTTACCAACTTTTGTACAAACACAGCAAGATGATATAACACACAATAAAAGACCGAAAGTTTGTCTGTCCATATCAACATAATAATGTGATTAGGGCTTCAACCGGAAACATTATTGCAGTTTGAAAAGCTGGCACTATATTATATAAACATTGAGATTTCTTACAAAATATTACCTGTCTACGAGGGTTTGGCTTTGGTACCTATTGCATGTGGACCTTGGTTTTGTGAGAATTGACAAGAAATGAAAGCAACAGATCTACACTAGGAAATAGTTGGCTGTTACCCCTCCTTGTTAATAGGGGGGGGGGGGGGGGGGGGGGGGGGGGGGGGTGGGGGTGGGTATGAGAAATTATCAAGTGGATTAATCAACTGCTCAATAGTTCCGCTCGCTAATCATTCTGATCTATAGGACGGGTCAAAGCACTATGGTAATGTTATTTTATTATGACACCAATGTTACTGATTCAAATTGTGTAAACAATCTCTTTGTACAGAGATATGCTTCTTGAGATTCTGCAACGAGGGAATTTCGTACATTGACTTGTTCTTTGCTAATTACTCTATATTAAAATTATGAAAATAAATAAATAAAATAATATCGACAAAGTAATGATAAATATCAAGAAATCTTATATAGGTTTTTATTAACATCACTACGTAGTCTATTAACATATTTTCATTAAAAATCGGAGGACCATAAGTGCAAAATTGTTTGTAAAAATGTCATTGCCACTGTCATTATATATAAAAACATGTATAAATCTCGAGTTGAATGATAGCAGTATGTTCGTTAAATAGCAAAAAAATACATAAAACACACATATAAAAAGAGAGTTATCGATCCCAATTTCAATCCCATGTCGTTTGACTTTGAATTGTCGATTATAACATAAACTTTGCATATAGTCAATCTCTAATAAACCACACACATTGCATAGTCCAAAAATTCTCATACAAGACATGTACATATTTTTTATCCTTAGAAGTTTTATACCAAAAATGGTATTGTGTATCTCACGTAACGTGTAATACTAACATAGCATACTATGTCTTCTTCTTCAATAAAGGACATAATTCCAATAGAGAAAAAGTCTATTACTTATGATCGATTTCGCATGAAACTCAAGCAATTTAAAGTTTATGGGAAAGAGAAAGAGCAGTTAACTCCAAGGGGAACTTAAAATAGTAATAGAGATGAGTTGTGAATTCAGGCGTTTTGAATTTGTCAATTTTTTGAGGTTAGGTAATGAGAGATTTATCCCCATGAATACCTTAGCTCCGATATAGATGATTTATCTTTGACTAAATCAAAAAAAAATTAATCAAAATACACGTAAATTCGTCCGAACTCCTGTCCGTTAAAAAACAAAAGAAAGACTACGGCAAAACATAGTGGGCTATCAACACGTACCTTACTCCGAATCTACGCCAGGGTCGTTTAGCACTCCACCACCAGTCACTTTTAGGCCACGCCACAATAAAGCCGACCGTCATGACGTGGCATAAAATAATTGCCAACATTATGAAAGCAAAGAAAAGCTGACCTCAAAAGACACTGATGGTAATTCAACAACTCTGGATCATCTGAAGTTTGTTTTTTCTATTTGTTTTTATTGGTAATGGATTTTTTGAAATTGGTTTGAAAAGAATTGTATTTTTTTCGGGTGATACAGAATGATAGAGAGCACTAGCTGTTAATCAAATCAAGCTATTCAAACTCGGTTTATTTTTGACTTGTTCAAGTTCGATTTATTTTTCAAATGAGTCGAACTTGAATAATTTTAACGAACCCGACAGGCTCGGCTCAAACTCGACAGGTTTGATTCATTTATGTGTAAATATTCGGGTTCGACTCGTTTTCTAAACGAACTGAATTTGAACAATTTTTTAAACTCTCGGTTAAGAAAACAAATTTTTTAGGCTCGACTTGAAGTCGTTCGACTATCAACCCTAACCCTAACTGCATGATTCTCAGTTTATGAGAAGAAAACAAAAAAATTTCATTATAGTTGAAGTTTGGTGGCACTCACAAAACCATAATTATCCCCTACATTCCTGATAAGAATTTTATCTCTATCAATATGTATATAGGTTTAAATATCTATATTATATAGTAAAGAAATAATAAAAAAAACTCCCTTTTTTCTATTGCAATTACACTCTTTCTATTTTTCGTTCCTATTCTCTTTTCTTATAAAAAAGGATTTTAAACCAAAGTAAAGGATTAATTCGTTCTTAATAGTTATCTCTTTAATCGGGGGTTAAGAGTATACTCTGGATCGGAATCGTGAAGAATACTTCTTGATCATTTCTACTAACTTAAAGCTCCATTAACTAAAAGATGAAAGTGGGGGGTTTTGGGAGGGAAGTGAGGAGTCTTCATCATACCTTACGATGTGAACATCTCATTTGATCACTAGTCAATTAAAGATGTTAAGTTGTTAACATCCATTTGAATGCATGTTTAATACTTCTGGAATGGACGTAACACCTGCTCACAACACTGCATGTAACTTATATGTGCTTATACGTAACATGTGTGTATGTATACTCTCTCTCTCTCTCTCTCTCTCTCTCTCTCTCTCTCTCTCTCTACAGACACAGACACAGACACACACACAAACACGCAAGACTCTGACAGTCTGACGAGATGCACATCTTTTTGTAGGGCCAGCAAGGTACTGTAAATGGCAAGGTTCCAACAGTGAACGACGAGAAATCACTCATTAAAAAAGGTTTGGAAAGGTTCGATCAGCTTGTTCACAGCGAAGCTTTGCTCACAAATATAGACAAATCTAAATAATTGAATAATAAACTTCAAATTGCGCAGAAGATTCAAAATAATTTTCTAAATCTTTATTTATTGGATAATGCAACAAAATTACTGATTGGTGGCTGCTGGAAGGATGACGCATCTTGTAGGTTATGAATGGCTCTCCTGCCTACTTTTTATTATTATTATTTTTTTTTTTGGTTTGGGGGGTCAGGAAGTCGTGATCGTCTTCTTGAAAATATAATTAGAAGTATTTTTCGTTACGATTTCATAAAAATTTACTTTTAATGTTATATTTGAAGACACGGTACAACGTAAATCAACCGGTTAATTTGAAAAAGTGAGAAGTGCCCAGAGAGAGAAGAGTGAGGAGAGCAATGTAGAATTTAATATGAATGGTTTTGAGAAAAATGTTGGTAGCCGTTGAATTAGTCTATTTGAAACCGTTGGATGAGTTTATTGAAACTTACCCTATTTTATATTATAGATAATCTTTCATTTCTTTCGAAATCAAATAATCACTAACAATCACCTATAATTTTCTTGTTACTCATTTTTTTTTTTTGGTTCAAAAGTCAAAAATGTTCGGGCTCCTCCCCAATCCAGTCAAAGGCAAGTCATTTACGTCGGGACTAGATTATTCTCTTATGGCCTAACCCCAATAAATTGTCAAGTTTCAAACTCAAAACTTCTGAATTTACAATTTATCTATATTACCACTTGAACTACTTTGAAGTTCGTTACTCGTATTTAACTTGAATTTTCTATCTACATACACATCTTTTTCTTTCGGCGCGGCTATGATATGTGCACGACCCCCCCCCCCCCCCCCCCCCCAACCATAAGAATAATCTACATGAGCATTTTCAATGCTTAAGTGTAACAAATTCCTAATACAACCGAAGACCCATATCATCATTTTACCTACATTAAAAAAAAACCCAGAATCGAAGTCCCTTTCTCCATACTTTACTCAAAATATGAAGGCTAGTGCAATGGAGGTTCTCGGTGGTAAGCACACACCACTCAACAGCTTCAAAAAGGCCTTTCTACCAATCTTAGCATTAGTTCTTCTCATCACAATCCCTCTCTATCTGAACAACACTTCACCTTCCCTTCTCCGCTCTCTAGAGATCAGTTCCAATGCTACTTCAATATCCCTGCTCGGAAAAAACGACTTGGCCTCCTCGCCATTGCAGTCTCCCAAAACAATTACCATCGACTCAGCAAGCGCGAAGAACACACATCGCCGATGCAATATATTTCAAGGGAATTGGGTTCCAGATTCGAAGGGGCCTTACTACACGAATGAAACGAAGTGTTTGATCGATGATCGACAGAACTGCATGAAGTTTGGAAGACCAGACAATGAGTTCATGAAATGGAGGTGGAAGCCTGATGAATGCGAGTTACCTCTTTTTGATCCAGTCCAGTTCTTGGAGCTTCTCAGAGGGAAGACTTTGGCCTTTGTTGGAGACTCGGTGGGAAGAAACCAGATGCAATCACTGGTGTGCCTCTTAGCTAGTGTAAGTCCTGGATTACTTGTTACATCATATTATAATTAAGGATTAAAATTTCGTTTCGGTGAGCTTAGAAACATAAGCGTTTCAGTAATATTTCAGAAAATTTATTTTCAAAATATTAGTCGAAACATATCAAAATATTTTGAAACATATCAAAATATAAGAATTCTAATATTCAATCAATGATTCGTTCTGATCTCCATGAAAACGGAAACTTTTGGACCGTTTCGAAACGAAATTTACTTCCTTGGTTATAATTCATACGAATTTCCAGTTTGCATTCAATGGATAGTTTATGTGCATGCATGCATGCTTGCACACATATATAATTACATACATACACAGGTTGGTGTGGATGGTGGAGATCCAAATCCTCGAGAGTACACTTTTTAATTTGTCTTAATGACAAATCACTTACTGTGTATCGATGAGAGACCACTTCATGGAGCATGATTTTACCGGTAAGAGAAATCCAAGGGAAAGATAGTGAGGGGGTATTCAAGTCCAGCTGGGGGGCATGTTGTAGTTCAATAATGAAGTGGTGAGACATTAGATGATCACGAAATATCATTATACAAGCACTAGGTCCATATGATGGACGGAACAAACGAGAAACATTGTATGGTCCTACTTAAAAGAAGAACCAAATGAGCAAAAACAAAAAAAAGCTAAGTCCCATCATGTCAGGAATAAAGAATGCAACAACCATGTACTACTCAAATTTCATAACTTTTTATTCCACCCACAATAGGAATATATCTAACTAACTGCGAAAATTACAAACAGTAAGACTCTGTGTGTGTGTGTGTGTGTGTGTGTGTGTGTGTGTGTGTGAGAGAGAGAGAGACAGGTCCTACATCTAATGTTATGGATACCATTTCATACTGAAAATTCTCTGACATCTTATGGAAATTATATGTCACCATCAGCGTTCTCAATCCAGGCTGTGAATGTTAATCAAACTTAAAGCCGGAACTAAAACCACATGGCCACCATCCTCTTATGTGTGCATGTTACATGAATATTAAACAAATTCGGAAAGGAAAAGACACAAAACACACTTCATTAAGAGGATTACGAAGCAAATGGACCAATGAAACGATCTTAATATTACGTTTAAACACTTCAATATCAAGGTGTATACATGGATACCATTACCATCTATGTAAATACAGGAGGAACTATAGATTATGCTGCACAATTTATATGCTCACTCTAACTCGACTTCGTACTTGTACAGGCTGCTTATCCTGTGGATGTATCCTACATACCAGATGGAAAATTCAGACGCTGGTTCTACCCAGATTACAATTTTACAATAGCAGCGCTCTGGTCCCCTCAATTGATTAGAGCCCACGACGCCGACCCTGATGGTTTCTCCCCCAACAGCCTCATGAACCTTTACTTAGATGAGGCTGATGAGGCCTGGGCTAGTGAAGTTGAAAATGTTGATATTGTGATCATCTCAGCAGGGCAATGGTTCTTTCGACCATCCATATACTACGAAAAAGGTCAAGTTGTTGGGTGTCATAAATGTAACAAGAAGAACATCACAGACCTTACCTGCTATTATGGATACAAAATGGCCTTCCGTACAGCTTTTAGGACCCTTTTGAGCCTTCAAAACTTCAAGGGACTGATTTTTCTAAGGACATTCTCACCTGACCACTTTGAGAATGGGGATTGGAATAAAGGAGGGAATTGTGTAAGAACAAGACCATTTACAAAGCAAGAAAGGAAGTTAGATGGGTATAATCTCGAGTTTTACTCGACCCAAGCGGAGGAGTTCAAGGCAGCAGAAAAAGAAGGAAGAGAGAGAAACTTGAAATTTAGGTTGCTAGATACTACAGAAGCCATGATTCTGAGACCAGATGGACACCCAAACCAGTATGGGCATTGGCCACATGAGAATAACACTCTAGCCGACTGCGTTCACTGGTGCATGCCTGGGCCAGTAGACACATGGAATGAGTTTTTGCTTCAGATGTTGAAGATGGAAGAAGAAGGATCAAATGAAAGGAAGTTTCAGAAAAATGATTAAGACAGATCAGATATATTTTGGAGAAGCATATCCACCGATAATATCACAGCTTACTGTGTATACTTCAAATATGAGTGATTTTTTTATTATTTTGGACAATCATATTTGTTCATGTAGCTATGTTTTCTTATGAAATAACAGAACAAATAGAGAAGATAATAAGCTACATGATGTCATATCACAAATTTGACTCTACACGATATGAAAGCAGATAGTTTAACAAACAAATTGTTCTTAAAGTAAATGAGAATTGTAGCATCTGCTTGTAACTCTAGGTTTTAGTTATGTATCAATATTTTTAACTTTCAAGGATAGTGTATGAGCCAATAATCAAAACTAATGTTCACTTTAGGGAGCAATTTGTGACATACAGTCAACTTAAAGAGCACGACAATCGCCTAGAAAAAAAACGACCAATATAATAGATGCAGCAACCTAGTTACTGAGAATTTTGAAAACAGAGTTGATAAAGAGTAGACAGCTTAATCCATGAACCATTTCCAGGATCTTCAGAATGAGTACAAAGAAACCGTCATCTATGCAAATGAACTAAGAATTACAACATACGAATTACATTTCCCCCCTAAAACTTGACCTGTTCCTGACATTCAGTCAAATGTATTGAGTCAGTTTTGCCCAACAGATAATTGACGACTATCATAAAGACTCATCTTTGTAATAATCATGCGCAACATTGAGCCTTTTCCAGGTATCCTATCATTCAGTTCATAATTATTAAATACAAGAATTAGTAATTAAGCCTCAAGAATAGAACAATTAGACAATACAATTTTAGAATCCTAATTTTCACCCACAATTTTCAGGTGGACCTCTCCATAGCTGGTGTTTAATCCTACTGCACTAAATGGCGCACAAAAGCTGAGTAATGACAACAGTTTTTTAACATTGAAGAGAAAAAGACATTTGCACATATGCTTTTGAAGTAGATGAATGGAGTTTAGGATGAGTAAGGTTAGTGTTGTTTACTAGCCAGGAGTGAAGTTCGTATTATTTCATACTCCGGAGAAAAACGTTATCACAAGTTCAAATAATTTGCTATGCAACATATGAGTTAGGATGCTGGAAAAGGATTACCCATTTGATAATATGCAGAGATTTCCATTCCAGAAAACGGTATGACTCCGCAACCCACAAATTTTATGTGTCTTCTATTTACACTGTAATTAACCTACCTTCACATCCTCTGCTAAAACTAAGCCAAAAAAAACGTTGGTTGATGGAGAACCAAAGCAGCGACTGAATCCACACTTAGCAGAACCATACAGTTGAGATAGCAGAACTAAAACAAATCTCAGTTAATATACATGAATGTTTCTGTACAACTGGAATACAATATCATGGGAAATAGTAATCAGGTCCAGAAGGATAACTGAATTTCAGAATATATGTAGTATATGGCGGAACATCTTAGAATGAAATCTTGATGAATACCAAGATGTGTAGAACTAAAATGTAGATCACGAAAGCCGACCTGAGCAGCATTAACCTCTGCAGTTTCTCAGTTCGGCCACCCATGTGGTAAGGAGACTTTTGACGAGGATCAACAATGTAATCTGAAGAAACAAATCCTTCCTCAGAGCTGCTTCTGCCAAATCGATTCCTTGCAATATTCCCATCTGCGAAGCTGGTTTCAAGCCTCCTCCAAAGCCCATTCAATCTTTCTAACTCAATCTCATTCAGATGGATTTCACCGACAAGGCCTTCCGCTTGGGCCTACAAGCAAGGTCAGGAATAGATGAAAGGATTTCCCACTGAAAAGCTCATAGAGAATATTTTATAACAAAAATGACTTGAAACCAAGTACAGACACAAATACAAAGCCACAACAGAGTCTGGGGAAAAAAAATTATACCTGCTTGGCAGCTAGTTGTTCAATTAGGCTGTGAAGCTGTCTATCCAATATTTTCTCTCTATGAGCTGCACAGGAAGTGGATCAAGTCAAACCAATATTAGCAAAACAACCCATCTAAATTGTAAATGATTTCTCACATCTATTTCACCACATCTGAACACGAAGCAACAAGGTTTAGATGAAAAAAATAATGCTGAAGTGAAAAGGTATACCAATGAAAATTGATAATTTCTTCTGAAGTAAATCGCAAGTGGAATAAAATTGTTAATGTATGACACATGGCCCACAAGCAGTTGCTACAGGTCAAGCAAGTACACACCAGGCCATGTATGTTCTGTTTTAATATGCGAGCTCATCCTATGATTTAACAAAATATGAGACGCAGAGAACTAAAAGCAATATCAGTGTCAAAAGAGGAAAGAGGGAGAGGAGGACAAGAAACGCTTCTTTGTCATGCTCTCATCATGTCTTTGTCCTGTTTTCTCAACTTTTTCATGTCAGTCTGTTTCTATGCAATACACATTGTGACAGAAAATATAGAAGAAAAAAATGTTGAAACCAGGTTAAAATATCACCTCCTAGCCATAGACTATGCATTGGAACTTCAACACTCCAGATCCAAACAAAATGTAGAATAAATTAATCTTGTAAAATACCTGGAGAAGGCTGCTTCAGCACGTTATCTTGGACCGCTGCCCATTTCTTCTCCAAATCCTGAACAATCTCCTCCATTGGGACCTATGAAGGCAAAATATCTTCAGCGACAAAAAACAAATACTTAGACAAAAGATGAATAAAATAAGATAAAATTGGTTTTTTTTTTTTTTTTTTTTTTTGGGGGGGGGGGGGATATATTAAGACAAAGCAGCTAAATGCGCAACAGACCAGTTCTTCAAGATGAAATGAGGGGGAAACAAATAAGATATAGATGAAGAAGCCCAATGCAACAGACCAATTCTTTCTTCTTGTTCTCTAACTTCTCCAGTAGAGCAAATTCTGAAGCTTCTGTATCTTCATGAACTTCAGCTATGGTTTCAGATTCAATCAACAATTCACTGGATTTTCCAGATTGACTTGCAGCCAAATCAGTTTGTGCATTTTCCAATTCAATAGTCAGAGTTTTCTCTGTCGAGTTCAATTCCTGTAAAGCAAGGCGTAGTCATTCAGATAATTTTGAATCAATATAGCTGTGAATCCTTGAACAAATGGAGCTACAGATAGATGGTAAGTTGAAATCTATACCACGATTTCAAGTTGTTGTAATGGAAATTTCATCATGATTTGTTCAGTATTAGTTCCATCACAAAAGATTACTCCAATGACAATTATGACTAATGGTTATATATATGAAAAGCCTAAGCTCAAGAAATAATTAAATAGGCATTCACAGGTTTAGCCCATCAATTAGTTAGCTTACTTTGGTTTGACAACCAGAAAGCTTGAATTTTAACTCAGCTCAGCCTAAATGCCGACATTTAACTTTAGTTTCATACACTACTATGAAGCTGATATTTTTGAAAAGTGTCATGTTAATATCATGCGGTTGGCTTCTTGCAAGGAGAGGAATAGATATGCTTCGCAATTCACATAGCTTAACAGAAAGCATGAATCTCTTAGCTTACTCTAAATGCTGGCATTTAATTTCAGTTTCATAAACTATTATGAAACTGGTACTTCCTCAACGTCTCATACAAATACCATGTGATTGGGTACTTTCAAGGATAGGAATATATTGTAGAATTGTTTTTACCCTTGGATAAACATTTGTTAAGAATCAACATTAAACCATTCTGCTAAAAGAATCAACATATCAATTAGCCAACAAAAGATATCCAACCATATGTTGAACACCTTAAGGCTGAAACTTAACCCAACCACCACCTAAGTCAGTCAAGAATCCTAGAGCATTGTCAACAAAAACTTCTCACAGTTGTAAACTATTTATGGCAAAACATATCATCAATTTTCTCAACAATGCTAGCCAGCCCATATTAATATTTGATCTACTCTAGCAACAAAATTAAAGGAAAATTAAAAACCAAGATATGGTATGTGTAGAACTGCTCCAAACCCCGGAGTAGCTCATCAACTCAAATGTGGCTAATAAATTCTATGATTCACAAGCCATCGATTCTGGTCTGGCTTATCTTAAAGACCAACTTACAAACATAATCAGAAAGGTTAAGGACAAAGAAATGCCACACTAATATATTTTCGATGTTAAATGCTGACACACACAAAAAAAAAAAAAAAATTAATATGAAATGGATCATAAGTTCATTAGAACAAGTTGATATAGTTTGATACGTTCACCAAAAAAATCGCAACTACAAGATTAGCATGTAAACATAAGATCTAGAAACTTAGCTCTGACCTCTAACTTACTCCGTAGTAGATCTGCTTCCTGCAACTTCTCCTGTAGTTTATTCTCGCAACTTGATATAGCCTTTCCATACTCTGCATTTTCTTCTTCCAAGGTAACTTCTCTCAATTGTGCCTATCATAACGTTGATTGTTAAAAGGTCAAAAGACCAAAACTCGTCCAATTATTAGCTAACTACATTCACAAACCAAAATTATGAACTATAACAGCAACTAAACAGCAGCTGCTGTTTCAGCAAATGATTGCCATCACTGAAATAATCAATCTTCATCCTCTACAATATGCCAATGCAGAGAGGAAAACGAAGAGAATTACCAAAAATATACAACAGGGAAAGCATTACTCAATCAATATTTCATATTGCATTATCGATCTCAGTGCACCATTATATAACTAGCAATGAATAACATGCTTTAATTATATAGAGCTGGTGACAAGACTTCTCCTTATACCTTCTTAGTTTCATCAATCAACATTCAATATAAAAACGGAAAGATCCCTAACTTCAAAAAATTGCCAGCACTACTGAATTAAAAAAATACAGAAGTCTGACAAACAATACTCAAGTACCCCGATGGAAAAAAACAAGTAATTTGAACTTTTAAATTTACCATACATGAAGAATTCAAAATTCAAGACCCCTAAAAGAACTGAAAATGAAATCTTTTCTTGGAAAGTTGTATTGTCTCGAAAAAAATGCAATCAAATTCAATCATCCCAATATAATATTTCAGAAATCTGAACTCTGAGCGATATAATATACCTAGTTTCTTGTTTCATTTTTTTTTTTTTTTACAATATTCACCTTTCTACTTTCACCAGCTTGTGTGCGATGCTCGGAAATTAGTTGTTTTTATTTGGTGATTGTAGATGCTAGCAAATCGATCACTAGCAGTTGATCTTTGCCACGATAAGATCTTAATTCAAGAAGTGCAATTAAAAATGCAAAAAAAAATTGAGCAAAATAATAAATTGAACACTATCAAAATAAATATGACAAATTACAATCAGAAAACAAATTACAAGGACCTGGATTGAATAACAAATTGAAAATGAAATATACCTGCTCTTTGGTGGCCGAGTGTGAGTTCAATTGGAGGGTGAGAGCGGCGTTGGAGGCGAGGGAGTGGGCGTGGAGGTGAGGGAGGCGTTGGGAGATGTCCGGAGGAGGGAGCCTCAGCCGTAGATCTTGGATCGAACGGCTGAGGGAGGCTGCTTTCCGGTCCAACTCTCGAACGTAGTTCTGTTGGTCGGGAGTCAAGATCAATGGGATTGAATCGGGGTTGTCTTCCTCGTTGCTTTGCCCTCCTCCTCCTACTACGTCTGCTGCCCATGCTAGCAACCCAGCCATTGCTCTGATGCTCTCTCTCTCTCTCTATCTCTCTCTCTCTCTGATATGTGCTCGTTTTGATCAGTCCATTCGGACACTCGCAGTTCCGAATCAAACGACCTCAGGTCCGGGTCCTGTCCGGATGTTAAACAGGGGCTCCGACAATTTGTCTGGCCCGCTGTCCGTGTTAAATAGGGGCTCCGACAATTTGCCCCATTTTGGTGAAACTTACATCCGAATTGAACTAAGGAAGGGCCTTTATCCAGTTTCCCGCTCACCGGCCAACAGCGATGATCCATGGGCCAACAGCGATGATCACAGCCCACAATAGGTCCTTGCAGATCATAATCTAATTCTTGTTTTATTATTTAAATTAAACATTTATTTTTAGAAATTTATATATTTGGGAAGTAAAGTGGAAATTGATTAACGCGATTTAATTGGTTGCCAAGTGCACCAAAATCTATGGGAAGAAGGCTTTTATAAAATGGCCAGTGACACCTCCCTCAAGTCCCACCCAATCCCTTCCCTGCCAATGTAATTTCCTATCCATGTCACTTGCCAATAGGGTAATCAAATTGGAAACAGAGTTCAGACCAAGATGAAACCACTTGAAAGCCAAATACTTTTCTGTTGATAGAGTACAATGTTCTTACAATTTTGGTTGATAGAATACAGATTGGTATAAGTTTTTTTTTTATAGCGGTCAACCATCGAATCCTAATATGGATTCTAAGACTCGAATATTCAATCTCAGAGTGAGAAATTCAATCGACATCCCCTGAATCACCTCACTAGATGGTACAAATTAGTATAAGTTATAGTATAATAATAATGCTAGTTTTTTGTGATTTAAACGTCACGAATTCGTATTACAAAATTAGTTTTTTTAAGTGCAAAATAATGTACGCTACTCTCTTCAAGTCCCGCAATAGCAATGATATAAGTTTTGTACAATTGACACTAAAATCAGAAATGTAGATTATGAAACGTAAAAAAAAAAATTTGAAAATTCATTCGGGTTCTTTTCTTCTCTAACATCCTAAAGACTCTACTTTGTCATTCCTTTCTTCACACATTGAGATTCTACTAAGCATCAAGATGGCTTGCAATCTCACATACCCAAAACAACAAAAATCTAGATTCACCGACTTTACTTCCAATCCAACCTTCTTCCTCTCAACCCTTTTCTGCAGCATATCCTCTAAGCCAAGTCCTGTTCCAACACCTTCTTGTCCACCATCCTGAATTTGAGTCAAGAGATCCATTAAAATAGTGAACACCCTCCATACTTTCTCCCATTTCTCTCCCATTCCCAGCTACAAAATCCCAACTAACTTTCTCTCTCTCTCTCTCTCTCTCTCTCTCTCTGCAGTAAGATTTTTTTTTTTTTTTTTTGCATTTTTTATTAGTTACTTAGCTTTGATTGACACGGTTACAGCCTTACAGGCATGTTGAAGAAATTAAGAAGAAAAGTCAAAACCTTAATCAAGAGGACCTTGACGAAACAACGCAAACCCTATAAACTCCCAACACAAGAAGAGCCATTACCGTCTCCTTCACCTTCTCCATCGCAATTCCCAACCATGTCGCCACCACCACCACCGCAAACCCAGAAACCACTAACCCGTCCTTTCCTCTTCCCCCAAACCCAATCCACAGTCCTTCCCGACCCATCTCTGTTCTTCTCTCCCCACCTCCTCTCAACCCCTTTGCCCACGAACTCATTCTTCCAAAACTATGTCTTGAAAAATGGAGATCAACCTGAATACATACACCCATATCTCATCAAATCTTCTCTCTCCTCGCTGTCTGTCTGTTACCCTTCTCAGTTCTCTAATTCTGCATTCACTTACCAGATTTTCAATGCCGATCTCACCATCTCTGCACAAAATAACCCCAACCCAAATGTAACTCATCTAGTCTCTGCGTTCAGTGATCTTAGTGTCACCTTAGATCTTCCCTCAAGCAAGCTCAGGTTCTTTCTTGTTAGAGGAAGCCCTTTCTTGACCTGTGCAGTCACCAGAAGCGCCGCGCTTTCGATTTCGACAATTCATGCCATTCTTGAGTTTGGTTGTAACACCTCTCGTACAAAATACACCATTAAGCTCAACAATGACCAGACTTGGCTCTTATATGCTTCTTCTGCGATTGATTTGAGTCATGACATTTCTACCATTACTTCTGGTGGGTTTTCCGGCATAATTCGGATTGCTATCTTGCCGAATTCTGACCCACGATTCCAAGCAACTCTTGATCGATTCAGTTCTTGCTATCCTGTTTCTGGTGATGCTGTGTTGACTAAGCCATTTTCTGTGGAATACAAATGGGATAAGAAGGGTTGGGGAGACTTGCTCATGCTTGCCCACCCTCTCCATCTTAAGCTTCTTTCGGATAATGATTCCTCAATCACTGTTTTGGAGGATTTTAAGTACCAAAGTATTGATGGGGAGCTTGTGGGTGTTGTTGGAGATTCATGGGTGTTGAAAACTGACCCTGTTTCTGTAACTTGGCATTCAATTAGAGGTGTTAAAGAAGAATCATATCCTGAAGTTGTTTTTACTCTTCGCAAAGATGTTGAGGCTCTAAATTCAACAACAATATCGACCACGTCCTCGTATTTTTATGCCAAATTGATCGCCAGAGCCGCGAGGCTAGCCTTGATAGCCGAAGAGGTGAGTTATCCTGAGGCGATTCCGGCTATCAGGAAGTTCTTGAAGGATACAATTGAGCCATGGTTGAATGGGACTTTTAGTGGGAATGGTTTTTTGTATGATAGGAGATGGGGTGGAATTGTGACTAGGCAAGGATCATTGGATTCTGGTGCTGATTTTGGGTTTGGAATCTATAATGATCACCATTATCATTTAGGCTACTTTCTTTATGCAATTGCTGTACTTGTGAAGATTGATCCTGCTTGGGGGAGGAAGTATAGGGCACAAGCTTATTCTCTCATGGCAGATTTTATGAACTTGGGAAGGAGAGAGAGTTCAAATTACCCACGTCTGAGGTGTTTTGACTTGTGGAAATTGCATTCTTGGGCTGGAGGACTAACTGAATTCGCCGATGGGCGAAACCAAGAGAGTACAAGTGAGGCTGTGAATGCATACTATTCAGCAGCTTTACTGGGGTTGGCCTATGGTGACACCCACCTTGTTGCCACTGGATCAACCCTTTCAGCTATGGAGATTCACTCTGCACAAATGTGGTGGCATGTGAGAGAAGGGGACAATTTGTATGCTGAAGATTTCACTAGGAACAACAGGGTGGTGGGTGTTTTGTGGGCTAACAAAAGAGACAGTGGACTTTGGTTTGCTCCACCCGAGTGGAAGGAGTGTAGGCTGGGAATTCAGGTGCTGCCATTGTTGCCGATCACCGAGGTTTTGTTATCCGATGTGGATTTTGTGAGGGAGCTTGTGACCTGGACGTTACCGGCTTTAGCAAGGGAGGGGGTTGGAGAAGGGTGGAAGGGGTTTGTTTATGCATTGGAAGGGCTTTATGATAGAGATAGTGCTTTGGAGAAGATTAGGAACTTGAATGGATATGATGATGGGAATTCACTCACCAATCTTTTATGGTGGATTCACAGTAGAAGTGATGAAACAGATGGATGTGAGGGAAGATGGAGATTATGCTGGTTTGATAACTATTGTCATTGAATTTATGGTTTCTTTGTGTTGAGGATGGACTAGAATAAGAGTGTTGGAGTATGATGCTGGGGTTACCCTATATAATAAGTACTCCGTTTAGGAGCTAATATGGTTTTCAATATTACTTGCTTTGTTATGTATACATTTTATCTATTGCACGACCTTTTATACTGATGAACAAGGAGGATTACATGGAATTTGTTACAACCATGAAACTAACTGTTCTTCATTTGACTTGATGGTTAAAAGTATGAGCTGATACTGATATGGTTCGATTGATCTGTATTCGATTGGCACTTCTGTTACGATACATTTTCACTTTCCGTGTGTAAACCAGAAGTCTTATGATATTTGGTTGAGTCGTCCGCAACATTTCTGAGTCAAATAATACATACTCTCACTCTCTGCCTATGCATTTCCATCTTGTGGCTCTGGATATCTTTTGCACATCTAAGTTCCTTTGCTGTGGGTTTCTGTAGTTTTTTTCCTCTTTTCCTTTCTTTTCTTCTTTTATGTGTGTTATCTATTGGATAATTAGTACGATCACAATTATTGGATAATTAGTGACATTCAATGGGATTTACTAATTCAACGATTAATATAGAATAATTTTGTTGTTTCGATAAACCCACTTTCTAAAATATGCGCAATTATGGACACACCTTTCTTTGTGACAATTTGGCCACAAAATTCAGTTAGGAATTTTGCCTTTCACGTCTCAAATTTGTGTTTGAATGGTACAGTTATCATACGTTTAATTCAATTCACTTCTTGAAAATAAATTGACAGTTGGATAAATTGTTCTTTTGAGTATGATTGAGTCATATTGTGGTAGAACTTAGTGAACCGGTAGAGCCTAGTGAACCGAGCATACTAATTTACATTTATTCTCTATCCTGAACTCTTTATATAAATATAAATCAACTCGATCAGATTCAAAGAAAACAAAAAATCAAACTTTTTTAAATTTTAGCTTGTACTATACATACAATATATCTCAATGACGGCCCAATGTTAAAATTCACTACAATTCTAATAATAATAATGGATTAGATCGGAAAAGGATGTCAATAAACTGAATCCAAGTATATTATGATGACAATAAATTAGGTATAAACAATGTTAATCTTTACACATTAGTATAACAAACGGCCAACTATGAGTTCAACCCAACTTGTTCCATCTGCAACCCTCTTCCCTGATGTTGCCATTCTCCAAGCTAGCCATATTCTCTCATTGGTTCAACAAACTATTGAAGAGAGATAGTGCATCCATGATCCCACTTCATCAAGTTAGTTTAGACTTGAAGATATATCAATCTAATATCCAGCTCATAATATCGAATTTTCCATTTCTTTTGAGTAGAGAAGTATACAAAACCTATCTATTTTGAATCAGGGAAGAGACATTGACAAACTTTCTCTCTATGTACTTGACTTTTAATTTAATTAATTATAAATCAATGAAGTATACTCCAACCAACAATCTATACTAAGCTCATATAACCACTATGCCACAATCTCACTAGCTATCACTCATTTAATTTGTTGTTAACAAACCAATTTTAATTCTCTATAATTTCCCGAGTGGTGGGAGTTAAACTGTTAATCGGTTGTGCCATGTTAAAATTTTATCTCTTCACATATGATCTATTTATAATTATACTAACGAGATCACGTACGATGCACATATTTGTATCTCATCACTTTTCATACTGCATTTCACTATCTTCTCCTCTCTCCCACTGTTGTCCATTTTTCACTTGGCTTGAAGGCTTACACAAATCAAATAAGTGGAAAAAAAAAAAGAATTTTGATAAGATTGAAAGCACCAAATCAGAAAAAAAAAAAAAAAAAAAAGCACGTGTCGTGTGCGAGTGTGGCTTTCAAGCTTGTCTCCCCATTGTCTTAAGCCTAGAGACCAGGGGTGCTTGTTAGGCTGTTTGTTTGCGAAGGCTGAATGACTGAAATGATGTTTTTGGTGTTATTCGACAGAATTGTTGTCATTTTTCCACACCTCATTTTCCTGATTATGAGTTGCACAAGGCTTGAAGTTGGAATTTGAGCAATTGAATGCAAAAAAATTTCTAATTTATTTCCAGTGGACTATTTTCTTCAGTGTGCCCTTTGTCATCCTTAAATTATTTATTGGTGGATTGGTTTTCAGTCTTTATGAAGGTAAGGTCTCTCGGAGAATGCATTGGATGGATGTCCCCGCATTGAGAAGGAAGGACGTTTTTCAAAGGTGAAAGGCCATGGGGAGATGCTGTCTGTGATCCATGAATCTCTGATCAGGAAACCGTATCGAAGTTCCGTGGCTAGTCTGCACTCTTTGGATTTTTCAAACTTAGTGAATTGAAACATGTGAATAGCTAAAGGAGGGGAAAATCAACCATCTAGCCATAATGAATGATCGTTGTTCAGGAACAAAATATTATGATTAAAGTGTTTCGCTACTGCTCTTTGCCTAAGGCCGTAACTTTGCTCTTCGACCCTTCGCTATTGCAAGAATATAACAATCGAAGAGCTATCCCTCAGCTGTTTCGTGTATTACGACAGCTAGTGCGCTTTATTAACATAAAAATAAAGGCTCTTCTCTTGTTCTACAAATCTATAACTCTCTTTACTGAGTGAGACTCCATCCATTTCCCTACTAGTGTTTATTCTTGATTTTTTATTCTATCATTTGTTTGATAGCTTAAACTAGGCTCAATTTTAGATAGGTTTTCGGTCTTAATCAAAATATCATTTGAGGAACAAAAAAGTTAAACAATAACTATAAAATTTTGGGGTGATAGAAAGTAAATTTTTTTAAAAATTTAAATGAAGAGTTATTAGTTAATGGAGGGGTATTATCAGTGGTAGATTTAGTATGGGGGCAGTGGGGGCAGCTGCCCCCACTGAAGTTTTAAAAAATTTTGGGACCTAAGTGTAATTTTAAAAATTTCAAGAATTTCTTAAACTTGCCCCCACTGAAATTTTCTTAAAGTATAGGGTATATTAATATAATTTTCAACCCTTACAAGCTAACTTTTGGCAACTCTTCCACATTTTTTACGCTTAACAGCTGCCCCCATTGAAATTTTAAAAAAATTTGGGATTTAGGTGCAATTTTAAAATTTTCAAGAATTTCTTAAACTTGCTCCACTAAAATTTTCTTAAAGTATAGGGTATATTAATATAATTTTTAACCCTTAAAAGTAACTTTTGACAGCCCTTTTCACGCCTCTTTTTTTTTTCCTTTTCTCGTAAGTTTTGTTTTCTTCGTCCAGACTTGCAGTTCAGTCCAGGTCCGCCCCTCTTCTTTCTTTTATTTAGTTTCTTTGGTGTATTCATCAACAAATCAGCCTATTGGATTCAATCAATGTGCAAATCAAATTTGAAAAAACCTTAGAAGATTATGTTGAAGCTAAGGAGAGGTAATACCAAATTTTTAGTTCTTGTAGAATTTATGGTTGTTTGGTATATTATTTATGTATTTATGTAGGTTTTCTTTATTTCGGATTACCACTCAACTATTTTGGATTTTTATTGAAGCACTGTTCAGATTGGTTATCTGAAATTCTTGGTTAGTGCTATTTTTTTTTCCCTATGATTACATTGCTCTAATTGATTTCTTGAAATTCTAGTTTGGATTATATTTTGGATTTATGTATTATATTTTGAATATGTGTAGTCCATTATCTCATTTGTTACGAACTTAATGACGAACTCTTAAACTTGAATATAATTAGACAAATTTATTTTTCAATCAGCTATGGATAGGTTTCTTATAAGAAAATCAACTTAATGACGAACTCTTATAAGAAAATGATCGTGGTGATGACATACGATATTGTTCTAATTAAAGTCGTGAAGGAATAAATTTAGAAAGTCTTCTTGTTGATCCTGGGCTAAGAATTAGAATTTAAGTTGTCCCCACTGAGACAAAATTCTGGCTCCGCCCATGGGTATTATGCCACATGGTGAAATGTAACTCTAAGAATTGTAAGAATAAAGACGAAAGATCTCACAACGTCTCTTTTACCTAATTTATTTGTTATATAATAAATTATAGATATAACTAGATTCGTGTCCAGTCGAATCAGGTCATACCGTATATAAATCGTGTTTATCTTTAGAAAGAACACTGGACCTATTTGCTGGCCGGTCTAATAAGCCCATTCGCTACTATCCAAACTGTTACAGACTTGTTAATTTTATATTTATTTTTTTATTGAGATCACAAGTTGTGTCTAAAATTGTGAGACTTACATGGGAGAGAAGAAAATGTGAGGACAGAAGAGCATGAGGGAGCGGGGTTGTAAATCTCGTACATTGTGTAGAAATACAGCCTAATTTTAAGTGGTAGTTTAAGTAATAATAGATATGAACCGTAAACTCTGACGTTTTGAGTTTGAATTTTAGTAATTTCTTAGGGCAAGACATGAGAGATTTATCCTTCGTGAATATTAGTCCCGACGTGAATGATCTAATTTTAATCAGAGCGAGGAAGAAATTAATCGAGATGTATATAGATTAGTCTAAATACTTTTAACAGTTAAACTAATTAAAAAAGAAAAAAAAAAAGGTAGATACCCAGCCTCAAAGTGTGTATAGATATACTTGTTATATGTATAAAATATAAATATATCTGCACAAAAAAAGAAGGGAGAATTACATTCACACTCTCTGAAGTTTGTCACTTAATCACTCGGACCCCCTGATATTTGAAGTATTACACTCAGACCCCTAAAGTTTGTACGCGCGTAACACTTAAACCCCTGCTGTAAATATATCAATTAATAAATTACATTCAAATCCCCTAAAGTTTGTAAACATATATTACGTAGACCCCTTAAGTTTAAAATACTATACTTAGATAAAAAATACTTAAATCAAAGATTGAATATCAAATATTTTAAATTTTACAATTAAAATTCATGTTCTATTGTATCATTTATTGAAATAAAATAAAAAATTCAAATTCAAATTTTTCTTAAAAAATAGTAATTAATATACAATTATATTGTCTATTAGAATTTAATTTGGTCGTTTAAACGACCAAATTAAAATATCAAACTATCTCAATTGAAACTAAAAGATATTGTGTTCATTACAATTTTACCTCTTGTTTAATTTTTTAGTTTTATTCTAATAGATATTATAATTGTATACTAACTATGCTTTTTTTAAAAAAATTAGATTTTTATTTTTGAATTTATTTCAATAAATGATACAATAGAACATTAATTTTGGTATTTAAAATATTTGATATTCTATATTTGATTGCAGTATTTTTGGTATGAGTATAACATTTTAAATTTAAGAAGTCTAAGTACTATATGCGTACAAACTTTAAAGGGGTCTAGGTGTAATTTATTAACGGATATATTACAGTAGGGGTCTAAGTGTTACTCGCGTTCAAACTTTAGAGGATCTGTGTGTAATATTTCAAATGTCAAGAAATCTTAGTGATTAAGTGACAAATCTCGTGGGTGTGAATATAATTCTCCCAAAAAAGAAAGAGCAGTCAATCACATCACCCGTTCACACATGCACCGCCCCCAAGAGATTATGGTAATTGCGAGTCATTAGCGCGTACGTTCAAACAAAAAAGTGGCAGTTAACGCCTCAGAAGTCAGAAACGAGAATGACTATTTATGTAAAATAAACAAATTAAACAGTATTCCGGAAAACGAAGGATCGGGGGGAGAGAGAGGTCGGTCAGAGCACAAACTCTGTAACATGGCCTCATGATGGTATGTTTGACAACCATCACTATTAGTCTATCCCCACTACCAGTCTATTTCTTTTTTGTTTTTTCCATTTTTGACTATTTATGTTTTTTAAGTCTCATAAAACAGCTAACTTCTTAGCAACTCTGATCCTGCTGTGGCTTTGTTTTTGATTCTCTCTCTACTCACCCTCGTGTGCGACTTCTATTTCGAAGTCGCCCCCACGTTTCTTTGCAGATTTCTTGGGTGCCACCTTTACCATTTTGCTGAAAAGAAACTTTCTTGGAAAAATTCTAAAGGATTCGAACATCCCACATGTAACTGCGGAAAAGAGAGCCAGAGGGAGAGGGAGAGAGAAGAGTATGACTTTCTTTAGTTTTTGAGCATTTGGTTTTCTTCTTTGCCCACGAGGTAATCTTAGTGTTCTACATTTGGCCATGAAAGTTCTGTGCTGTATTGTGTTTTCCTGTAAATTTGGGTGTTGCTAATATCAATTTACGAATTTTGGATTAGCTCAGTTGAGAGATTTTTTTGGATCTATTTTTTCGCCTGAACTCTTGAAATCGGAGATCTGGGTTTTGCTCACATGAGGGTTTTGGCCACTGGTTTTGCTTGGACTTTATGATAACACTGGCTAATTGGAGGTGAAAAATCAATTCTTTTTAGGTATGTTGATATCTGGATAATTTGTGTAGGTATAAATGGCTTTGGATCGTTGTCTTTTATAATAAAATTTATGATCTGCATTTTGCTAAGGAATGAAGTTGTGTTGAGTTTGTGGGAACATAGGTTTGAGACTTGGGTTTTTTGAATCATACGACATTGATATACAGATGGCCTCTGCAATACCACCAGCTTCTCCTTCAAATTCTTCGACTACTACACCTGCTCCTACTGTTTCTCAGCCCAATCAAACAACTGATACACCAGCTCCTTCAACCCCATCAACTCCTTCCAACTCTTCAGCCCCACCTCCCCAATCCCCTCCACCAGCAGTTCCCACCGCCCCTCCTCCGTCCCCACCGCAATCACCACCACCATCAACACCACCAGCGCGTTCTTCGCCTCCCCCTTTGCCCCCAGCATCACCGCCACCACCTCCTCCGACATTGTCACCACCATCACTTCCTGCTTCCCCTCCTCCAGCTACAAATTCTCCGCCCCCTCCGATTTTGTCCCCACCACCACCATCAGGAGGTTCTTCTCCTGAAGCATCCCCACCCCCTCCAGTGTTATCCCCACCTCCCCCTCCAGCTGTTTTGCCTTCCCCACCACCTTCTGTGAATGTCCCATTGCCTCCATCCAATTCTCCACCTCCACCACTTGCAAAGCCACCAAAACATTCTCCTCCACCTACCCGGAAAAAACCCTCTCCTCCATCTGGTTCTCCACCTGCTCCTCCACCCTCAACTAGCTCCCCTCCTGGGTCAACATTATCTCCTCCTCCTTCTGTCCCCTCATCATCTTTGCCGCCTTCTATTTCTCCTCCTGGTCCCCCGAGTAATGCATCTGTTAGTGGGAGTCCTCCAACCTCCCCACTACCCTCCTTACCCGCAGAGAAACCCACTGCAAGATCAACTACACCTAGTCCAAATTTCACAGGGAATGCAACATCCAGAGATGGTGGGGGAGGGAATGCCGGAGGTGCAGTGGCAATTGGCATTGTGGTGGGGTTTTTGGCACTTGGTCTTGTTGTGATGGCTGTGTGGTTTACACGAAAGCGAAAGAAAAAGGTAGCTCAGTCAAGTGGCCTGTACAATATGCATTCACCATTTGCTTCCTCCCAACAATCAGGTATTTTCTATTTTTAGTATATTATCTTATTACTGGTTTATGAATGGGATAACATAACACTGTTCGATCTGATTTTTTGTTGTGAGATTTGTTTCCTTTGATAATGGGCCAAAAAAAGAGTTGATGTTATTTGTTCTCCAGATTCATCATTCCTAAGGCCCCAAAATTCAGCTCACCTTGCTGGAAGTGCTTCAGGAAGCAATTTCATGTACTCACCAGAGCCCGGCAGTGTCGGCAATTCAAGGCCATGGTTCACATATGAAGAACTAGCTGAGGCAACAAATGGATTTTCAGCTTACAATATTTTGGGTGAAGGTGGATTTGGTTGTGTTTACAAAGGGTTCCTGGAAGATGGAAGAGAAGTTGCTGTTAAACAGCTGAAGATTGGCGGTGGACAAGGGGAACGTGAGTTCAGTGCAGAAGTTGAGATTATCAGCCGAGTGCACCATCGCCATTTGGTTTCACTTGTGGGTTACTGTATATCTGAAAAGCAAAGGTTGCTTGTCTATGACTATGTGCCAAACAACACTCTTCATTACCATCTTCATGGTAAGACATACTTAACAGTTTGTATAAAGAGGAAATTTTGAAACTTTAGTGCTTAGATATCCAAGAGTACACACTCTCTTGCCCACATAGTTTGCAAGTCAAAATTGGAACCAAAGTAACTCCATTGTTAGGAATTAACAATGTTAGTTATTTGGCCTAGTTTTGATTAATAACGGTCAATGTTAGTTATTAACAATGTTACGTCAAGAATGCTTGAGAAATTCTCAACTTGTGGTGGATCTTCTGCCATCAATCATCTCTGCGATACTAAATCAAGGGGGTTGAGAATTGATGTTTTTGTTGAGATATAGAAAGGTTCCCATTAGAAAATGTGTGGTAGAAAATATACTAATTTCCTGAAGTGTTGGTGGCATTTTGCAGGTGAAGATAGGCCAGTCATGGATTGGGCAACTCGCGTTAAAGTTGCTGCTGGTTCAGCTCGTGGAATAGCTTACCTGCATGAAGACTGTAATTTTCTTCCTCTTGTTCCTGAAGTTTGTGTGTTTTTCACCTCTTATTTTGTTGCCCTGTAATGTATATGGATTTGTAGTCACATATAGTTGTTGGAATGGCTAATCTCGTGATATGTTTCTGGTGCATTGACATGCATGTTTGTTATGATAGATCCTATTCTGTAGAAGCACAAGATAATGCCAAACTCAGGTTACAAATTAATATAATTTGCCAAAACCTTCTAATTTAAATTTGAGAAAGAACAATATTAAGAATCAAGAACAACATTTGGTAATTACCATTTCATTTGTTTGAGGCATGCAAAGTTCTTTATGTTCTGTCCTTGGTACATATTTTTTTGTTTGAATTGTTTAAATTAACCTCTGCTAAAACATTTTACTATTTCTTTGTTTGGTTGTTCTGTTTATCAGGTCATCCACGGATTATTCACAGGGATATTAAGTCCTCAAATATTCTCTTGGATAACAACTTTGAAGCTCAGGTATGCCTAAATTCTGTAGCTTAGATCTTGAAGACAAATTCATGCAAACTACAGTGGCATCATGCATACTAATTACTTTGCAATGTGCTGTCATTTACTACCTTTAAGAGGCATATTATTAATGGAATCCTTGACATGCCTCATATATAACAATGTAACTCGCAAGTTTGAGCTTTTAATATTTCCTTGTATGGCTAGCAATGACTGTTTTAATACACATTCTCTCATGGACAGGTTGCTGATTTTGGGCTTGCAAAGTTAGCACTTGATGCAAACACACATGTTACCACACGTGTGATGGGAACTTTTGGGTAGGTAACTTATGTGTTCTTGGTCTTGATAGCTATGAATAATTGAGGAAGGATGCGTTTTTTTTTAATGAAGGACTTAATATGCCGGGAATATAAAACAAAGCTATTGGTAGAAGGGAATCGTCATGAACAAACAATATGTATCTCATGCCTTCCTTTATCTTCTCGTTTATATTCATCTGATGAATGGTCCTGGGTAATTCTTTAGATACATGGCTCCAGAGTACGCATCAAGTGGCAAACTGACTGAAAAGTCTGATGTATTTTCTTTTGGGGTTGTGCTGTTAGAGCTCATTACTGGTCGTAAGCCTGTGGATGGATCTCAGCCAGTGGGTGATGAGAGCCTTGTTGAATGGGTAAGTTTTGTAAACCTGAACCTTGGCAATGGTCCTCTTCTAGCTAATACAATTTCTTTATCATAAAATTTCATATGACATCTTTAATGGAATATGATTGCGATATGAAATTTGTATCTCAAGATGTGGCAGTGTTGACTACTTTTACTTAGAATCAATTTTTTTCCCTGTTTACTTGACAATTCGTGAATATAGAAGTCACAAATGTTTAGTACTCCACAACCATGCACTATCAGAATGTGAAATCCTTAGTCATGCATGAACCTTTGAAATGTGTAATTTTAAGGACACTCTACTTATATCCTCTTGTTTAAGCTCAATGCCAGTCTTGCATCTTCAATTTGATTTCACAAGGGGGGCCTTTTAGTTTCCCACAGAACTAAGCTGTTATAGAAGAACTTTGATTGGGCACTAGCTTCCAAGCTCGGATGGTGCATAAGTTCTGTTAGCTTTATATTAGTTAATTTTCTGGTTCTATGATTGTTTCTACATAATTTCCTGAAACGCTGTTATAGCTGAAGAAAGGTGATGAGCTGTAAATTTCTCTATATTATCAGTTTTGGTTGCACTCGAAAGAACGGATTTTTCTTATTGGACAATGTGTTAACTTCATTCAAAATTTTCATGTGTATCGGAGTAGTTCAAGTTGAACCAAATGATGAAGTTGAAAGTTCCTCTAGAATTAAAACCTTAATGATGCATGATGGATTCAAATGGAGGTCGCTAAATGTTGGGAAATTCTTGGCATGCATTGGAGAATTTCTGTTGTGTTAAAGATTTCTTAGACCATTTTAATTTTTTAGCTTCTTGTTTGAGCCTTTACTCTTTACATTGACAATGGATATGGTTGATTGAGATGGTAATGGTTGTGTAAGCGGTATTGTTTTTAATTGTGATTTTGATGGTTATTCCTCATTATAAATTGTTGTAACTTGTAACAACATGTCTTTGTTAACATGCTAGCTATACCTAGTCTCTCAAACGTAAAGTTAAAAAGTTTGACATCTTGGTACCAAGTGTGCACATCTTTTGTGGTTATATGGATTTTTGGTTGAATTTATTTGCTTGTGTGAGCATAAAGGAGTTCTCCTTTGGCTGTGTTTGGGATCTACACTGGTGACAAAATAAATTGCTTATTCTATGTGCTCATGTTGCATTGTCAGCCCAAGAAAAGGGAAATACCAAAATAAAGGAGTTTGCTATAGTAGGCTATCACCATTCCCATCTCATATAGGCAAAAAATGCCCTCATTTTCCCTTTTTACCACTGTTTTGAAGAAGGGAAAGAGTGTAAATTTGAGCTTTCCCTTTTGTCTCCCTTCAGTCCCATTTGATTTATGGAGAATTGCCCCTGCGTTGCCGTCCACATCCATCGGCAGCACCATCTTCATCAGTCATTGATTGCAGCGAATTTTGTCATCTTAACCCCACAATATGATCATCCAAACAGCAAGCAACCATCACATCATTTCTTTCGGTAAGTTTATGTCATCACCTTGAGTTCATATAATGGTGGCAGAGGCAACACCAATTGATTTGCTTGAAATCAACTTATGTGGCCAGAGCAATTGTGCCAGTCCTGGTGGGCCATCTCTCTCTCCCCTCCTCTCATTCTATCTATCTATCTATCTCTCCCCTGCAATAGTAAAAAATGGTTGGATCACATCATCTCTTTCAGTAAGTTTATGTCATCACCTTGAGTTCACATCATGGTGGCAGAGGCAACACCAATTGATTTGCATGAAATCAACGTACATGGCCAGAGTGATTGTGCCAGTCCTGGAGGGCCATCTCTCTCTCCCCCTCTCTCACTCTATCTATCTATCTATATATATATATATATCTCCCCTGCAATGGTAAAAAATGGTTGGATTGGACAGAGAAGACCTGGACCATTGCCTTCCCAATTTTATTTTCCTCTTACCTTTAAAAATCACTTATGGGGAGAATGCTATCCTATTTCTGCAAATCTTGATATCAATAAGTTCTAATCTAATTTGAGACAAAATAATATTTGTCATGTGACATTTATAAGACCTAGACTTGTTTTGAGGGAGAAATTATAGAAGAGTCATGGAGTTGACTTCTGGTATAAGTGATGCTGATGGGTTTTGATGGTTTGATCATGGCAATTGCAAGTGGGCAATGGTGGTGGTTGAATGATCGAAGTGGGGTGGTTTGATCATTTTGGTGATGGATGCGTGGTGGGGGCTTGATGTTGGTGAGGATGGGTGGGTTCTGATGGTAAGCCGGTGGTGGTGGCAACAACTAGCATCAGTGATGAGGAGAGTTGATTCCCGGGGAGGCATATTGAATCATGAGGATCGCCTAGAGTTTGTTTAGATGATTAAAGAGCCTATTCACCCATTGTCAATTGGTTTTGCATTAATGGCTCTAACATGGTATTACAGCCTGGCGGTGACTAGTCATTGGATAAAGTTTATCACCCATTTGAATTCCCCGTCCTGTCTTTTTCTCTGTTTGTTTTAGTTTTGTATGTTTGTTAACATATGACCTGAGCTTGCATGTGAGGGATGATGTGAAGACATGAAAAGATTGCTTACACCCAGGCTTGGTGTATACTTTCATCCGGTGCTAATTGGTTTTGAGTTGGATGCTGAGTTGGATGCGCTAAGACCTGTATAGGTAGAGGGCCAAAAATAGTTTTATTCCTTTGGGATGGAAAATTGTTATTTATGGGGAGAGAGATGATTTTGCAAAAAGAGATGTATTTTTCTGTAGAAAGAGGAATGTACGGGAATGCACGTGATTGTTTTCTGTAAAAACACAATGGCTGCAGAGGGAAAGGCGACACTGACGCACACTGAAATTTATGAGGATGAAATTAAGTTCAGAGAACATAAAAGTCCGTAGTATTTCTTTCCCCTACATTTGTAGCCTTCCTCATTTATTTCTTCATTTTGGTTTCTTAATCCCCATTATTTTGGTTATTAAACAGAAAAGATATGATTTTCTCTTCAGCATTTTAGCATATTGAAAATCGTGAAATAGAACATCAATATAATTATAGGCAGCAAAAACAGGAGGAAGAATATGAAATCATGACCACTGTGTTGGTGAACCTTGGCAAAGTTGGCTGGTGGTTTGATTGCAGGTCTGTGGAAAACTTCCCTCTACTCTTTCATGCTTCTCAAATAAGAACTGAAAGTACAGTTTTCTCGCTTGCAGAATCAAAATAGTTGTCAAACACGAAAAAAAATAAAATTGGAAGAGCATTCTATAGAATTCTAACTAGTGATGTTTTAGTTCTTTAATTCATCAATTCTATTGCAATTGAAATTGAGAATGATTTAAATCTCCTACAATTCTCCTTTATCTTTCTTCTTGGAGGTTATTGTAATTGCATTCTAGCTAATTATCAGACTTTGCAAATAATAAATATTCACATGCCTTGCAGGCTCGACCACTTCTTACTCAAGCACTTGATAATGAAGATTTCAAGCAGTTGGTAGATCCCACGTTGGAAAACAACTTCGTTGAAAGCGAGTTATTCCGGATGATTGAAGCCGCTGCAGCTTGTGTGCGTCATTTAGCTTCAAAGAGGCCTCGGATGAGTCAGGTATAATATATAGCTCGACACTTCCATCGCATCCTGTCAACCCTTTGGACTGGTACAAAAAACACCATCGCATTTCAAAGTAACACGATCTAATTCAAAAATTTCACCCAATTGAGCATGTATAGCATATTTTTTCACAGTAGCAGGATCACTATAACTGACTCCATTGAGTTCGCCACCATAGAACTCAACAGTTACACCTACTTGTTCGACACTATACTTTGATTCTGCCCTTCTGAAAAAGGAACATTGGCTCTTTGACTTAATCTGTTTTCCTTCTGTTCTTCCCTTCGCAGGTGGTGAGAGCTTTGGATTCCATAGGTGAATTCACAGATCTAACCAATGGAATGAGACCTGGACAGAGCGAAATTTTTGATTCAAGGCAACAATCTGCACAAATCAGACTGTTTCAGAGGATGGCATTTGGAAGTCAAGAATACAGTTCAGATTTTTTCAATCAGTCTCAAAGCAGCCTGAGGAGTTGAATGAAGGGGGAATGCCACACATGGACACCCTCCATGCTTATGGAGTAACAGAGACGAGTCTAGAAGGTATCGTGGCAGCAGAAGTCGTCGTAAGTTTCATTGTATACTTGAAACAACTTGCTTGAAGGGCTAGGAATTCAATTGATCACAGAGTGATTTTGAGCATCCCTTGGGAGTTCTTATCTTCTATTTAGATTCTAACTCTCATTTCATGTAAATCTTACACCATTTTTTGCTGTAATTTTGTTCTCTGCTAACATGGTGTTTTTTTTTTTTTGATAATTTTCCCATTTCTATATCATTTATTTGTTTAGAATCTTTGAACTTGTTATACAACTTTTCCTTGTATAATTCAATATCCTACAATTCCATTTTATTTGTTTAGAATCATATGTTTTGAGAGCCTTGGATATATTGATTTAACAATAATGCTATTTGAATGGAATTTGTTGATCTGTTTTATCACACTTGAGACTATTTACAGCTACATACATAGTTGGGGTACTTTATTTGAATACAAATTCTACATGGATAGGTTAGATTTATAAAAATTGTTAAATGGGTCACTAATTGGTGGAATACTGGGCAATCCGAAACTTTTTTGAATGATATTCAAGAAAAAAATATTCTAGAAAAATTCATAGAATTAGAGGAATTCCTCCTCTAGGATGAAATGATTAAGGAATATTCAGAGACTAATTTACAAATACTTCGTATACTAATTTACAAAGAAACGATCCAATTAATCAAGATATACAATGAAGATTGTGTTCATACGATTTTTGCACTTCTTCATCAATGGTATAAATAATTATCAATAATTACCATATTCAATAATTTTTATATTAGACTTATTTGCGAGTCTATAATTGGTTAATAATAATACGTGTTAATGTTAAGGTGATATTATTTTTTTATTGAATGTTAAGTCATTTGGCCTACTTTCCCTCAATTTAATTTCCGGGTAAGTATTTTTTATGTATTCGTGTGCTATGCATCTATGATCTCTATTAACTCGACTTGTTCTTGAGAGAAGTAAAATATATTTAATCGGACAACATTGTACCATATAAAATTGAGTAGAAAAAATATAAAAAGTAGTTTAAATAATAATAAAGACGAGTTAAATTTAGACGTCATAAATTTAAATTTTGATAATTTTTTGAGACCAAGTTTCGAGAAATTTATTTTCGTGAGTATTTTAATTTCGACGTAGTTGAGTTATTTTTTATTAGAGGGTAATCGAGATAAGCGTATGAAGTCCACACCCTGCTGAAAAAGACACCGTTAAGACAGGGCAGGGCAAAACCTTCTTGTATCAGGTATTTGTAGTTCAGTAAACAACGACTACCTTTCACAATCTTCACCATTCAATAGAATAATCGCAGAGAGAGAGAGAGAGAGAGAGGGAGAGAGAGTGAGTGATGGGGGAAGAAGAAGATCCACAGAAGTTGAAGAGAATAGAGGCGGCGTCGTTTGACTACGACAATGACCCAAGATGGGCGGAGTATTGGTCTAACATCCTCATCCCACCCCACATGGCCTCTCGCTCCGACGTCGTAGACCACTTCAAGCGCAAGTTCTACCAGCGCTACATCGTCCGTACTTTACCAATACTCTATTTTTTCATCTTAAAACGAACTCACTCTCTAGCGATGTATACGTGTGTCTGTATTTATATCCTCATCTTGTTGTTCTTTGTTACGCTAATTTTCTTTGAATTTCAATACAATTCCAGTGAATCCGATATTGGTTTTGTCTAGTTTTGTCTTGTCGGCGCTATTGAAGGATTCAATGTCATATTCTTTTGCGACACTTTACTTTTCTGTATGTTCTGATTAGTCGTTAGGATTTTGTGGATTTGGGAATAATTGATTTTTGGATTATAGATTTCCAACATTGGGTTTCTGCGATGTATTGATTTTCTGGGTTTTCCTATTGTTACGCCTTATGTATGAGGAATCTCAGTTGGGTTTTACTATTTGTTTCGTGAGCTTGGGGTTTCTGTTTGACTGTTGGAACTTTATTTTTTTCGAATTTGGAATGATATATTAGAGCTTTATTTATTGTTTTAGTTTTTTTTTTGTTGGGGTATATTTTTATTTTCTTTCTCAAGATAGGGTTTTATTGCAATTTGTAATCACACTTGGATATGTACAAGAATAGAATGGCTCTCTAATGACAAAAGAACTTTTTTTCGTGGACTGTAATTCTGACATGGACTTGGAAATGGTTTATTAGTTGATCTCAGCAATAATATTATAAGTTATATTAATCATAGGATTTAGCTTTAGACATGACTGAGAAAATTTGAAATTGAGTTTTTCTGCTCTATTCATGGGATATTATTCATAGCATTGGTCTTATATTCATAACAATGGTTCTCCACTGACACATTGTTGCTTGGATTTTTTAATCTGCAGGATCCTGATCTTGTTGTTGAGCCAATGTCTATGAGCAGTTCCTCTCCGCCTGCAAGACAATCAGCACCATCATCATCGGCAAACCCAAGTGACCAAACACGGCCACGGAACTCAGGTACTGTTGTCACAAATTGTGGCTTTTTTCAATCACCATTATCGTTGGAAAATAAGATTGAAAAATCAGATTGCACATATGAAATGAAGACATATGAAACTTAATTTGTTCGTGCTAACTATATCTGTTGTTTTAATTAAACTCAACTTAAATCTATAATGTAGGGTCAACTGCTAGAACATCAAGGACATCTACTACTCCAGCTTCAAATCCAACATCTCTGCGCTGGGATCGACAAACCATACAATTTTCTGTTAATGCTTGGGTACAGTTTTTAATACCTTGATAAAATGATTTTCACATTTCCGCGTACATCAAACATGGAATGATTTTGCCTGATAAACTTTATCATGGCATGGATTTAAGTTGGTTAGTTACAACCTGTTGCACCCTTTTGTTCTTAATTAAAACTGGCTCAAATAGCTGTTGTATGAAGATGTTACGAGTATACTGTAGTCCATTTATCTCTTCTGAAAACTTCTTGGTGAAAATTTTCACATATTATTATTTTGTTTGTTTTGAAAGTTGTCTATGTTGCACACATCTACTGGAAATACTTCACTCAAAAGGCGAAGTCTTTTTTTGGCTAGCCTGTGCCCATTAATGTGTGGACCGCAGACTGCGGTCCCTTCATGCACCTGGATTATCATCTCTTTGGCCTCCCTTTCATCTAGACATGTCAACAGAATGTTGTTAGAAGACCTTATTATACAACCTATCCCCACAGATTACGGACTACATGGCTAGTCTCTGAATGTTCTGCCAATCTCTCAGTCTAGCACCCTTGCTTCTTTGGTTTGTTATAGTGAATTTTACCACTAAGAACTTTGTGGGATCAGACGTTTCAGAGAAATTGGTTTGCTGTAGTGTCATGGTGCTCTGATTAGGCTTCTTAGGCTCACTTAGAAGTTAGATTGGGATTGCTTTGAATGTGGAGCTTATCTCCAAACCGGTTTTACTTTTGCTGATAATTTTGTTAGGGTCTATATCTGTATTTCCATCAAATCAAATTTTTTTTTCGGTGGTAAGGGTACAAAGGAAATAGTAGTGCTTAACTGGTGCTATGTTCTTCTTGTATCCATTTTGCATTTGATTAAAACTGTTTATCTGTACTTTTTCCGCAGGTCTTCATTGTGGCTGTGCTTGCAATTTTTCCACTTGCACCCAGAAACCTTTCGAACAGGGCATATCGACTTGCCTTCATGGGCACTGCATGTTCTTCTCTATATTCATTGTATTCGCTTTATGGGGTACTTTGCGGATTCAGTTTCTTATTAGTTTTGATCTTGTACTCAATTTTAAGTAATGTTACAGTGGTGATGCTTCCTGTAACTGGTCATTTTTTGCAGAAACCTAGGGCGTGGAATATGCAATCTGTGCAAATGTGGTTTCAGTCTGTAATTGCGACCAAGGATTTTCTCTACTTCATTTACTGCCTTTCTTTTCTCACGTCACACCTTAACCTCAAATGTTAGCATCATTTGACCCCTCTTATTTGTTATGTTCCCTGTCAAGGTCCTTGAATGCTTCTTTAGCTGACCCATTGTGATGATGTTCAATAATGTTGCAGTTGCTTTAATTCCCATTTTATGCCGAGCCCTTGAACATGTTGCCAAGTTCCTCAGGCGTAATTTCAGTCACTCCTCCTTGTACAGGTAGGGGAGTCATGTTTTTCTATTGGAATATATTTGTTACATCTAGTTGTGACTTGAATCACGAATGAGATGGAGATCCTATTAAAGCAAAAGGCCTGAAGATACCTCATTGAAATTCTAGCCTAGAACTTGTTAAAGGAGTGTGTTAGCCCCTGCGGCTGGTGGGTGGATTTTTTTTTTTTTTTTGGGGGGGGGGAGGGGGTGTATTTGAAAAAATTAAAAGGGAAAACTTGTCAAAGTAGTCCCCTTTACCTATCTTTTACCTCTTGTTGTGCTAACAGAAAATACATGGAAGAGCCTGGGTGGATGGGGGTATCTGAAAAAAATTAGAAGGGAAAACTTGTCCAAGTGTTTCATTTACTTATCTTTTACCTCTTGTTGTGCTAACAGAAAATACTTGGAAGAGCCTTGTGTGTGGGTGGAGTCAAACACAACTACGCTCAGCATACTGTCTTCACACACTGAGATTGGACTTGGGTTTCTTCTGATTATCTCTTTATTTTCGTCAGTGACTCTGTAGCTCAGCGGATTTTCAGTTGCTGTTTTTTCTTTTCCCCTTTTAATTGTATTATGTATTCACTCGTTTAATTTACCATTTGTACATGCAGGTGGCAGCGCAACATTTTACAAACATTCATGTATTGGCAGGTCTGCATCATTTATCCCTCATTATTTTGGAATGGAATTCTTTAACATACATCACTAAACATTTTGTGCCTTATGAATTTGTAAAGTAGTTGTCAACTACGATGAGCAAGAATAGATTCAATAGAAAAAAGGATATATTCTGCTCCTGTGGGGGAAGGGTTTGGGTTTGGGGGAAGTGGTTTATGTGATATCAGAGTTCTAAATTACATAGGGCATAGCATATGAAATAGTCTGGATTCTGGCATATGAAATATGTTGGACTTCGAACTATATATCAATTGATTTAGTTTCATGTACTGATTCAGCCAACCAATGGGCCTTTGGTCTAATGGTACTCCTTGCCTTGTAAAGGCTTTGTCTTTTTGAGGTCAAGGTTCAAATACCCCTCCCCCTTCTCCTTCCCCCCCCCCCCCCCAAAAAAAAAAAAATTGGACTGATTCAGCCAATTTCAAATTATGCATGATCTATGTCACTGGGCTGGGGATGGACCTTTGTTTTGTCTCTCTCCTGCTGGGGCTGCCATGTTGCTAACCTACCTAGTTGGATCAGAACTGTAGCTTTCTAGTTGATTTGAGTCTGAATGTAAGAATTTGTACATATGTCATGCACACGATTTTGTTTGAACTAGGCAACTGCTTGACACTGAAAATATGCTTCGTATACAATAGCACTATTCAATTTGAACACATGCCACAGCCAATAAAATTAAACATTTTATCAACAGGTTGCATCTTTTTTAACGAGGATCCCTGCTCGTAATTGAGCCGGCAAACCCGGCTGCACGTTCGTGCCCCAACACATGCATGAAATCCCTCTAGGGCTAGCCTTAAGGTGGGGGTCAGATAGCAACCTTGAGGTTATACCCTCAAGGACTGCCATTTCACATGTACCTGCGAATTGCATTTGATGAAATATGATAGCGTGCATCATCCATCATTCAATTTGCACAGCATTTACTCTTCTAAGTTTCAGTCCACCTTTTCTTCTCTGTTGCAACAAAAAAAAAAAAAAGTTAAGTGAATGTTCATATGTGTTCTTGAATTCTCTTTGGCAGCTGTTAAAGCTTATGTATCATGCTCCTGTGACTGCTGGTTACCATCAAAGCGTGTGGTCTAAGATAGGGATGACTGTTAATCCCCTTATCCATCGTTATGCTCCACTCCTGAGCACTCCAATTTCCACTATTCAGAGATGGTGGTCCCGGTAAAAACCTAGTGAAACTAAGAGGGAGTAGGATGATGATCTTGCTGAATCAAAATGTATACTGGAATTATTTTGAGTCTTGTAATTTTGTTCTGGAAAAGAGAGGGGATCAAATATGTTACCAAACCATCATCTTGATTAGCTATGTATGGTTGATTCAACTTCACTAATAAAGTCCCATTTTTAAAAATGCTGAACTGGATGGTTAAGAAGGCGACTTCCCACTTTATTTTCTGGTGCGTTACATGCTATGATAATTCTATCTATATGAAGTCTTGTGGAGAGAGACATAAAGGATGTCGTTTTGCCCTGATTGATTGTTTTATAAGTTCATTTGGTTGTAATGCATAATTTATGGATTTTTATCAGTTTGATGAAAGTTGTTTTTCCCAGAGGAATAACGTTCTGTGGGTTTTAAGCTGCATTGATTTTGGTTGTTCTGTCTCAACATTAGTTCTGTATGTCCAGAAAATAATTATGTGACTTGGGTCATTAGTGTGGCCTCGGGTAACTCCGAGGTCTCATGTTCAATAATACTCATACCCCCTCTTAAGCGTCAATCACCCTTATTCTTTCAGGGGATATATTCTAAACTTGCTCGGGTTATGGTGGTCAGTATCTGAACTCGAGGAAGTAGTTGGCACAACCTTGTAGAAAAAAAAAAGGTTTGCTTTGTGGGCTTGTATCTAAAGCTTCTTTGGGGTGTCTTGCGAAGGCCTCGAGCCAGTAACTTAACTCTAATTGCCTCGTATTATGTTGAAAGTGGAAATCATCTCATCAACATGTAACAAAATAAGACCTAGTTTTCCAGTGGAGAAAATCTTCCTTACTGTACATGCTACATCTAGGAGATAGGCAGCCTTGATCAATGGACACATCTGCAATCTTTGGGGAGGTATAACCCAATGAAATCAAGGTTACAACTTGGTGAGGCTCAAAATTTGTGATTGGTTTTAAAAAAAAATGGGATCGATTTTTATTAGATCTTCATCAGTCATAACTTCACATATTTTGAATTGAACTTGACCTAATTAGGTTATAATTTTTAAAATCACACTTTTTTCAATTTTAGAAAAACTCAGGTTGTTAAATAACTTAAAATTGACTTATTACACATTATTATTGAATGATGATTAGATAAATTCTTTCACTGGATATCAACTAAATTGGAGTTTTAAAATATAATACGACACGGACATAACATTAAATTAAAGGGTTTGATTTTTTTTTAAATTATCTACGAATAGACTTGTCACAATATAATTGGTTATATACGATTCATAATAACTTGAATCTGGTATGCCACAATTTATTAGATATAAATTGATAAGCGAATCAGATATGAGTGGGGGCTTTTTTGAGACAAACTCATTAATACTCGATACGAATTTACCTTTCCTGACATAATTAAGAGACCTACCATCAATGTCAAGTAAATGGGTCTCACACTAAAGTAATGGTGATAAATGTATTTCAACATTTGATAAGTAAAATTTGATGGAGGGCATATTGAACTCACCCAATGATCTCAAAAATCTCAACCCTTATATTATTCATAAATTTTGACGAGTCCATATCTAATTGGACCAGACCCAGTAAATTAAGCAAGCTCAAACCCACTAGGAAGGCAGGCCAAGCCTGGTGCATCAATCCAACTCAATCCAAGATTCAAGGAGTCCAAGAATATTAGAGCACATGAGAGAGATCATCGGAATACCTACTCTCAAAGATTTAGACAACTTTAATTGTACTTACCTTTTATAATTATCCTCCCTGAAGAATTAGTACCTTCACCCTCACGTTACTGCCTTACCTAAGGGTTTCAAGCCTATAAATTGTAAGTCTTCTTCACATGGGAGGGGTATCTCACTACATCACTCTGCACCTCTACATCTCTCTACACACTTTCTCTCTCCTAAATATTGTATCTCTCTCGGAGCTAACCATTGTTCTCTCTCCCATTCACCTTACTTCATCAATAAAGACCCCCCGGTCACCGTTATCGTTTATTAAAATGGAGTAGGTCACCCGGACCGAATCACTAAATATCTGTGTGTTGACTTAATATTTACATTACTGTCATTGATTGTTTTATTTATTATCCATTAATTACACTTTATTACACACTTGACTGTTGATCTTGCACAAGACTATTTTGTGCATCATCAAATTTAATTGCACATAAAATGTAAAGAAATGGAAGAAAATTAATGCATGTTTCTTTCATATTTTGGACTCTAATTTCATAGGACAGTATATTATGTATGAATGGTATACACAAAAGAACTAAAATTTTAGATCAAAACATTATGTATGAATGGTTTGAACAGCCTAAACAAGAACTCTTGAATAGTGAATAACCAGTTCAGATATTCATGACCAAGAATTTATCAGATTTATTCTTATATATATATTTTTATAATTTTTGTTAATAATAGATGAGATATCATGAAATTAAGTAAATGGACAACAATAATGCTATGTGCATCAAATAAATGTGAGTCATTGGATGATAATGGGACCCACCAATCTAACACCACACATCTTTTATTTTGTAAAATTTTGGTGCATATAATATTTTCCAATGCACAAATATAAACACCTTAATCGATCGTTAATAGCCGGTAACGTCCCTTGCGGTCAATTAGCCTTCCTGTCTTGCCGTGAAATTGATTTCCACCTCTATATCCGTCGGAAACCTAATCGGCAGGCGGACATTTGAATCCTCGAGGATTGAACCTCCCTGAGCTCTTCCTCGTACTGGACAAAGTTTTAGCTCTTTAAACTTGTATAGCCAAGTGCATTAATCGATTCAGTCTCCAATTCGATTCGCTCTCAGGTATGCTCTTCAAAGCCTACACTATATCTTCCCGCTTGAACGCGCTCAGACGCTCTTCTCTTCAATTCACAGCCTCAATTTCAAGCCTCAAAGTAGTTTGGCGCAAAGACCGCCTTCTAGACCAAGCCATAGAAAACGATAAACAATGGAGGCTCTGTGCAAGAGTCGTGAAAGAGGTCCTGAACGAACCTGGTCAAGTAATCCCACTTCGGTACCTAGAGAAACGTCGCGAGAGAATGCGATTATCCATAAAAGTCAAGACTTTTCTTGACCGGAACCCTGGTTTGTTCGATGTTTACCTCGACCGGATCAAACCCAAATCTGAACCTGTGATGTTTCTTCGTGCTAGCGATAGGCTTAGGCAGTTTTTAGAAGAAGAGAAAAGGATTACTATCGAAAACGAGCCGTTAATTGTTGCGAAATTGTGTAAATTGTTGATGATGTCGAAGGATAAGGTGGTTAGTGCTGATAAATTGGTACATGTGAAGAGGGAATTTGGGTTTCCAAATGATATTTTGGTGAATTTGGTGCCGAAACACCCTGAATATTTCAGGCTAGTCGGATCTCCTGGAGAGGGGAAATCATTCTTAGAGTTGGTTTCTTGGAATTCTAGCTTTGCAAAGTCGACAATTGAGCAAAGAGCAGAGGAGGAATTTAGGTTGACGGGGATAAGAGTTAGGCCTTCGTTTAATTGGAAGCTTCCATCGGGTTTTTTCATTAGGAAGGAAATGAGGGAGTGGATTAGAGATTGGATGGAGCTCTCCTACATATCGCCATATGATGATGCTTCTCATTTGGATCAGGCATCGCAAGAAATGGAGAAGAGGACAGTGGGGGTTTTTCATGAACTGCTATCACTTTCACTTTACAAGAGGATTCCGGTGCCAATTTTGGGGAAGTTTTGTGAAGAGTACAGGTTTTCGAATGCATTCTCAAGTGTATTCACGAGGCATTCGGGGATATTTTATATGTCATTGAAAGGCGGAATTAAGACTGCGGTGCTGAGGGAAGCGTACAAAAATGATGAACTGATTGATCGAGATCCACTTCTTGATGTAAAATACAAGTTTGTTGAGTTGCTGGCTAAGGGTCACAGGCAGAGGACGGAACAACTGACGTTGCAAAGAGAATTGATTCAGAAAGAAATGGAAATGATGGCAGCACGGAATAGTGAATTAGGCTGTCATGAAAGCAATGAAGAGTTGTGAAATTGTGAAAGAGACGTGGTACTGTACAAGTTGCAGTCCTTTGAAAGTCTTGCACATGCAGATAAGTAGAGCAGGCAAGGAAAGATCAATGGAGACAGAAGCTCTTGATTTGGAGATTGAGTCGCATATCCGCTGTTCTTAACATGTTACAAGTTGTTTTAAGAAGAAAAACAAAATTTCTTTTGACAGTTTTACTGTGTGTGGGTGTATATAAACATCTTATTACATGTTTGAGAAATGAGGTCCCTTCCAACATTAAAACAACCAACAAATGCAAGAGATAAGTTTTGCAGACATTAGTGACAAAATGATTTCAAAGATAGTACTGCTATACAAGTAGTGTAATTATGACTATTTGCACAGTTTTACCAGTGAGCAGTGGCTATGCATGTTGGTTATATTAACAACCAATATAAATAGCAAGGAATATTTAGCGAATGCCTCAGCTATCTGAACATTGGCGAAGTGTTGGACACAAGTCGAACCTTTCTTTGAAGTGGCACGGTAATAGGTATGAGAGAGCAATTGTCTAAGTTATTGACTCGGTATTTTGAATTGAATTCTTGTGTAGACTTGCAGAAAAGAAAAGAGAATTCTTGTATGACCTTGGATATGAAGCTACGTCCACTAGAACAGACAGTTTGATGTGTTATTTCATTACAGTTTTCTGTTAGGATGATTATGCTGCCTAGTATGATCATAAGAAGAAAAACTGGAGAAAGAGGTTTGGGGTTTTCCATAGTGGTAACATAGGATAAATTTTTGCTATTATTTTACTACCAGTATATACCATCATATTTGAGATTTTGGAAGCGATCACATCTGTATATGACAATTATATTTGAGGTTTTGAGCCTATGGCTCCTGTGCATATTTGAGGTTTTGAGCCTATGGCTCCTGTGCATATTTGAGGTTTTGGACACAGGAGTTATATTATATGGGCCCGAATAGTTTACCCTGATGCTATAGTGATAGAGATGGAGAGCCAGCCAGTAGAGTCAATCTAATTGTGGTAGTTTCATTTTTTTATGTTGTTAAAGGAAGCTTCTTGATCATGATGTATAGTAATTATTTTACAGGGAATGGAAGGCCGCCTTAGCTTCAGGTGTTTTTTCGGTCTGGGCAACTATCAATATGAACATTTTAATAAGGTAATGTTGCTACATTTCGTGTTGAACAATGCCCTCTATTTGTTTTACACTATCTGATGGAAAACTTTTAATAAGCAAATAAGTGAACTAGGCATATGATCTGTCTTTTATTTCTTTCCTACTAAATCACTGCCATTAGATCAAAGCACTGAGTTTTTCATTTTCTTTGCACAACCACAAATTTTAATGGCAACGTAGGTGTAAGAGCGGTTGAGTCTTTCATTTTTGAGACAAATAGCTGAGTCAGACATTGCAGGTCGCCTGGTTACAGATTTTGTAATTCTTGATTAATGTTTTTGAAATTTTTGGATGATTACATACATTCTTCATTGGAAATATGTCTATCTTATGTTATATCTCCATTATCTGTATTGGTACTTCACCTCAAACTTTAATTGAATCAATATTGTCATAAATAGTTTATCAAAATTTCCCTGTAACTTATTTGCACAAAACAAGCTACTTTTGGTATGATCTAGATGTGTTGTAGATCTGGGGAAACTTGACATTCCCAGCAATCACCATGTAAGTTGAAGAGATGCTTCCGGCGTATCTCTTGTTAGTTGTTACTAAGACAGCATAGTCTTCTAACTGTACCGCTACACCTGGTCTTCTTGAATACAGGTCAACTAAAATTATTTTGGATCCAACAGAAACATAAGCTCATGCTAAACAAGTAGAATTATTTTTAGGAGCGAATGGCGTCTTAGGAGACTGAAGGGAAAGGAATGTCATTAAAGCATCATGCTTTATTTAAAGTTCCAGAACTTGTATGCATGGTTTGAGTAACTCTTACTACTGGTGTTTGCTATTTGTTGCTTTACTTCCTCTATTTGAAAATTACATTTGAAGTGGCCGTGTGAAACAATTTTTCATGGCAATGAGACATTGTTTTCCCAACTGCAGTCTAACGCGTCAGCCTCATATGCAGGATCTTTTGAGAGACGGCAAAATTGAGCTAACTATTTGATTATCTGGTAGCTTTCATACATGCTGGTGATACTGGTAGCATGGTTCAAGGTCGTAATATCGGCCATTGACTCGGAAAACTCTGAAACACATTGGTCGCGGCATTACAGCGGGGTATTGGACAATACGACGTTAAAGAAAATGTTGAACATGACGAGAGATTCAGGTCGAACCGTATCGGCGTCGCATAACCGTATCAGCCGATTCGGTGACGATAACTCGACAACTTAGAATTGACTCGAATATAATTCGGTCGAGTTGTGTAAAACTTGGGGTTTATATGTATCATGTAATGGTATCGTATAGGAATGTGTCAAGTCGGATACGACTCGACTGACTCATATCGATATCGATCGATACTTTGAACCATGACCGATACAAGAGCTCTTGCTATGGTTGCAATGGAACCTCTAAGGAGACTGCTTGTTCCCAAATTTTTGTTAATGATGCTATGCGACTTGTTCCCAATTTTTTTGTTAGTGTTGCCTAGCAGGGTTAGTCCCTTTAAAGCCTTTACTGGAAGCCTTGGACTCTCTCGGATCGTTATCAATGCGGTCCAGCTCAAGGATACTGAAACATTTTTTTCGTTGGAGGAGTAAAAAGCTAAAAGGAAAATTCAGCATAAGCCAAGGATGGGGACGAGGGAAATGTAACATCTTGGATTTTTATAAAATCATGGTCATAATTGGTTACAAAATTTTGAGGAATTTAGGATTAATTAACTTATTTTGAGATTTGAAATAGTCAAATGGACTTGAAAAATGGATTCTGTTTGTAAAGACGAGTTCAATGATTATAATATTATGTTTTATGCAGGTAGAAAAAAAACATTGATAAATAGTCGAATATTTGAGAAAAGTGTAACCACAAATGTATCACAAGTATCTAATTTGGTGTGTCATTAGGACATTTGTCCAAAATAGAGTGTGTATGAATTTAGAGAAAGATACATACTAAGCATGACGACGTAAAGTGTGTTTGTGTGTATGATTTTATGTTACTTGAGTGACAAGTGTTTATGTAACTAATCCATGTGATGGGTGAGTCATGAGACTGATATGTGTCACGTTTGAGTAAAAAATTTGGTTTGATATAAAGAGTTTCAATGGACAAATTCAAATTTAACGAATGAGAAACCCAAATTTAAATGAGGGCAAACTCAAATTTAAAAGAGAATAAAGATGATCATTGAATCTTTAAAAGATGGTGAAATCTCACCATTAAGAATTTGAGTAAGGATTTGAGTCTCCCTTGATTTGAGTAAAAAAATGAGTCTCCCTTGATTTAGTATAAGTTTGAGTCAAATGTGGGAATAAGTTTTTTGAATTTTTTTGCTCAAATTTAAATTTGAGTTTAAATTTGAATCAGAGTTGGAGATGCTCTTATTTGTGTGATATCTCGAAATTCATATCTATTAAGGTCAATTGACGGTATGAGATAATATATAATATGTTTTCTCTTAAATCTCTTTGAAAAAGTAACTCTTTATTTTTCCCAATTTGAATTCTCTTTGATTGCATCGTGATTTCGAAATTTCAATTATATTTTGTTGAGTACATTGATCATATCTTGTGTGGATTGGTGATTATATTGTAGTAGTTAACAGTAATTAAAATCATTGATTGCACTGTGGGTCCCATCACTTATTGACACCCACTACCTATTCAATAGTTATAATCAAACCCTCTAATTTCGTGTCGTGTTAACGAACCATGTCCTATTTTGACACTCCTAGATATAATAGGGTGATTAAAGGGGTGGTAGATTTTAGAGGTTTTTTGGGTGTGAGTACATTTTTTTAGACTTATTTCAAAGAAAGTGTATCGCGATTAGGTACAAAATTCAAATAAATTTTTATTTATTTTATTTGTTTACCCTTCCTTAAATTATGTATAATTTTTATTTTTTCACTTTCTCTCTCTCCACCCTATTTTACTCTCTCTCCATTACTATCTCACTTTCTCCATTATTTTCTCTTTCTATATTTGTCTCTCTTTCCATTACTCTCTCTATCTCTTCCATTGATAATTTTTTTTTTCAAATATGTAAAGATTTGATTTGATTTGATTTTTTCATCTCTCTCCCCTATTTTCTCTTTCTCTCTCTCTCACTCTCTCCCCCTGTTTTCTCTCACTGTTACTCTTACTCCTTATTCTCTCTCTTTATATCAGTGTTACAATAACACAATTACACCAATCAGTTATAATTACACTATAATACACAAAACAGTCACTCAGTTGTTCTGATAAACCAAACAGTTATACTAAACAATTACATAAAATTATAACACCAACCCAATTTGTCATTCAGTTGTTTACATAAATCAAAAAATTACACCATTTAGTATCACGAAATGATCACACCAATTTATATACACCAAACACTAAAATTGGTGTGACTATATCGTGATACTAAATGGTGTTACTCTTTGATTTATGTAAACTATTAAATGACAAATTGGGCTAGTGTCGTAATTTTATGTAATTGTTTGGTGTAACTGTTTGATTTATCATAATATATGAATAACTTATTTGGTGTATTAGAGCATCTTCAACTCACTCTCTATTTCTTCTCTTTTAGTTATTTTAGCTGGTCAAGCACAAAAAATCCTCTTCAACTCACTCTCTATTTCCCATTTCACTCAAATGACTCTCCAAATGTGGAGAGCCATTTAGCCTCTCTAAATTCTCTCTCTACCTCTTTTTTTCTCTATCTCTCTATATATATGTTGTACTTCTTTTAAATTATTGGAAGTTGGATATAGTAGTTAGCTAAAATAGAGAGTGCGGTTGGAATGAATTTATAAAAGTGGCTAGCTAAAGTAGATAATGTAATATTTAAATATATTTTAACCAACTATTTTAAAGATGTGGGTTGAAGATGCTCTTATAAGATAATTAGTTATTTCCCGTGCCTGAATGCACGAAGTAATAAAAAAAATGATAAATAATAAATATATTTACATTCACACCCAAAATCAAATCACAAACATAGAGGAGAGAGAACGGAATTTAAGTACCGGTTATAGTGAGGGTGAGCGGTGATAGTGGGTGGGTGATGACGACCGTGGTGATGATGGCAGTCGTGGGTGGCAAACAATGATGGTGGTGGTGGGTTTTGGGTGATGATGGTGGTAGTGACATTCATGAGTGATGGCGGCGGTAGTAGTGGTAAGCGAATGTGATGGTGGTTAGTAGTGGTAATGGTGGGGCGACGATGGTGGTGGTGGGCGATGACATGCGCTTCTGGGTGACAGTGTGATGGGTGGTGGCGAATAGCTGTGGTGGTGGTGATAGGTGTGGTGAAAGTGGGTGATAGTGGTGGGCGACGATGGGTAGTGGTGGATGCTGACGGTGGGTGACGGTGGTAATGGGATGATAGTGGTAGTAGTAACAAATATAAATTGAGATGATAATGGTGGTAGGTGGTGGCAGGTGGATGACGGTGGTAGTAATCGGTGGGTGGGTGGCGATGGTGATGGTGGGAGTGACGATGAGGTAGGGGTGGTGGTAGGACAGTGGCGGTGATGGCGGTGGGGTGGTGACAATGGTAGTGGTGGTGGTGATGGTCGTGAGAGATGGTAGTGATGGTAAGTGCGGGTGGTTGTGGGGCAGTGAGGGTGGTGGTAGTAGGGATGATGGTAGACAGTGGCGGTAGTGGTAGGGTGGTGGTAGCAGTGGTGGTGGGGTGACGACGGTGGTGATGAATATAGTAGTGACAGTGGTGGGGGGTGGTAGTAGGGCGGTAATGGTGGTGGGGGTAATGGTAGCGGTGGTGGTGGCGGTGACAGTGGCGGTGACAAACACTATTTTTTTTTTAAAGTACTCATGAGAAATTATAAATTTTATAAGCACTTTTAAAAAGTCACTCAAAACACACCCTTAAATGCTTGTTTTTCCTATTAAGTTTTGGGTGTTAATATTAGCCGTTGGATTAACCTTAAAGTAAAATTTAAAAAAATCTCAACCGCGAAAAGCAAAAGTCATTTTGTTTATCTTTTGAGATTTAAATTGTATTATATTTTATTATATAGATTATAACTAATTTGTGTAACTGATTAGTAGAATTGTTTTGTTTGTAACCTTTATATGATTGATGTAATTGTTTTATTGTAATTTTGATATAAGGAGAGAGAATAATGAGAGAAAGAGTAATGGTGAGAGAAAATAGAGAGAGAGTGAGAGAAAGAATAAGAAGAGAAAGAGTAACGGTGAGAGAAAATAAGAGGAGACAAAATGAGAGAGAGAAAGAGAGAGAAAATATGGGAGAAAGAGATAAAAAAATCAAATCAAATCTTTACATATTTGAAAAAAAAAAAATTATCAATGAGGGGAGAGAGAAAATTAAAGATAGATAGGTAGAGAAATGGAGAGAGCAAGAAAATAGGGAAGAGAGAGTGAGAGAGAGAGGGAGAGAGAGTAATTGAATAATAATGAATGACCTTTTAGTTTTTTTCTAAAAAAATGCACTTAAGGTCAAGTAAATTTTTTTAATGTAATTTAACTCAATTAAATCTAAATTTTTGTACCGATTGTCAAATTTCTCTAGATTTTATAACGGGTAATGTGAGCCGGGCAACAGACAAAGTCCAGTAGTTAGGCGGTCCCTCCCCTAAATCAGTATGGGCCTATACAGACCCCACGTTTACCCAAACTTGTCGTTCCCGCCAATTACAGAGCGGTTGTCTTACCGTTTTCCTCTTTGAAAACCATGAAGCAGATGCTTGATTAGACCCCCCCCCCCCCCCCCCTCTCTCTCTCTTTCTCGCAGTCCTCTTGAATATAATGGAGATTCAATACTTTTTCTTTTTGATCCTGCTTGTTCCACCCGCTTCTGTTATTTCTCATTCCGCAGCATTCCAGAACTTCCCTTCCTATCTCCGCTCATTTTCAGGTCTCTCTCTCTCTCTCTCTCATATGCTGTATATGTATTATTTTCGACTCAGAATCTGTTCGTCGCTGTGAAAACTATGGAGTGAAACAAAAAAAGAAACTTGGAAATCTCCATTGTCGTTCCCAAGGGAGGAAAATCCCAACTCTAAAGGGTAATTCGAAAATTTCTAAGTTTGAGCATATACCTAAGAATGCTGTCAAAGAAACAGAGTAAATAGAAGGAAAATAAATTTAATCTTCCCTCTCGCCTATTGATTTCGTTTGCAATCCTAGTATTTGGGAACTTCTATTTCTTATTTTGGTTGAATTTGGTCCTTTTGTATAATAACTAGCTCCATTAGAGATGCCTTGATCACTGCAATATTACGAGTCTGGCTAAATTATTGTTTGATTAGGTCTAGGATGTGTCTGTGAATTATTGAAATGAATTCCATAGGAGTGGTTGGTGAATAATACTGCTCAGCTAAGGCAGATGATTGTGAGCATTTATATGTCTGGGCTGCAATGATTATTTGATATACGTACTGGAGAAAAGTATGCATTCCCAAATGGTACGTATGCTAATGGATGTCTATTGAAAACATCTCTGGAATTTGAAATCCGTTTTATTAAAAAGTTTAATATAAATGAGGTTGTCTAGTATGTATTCTAGATACAAAATCAAGTGTAAGAAATCTTATAGGTATCAGACATGTGACCCTACCATGTTCCACCCAAAGAGTTCTTTCCATATATGCACTAATACTGAAACTTTCCCTGATGGTGATATGGTCTTTACTCTTTATATTTATCTATAAGCATTCGGCCTTTATTTATATTATGCTATTGCTTTTTATTTATGTATTACAGCTCAAGAGCCTTTCGTAAAAGGTGCTTATAGGCTCGGCAAACCACTGATTGGAGATGACGGGAGGGTTTATACTTGTTCTGGGATGAACTTGTTTGCCTTTGAAAGCAATGGTTCTATGGCTTGGACGATAGTTCTCAATTATACATGCAATGTTGGTATAGCTCCAGTTCGAGGGGGTGCAAGAAAGGTAAAGGACCTGGCTTGATTTCTTTCGCTTGAGCATCAAGATCTCAGATTAGCAGATATATTAGAAAAGGTTTTTTTTTTCCCGGTCTGCAAAGGTTTGGATTTCTGATTTCATGGTGTGTTGTACATTAATGTGATAAATCAGACTCAAGTTCTTATCTAGAGAGCAATAGAATCACACAACATGCCTCTGATAAGGCATTTTCCAATCAGACGATCCTGTTATCACATTTGGCTGGTTAATTTCCTTGTGATGCAAAATAAATAATCCAGCTGATTTTGATAATTGACTTTTTCTCCCAGCTTTATATTAGAAAGAATCTACTTTCAATCAGGAGATGACTGTAAAATATGACATTGGAAGGTACCCTTTTTTTTTTCTTGAGAAGTTATGGATGCATGCTGAAATAGATGGAGGACATTATGAGCCATAATTGAGAAATTGGGTAAGCTTAAGAAGTGGTAGCAGGGGAGGGCTAATTAAGAAGGTTTGGTCAGAAACACTTAGGAGTGTCGTAGTAAATAATGAAAACTAAAAAGATACCATTAAAATTACTGTAAATTAGGCGTGGAGCTCAGTGATTAGAGGGAAGGAATTAATCTCCACAATGTACAGGTTCTTCTCTTATCGCATTAAATGCACTAAAAAAAGAGTATAATATAAAATTTACATGCCACCCTCTCTGCTCTCTATTTTGCAGATCTCTTGTATGAGATCCTTCTTTTTGGCTGGTCATGCAATGCATCATTGGTTCAGAGGCATTCAAACGCTTGAACATTTGATATTATAAGTTTAAACCTCCTCATCCTTAATAATCTCATGCAATTTTGAGGATTTTAATTTTTTAAGAATTGGGCATCTCTGATGTATATGACATAATTCTGTAGTTGACTCTTTGTGCAGTATAAGATTCCATTGTCTTGAAACAGTTATTGGTCATTTATTGGCAGATATATTTGGTTGCAGAAAACAGAGTATTGAAAATAAATTTGTTGAATATCGGAACTTCTGATTCTGCTGCAGAAGTATTCTTTGGTCCAGAACCTGGCGCAGAGAGACCGGGTGAAATTATTGGAATATCAGTAAGCACATCGAGTTCTTGTGTACTTATCAATATTAAAAATAGAGGGCTTTTTGCATACAGATTGCATGGACAGCTGCTCTGGAGTGCTGGCCCAGTGCTTTATCAATCGGGCTATCGCCAAGGTTGTAGGAAAAATGTTACTGATTGTTATTTTACTTCAGTCCCTGTGATTGATCAGTGCGAAGCTAGTATATATGTAAGATCATCTCATCTTAATTATCTGCCTTTCTTATCCATTTTCTAGAACTACATCAATTATATATCAATTGATACCTAAATATTTCATGAGTCACCTTTTGTTGATGTTGCCGCACTGATACTGTAGAATATCATGTATTAGGATTTTTCAAATTACAAGTTCTTTTGGATCTTTCTTCATGAGATTAAAACTTAAAAAGCACCATCTCATTATGCTAGACTTCTTTAATACCTAATCTTTTGGACCTTTTGCGTTTTCAGATCTCAAATACCGGAGGAGAACTCTACGCATTGTCTGTTCACAGTCCGCATTTCAAATGGATTCAGGATTTGAGTTCACTTGACAAGATTTTCACTGTTACTCCGGGAAACAATGGCCGCTTGTATGTTACTGTAGCAGTTAGAGCTCTTGTGCTTGCGCTAGATGTCTCCAGTGGAACTGTTCTGTGGCAGGGAAATATTGGGCCATTAAGTTCTACAGATATTGCACCAGTTGTTGATTCTAACGGTAATTTGATGGCCTGTAGTATAAGATCCATTATGAAGTTGAGAAAATGTTGAAGTGCCAATAGGATTGTATATTCAGTAGTGACCAGAATTTGTGTAATATGATCCATAGTTGTTGGAAAAAATGAAAGATCATGTTGGCATGATATACATTGACCAGAATTTTTGGAATCATAGAGAAAAGGTAATGTTATATTCGTGTACGAGAGAAGCACTGCTTATTTGGGTGGGGGTGGGGGTGCAAGCAGCATGTTGTCATGGGACACTCAAAAATTTTCATCTATGAATTTATGAGTTGTGTATTGTTGAATTACACTGTGAATTTGATTATTATGTGTAGTTCCTATACTTTTGATTTGTTAGGATTTTGTTTAAAACTTGCTTATTTTTTAAGTTGCTTTGATCAACATAATAGGTTGGATATCTGTTGGTTCACTGGATGGGTTTCTCTACTCATTTTCTCCAACCGGGGTTCTCAAGAAATTTCCAAAAGCCGATAGACTGGACACTGTGGTCCAAGTTAGTCCAGTTCTTGATTGTTCTGGATATGCTGTTTATATTTCTCAGACAGAGATGGAGGGAAAGAGTAGCCGCACCATTGGTGAATACACTTACATCCTTGCAATGAAACCAAGAACTGTTATCCTTACCATGCTTGTTCCAGCAACTGGGTCCATTTATTGGTCTGAAAGCTATCCTGGTAATTCTGAATTTGTTTCATTTTAATATTTCTATTTGGCAATTGGAACTTTTCTATTATCATTTCATTTTTTATTATCATGTTTAATGTACTCCAATCTTTTCCCATGATTGATGGCATAGGTCATTTCTCATCCTTACTGTTTGAGAGCGATCTGCAACATTTTGTATTGGATGAGAGGATTCTTCTTGCTTTTGTTACTGCTTCAAGTGAGTATCTCTCTGCAAACCATATTGTTCCTTCTTTTGGTTTCCTTTTCATTGTCCTCCGATGAGTAGCTTGTAACATGTTTGCATATGTTACAACTTATTATGCTGGGCTGTTTATTAGATGCTAGTTTAAGATGGTTTACTTAGAAAGATCATGAGGGTTTAGTAGTTCTCATGTTAAGAATAAAAAATGCATATGCAATTTAACGTGTAATAGCAAAGTTAATCTAAGTAGGAGAAATTTATAACTG